>CM053580.1:207048902-207144631 GCA_028627135.1 Pseudochirops cupreus
TAGCAGTAGTAGGAATAGTAGTAGTAGTAGCAGTAGCAGTAGTAGCAGTAGTAGTAGTAGCAGTAGTAGCAGTAGCAGTAGTAGCAGTAGCAGTAGTAGTAATAGTAGTAGTAGTAGTAGTAGCAGTAGCAGTAGTAGCAGTAGTAGTAGTAGCAGTAGTAGCAGTAGCAGTAGTAGCAGTAGCAGTAGTAGTAATAGTAGTAGTAGTAGCCGTAGTAGTAGTAGTAGCAGTAGTAGTAATAGTAGCAGTAGTAGTAGCAGCAGTAATGGTAGTAGTAGTAGCAGTAGTAGCAGTAGTAGCAGTAGTAGCAGTAGTAGTAGTAGTAGTAGTAGTAGTAGTAATGGCAGCAGTAGTAGTAGTAGTTGTTGTTGTACTTGTAGTAGTAGTAGTAAAAGTAGCAGTAGTAATAGTACTCTGGCCCCTAGAGGGCACTCATGGTTGCAGGAAGCCTCAGAACCCAAGCCTTCCCTGCCCTAACTCTAGCATCTTACTGCAAAGACCTCTTCCCTCTTTGCCATTTTGCTGTCTTCGGGACACTGAAAGCGGCTCCATCTGGCTCAGGTTCTAAGAATCCCTGAGGCCTTGGGTTTAAAAGATAAAATACTGAGAAAATATTAAAATATGGAAATTACCATAATACAATTTTGTCAATAGCTGCCACCTTTTGGAATAATTCATTCTCATTTCTCTTCCCTTGGCAACCACAAATTTAGACACATAGCATAGAGGCTTCCTAAATATTTAATGCATGAATAACAAAATGAAAATAAAAACCTGCACGTATCTGTCCACCTGAACAGAGATATCGTTACTAACTTTATCTTTTGTGAGACTTTCCTTCTGAGGAAATTTTGTGATGTCTTTCCTCTGAATGGAAAGAAGGCAGAAAACATTTGTTAGACACCTTCTTTGTGCCAAACGCTGCACTAAGGGCATATAAATATTATTTCCTCTTATCTTCACAATAGACCTGGGAGGTAGGTGCTGTTATTATCCCTATTTTACAGTTGAAGAAATGGGTATAGACAGAAGTAAAGTGACTTACTCAGGGTCACACAACTAGTTAACTTTGGATGTCATATTTGAACTCAGGTCTTCCTGACTCCAGGCCTGGTACTCTACACAATGGGTCGCCTAACTGCCTCATAGGTTCTGAGAGAAATGATTATTAAATAACCAATTACTGGGAAGATCTGGGGTTTTTCCTCTTTCCTATTTCCTCAAAGTCCAGTCTTTTGACCTTGCCCCCAAATTTATCTCACCTAGACTATCTTGCAGAGGTGGAGTTGTTGCTCCACCCAATTAGACACACCTTACAAAGAATTTAATCAAGGGTGAATTTCAGCCCATCACGTTCTACTTGGGTTTGTCTGGATTGCCCAAGGCTGTGGGTGGTCTGGAAATAAATGACAAACTGAGTCATGTCCCCCAGGTCCTCACTAGAATAGGCCCATCTCTCATTATAATATTCATTCTTCTCATTACTTGTTAACCAATTAGAGTTCATTTGCACCCTGAGGTATACTCAGTCTTCCAATGACAAATAATGTTGAATGGATTCCATGAGGGGTCCTTGGTTTATGGGAGATGGCCAAATGACCATCTTTGTATTAATTACTCACCAGCAATAATTAGTAAAATGATTAATTTCCTAGAAAGTATGTCTCCTAAACTTTTTATATGTCACAGTTCCCTAGGACTTCTAAGACTCAAAAAGGAATCAAGAGGGTAAGGGATTTCCCTCTCCCTTCTTAGAAATAAAGGAATGCAAGGAGAGAGAAGATTCTCCGCAGTTCATGAGGGCCAGTCATAGAACTCATAATAACTCACAGTCTTCAACAGACTCTGGGGGATGATATTATCCCTATGAAAACCAGATTCGCACCAGATACTTCAGCTTAATGGTCTTTGTGTCTTAACCTCCAGAAGTTTTAATTCCAAAGAGATAGTCAACAAGAGAGAAGACACAGAAACAACCAACGCCTCTTTTATGTTGTCCTTTGTCATAAATGCCAGCCACAATCCTTTTACCAGTAGCAAAAGCTCAAAATCCACTAAGCTTAGCCCCATCTATGAATTATGCTGGTGAAATAAAGCAAAATCCTGTGACCCATTCCCCTCTCCCCACTATATTGATACAAATTATCCTCCCTTCTTCCAACAGAATGTAGTAACAAACATCAAATTAGGAATGGCTGAACAAATGATGGTATACAAATATACAGAAGTATTGCCATGTATCATAAGAAGTTATGAATATGAAGAATTCAGAGAAGCATGGTAAGACATGGACTGATGCAGAGTGAAGTATTCAGAACCAAGAAGCCAATATACACAATAACTGAAACAATGTAAACAGAAAGAAAAAGAAACTAGACACTATGTAATTATGATGACCAATTTGGACACCAGAGGAGAAATTAAAAAATGTACCTTCCCCTTTTCTTTGCAGAGGTGGGGCTTATCAGTGCGGAAAATATATTCTAAGATTCAGTCGATGTTGGTTACTTTTTCTATACTGCTTTGTTTTCCTTAAAAAAAAAATTCTTTGTTACAAGGCGCAGCTCTCTGGGTAGAGGAAGAGGGAAGGAAATGAAGATGATATAAAAACACAAGCCATCATAAAAATGTAATTTGTTGAACACAAGAAGGAAGGAAGGAAGGAGGAAATAAGGGAAGAGGGAAGAATGGAAAGAGGAAAAGGACTGCTTTCATTTTTTGATTTATCTCCCTAGCACCTAGTGCAATACCTAACACATCGTAGACAATTAACAAATGTTTATTGAACTGAATTAAATTGGTTGAATCAGATTATTGACCCTTAAATAGATGCTTTCCCAAGCACAGATAGAAATTAGGAAAATGGAAACATCAGTAAATGTGATCAACTCCAAGTCAGATTTGCTAGCCAGACAAGTTTCTGCGCTTTCTGATTTTTGAAGACTACCAGGAAAATGTCATGCAAGAATTTAAAGCCTCTGATTTTTTGCTTCCTTTGGACCATCAC
This sequence comes from Pseudochirops cupreus, assembly GCA_028627135.1. Taxonomy (NCBI): domain Eukaryota; kingdom Metazoa; phylum Chordata; class Mammalia; order Diprotodontia; family Pseudocheiridae; genus Pseudochirops; species Pseudochirops cupreus. Next base: position 207,051,911 of record CM053580.1, read on the forward strand.
ACCAAAATACCATCTACTAAAACATGTTGCAGATAGGGTTGTCAGTTTAACGACGGTTGTGAGAGATCCTTGTGCTATATGAAAACAAATTATTTTGAGAAATTTCAGCTTCCTATCAGTGTCAACCAAGTGGAAATTGAAGGTACATTATACTAATGTATAGTGTAGTGCCCTAAGGTTTATAAAGTATTTTCCTCACAACAATGTTCTGTCATAGGCCAGAATGTTTGTCAAATTCAGGCAGCTTGGGTTAATGCCCCCATTGCCACACTATCATCCACGACTGCTGTAAGCCTAGAGTCTGTGGACTAGACTTGAGGAGGTATATTGGTCCAGGGGCCAGCTGTGGGACCTTTGGTCAAGGAAGATATAAAAGTAGTTGGAGGACTTTGTAGGGGGAATTCCTACATCCCAGAGAACTTCCTTGCTGATGCCATTTACCAGCTTTCATCTGCCTATGAACAGTTTTTTGTTGCTGTTTTGTTTTAACACCTTGAGGACTTCTTTTATCAGGATGTAATTAAACACATTTTTTTACTGTTTACCTGAACCTTCAGGCTCCAAGTGATCCATTGCACCAGACATAGAACCATGACTGGAGCCAGCTGGTATGATTATTACTCCCATTTTTACTTTACAGATGAGGAAGCAAAAGCTCATCATGTTCAGGTGGCTTCCCCATGGTCACAATGGTAGTATGTACCAAACGCAACATTTGAACCCAAGTCTCTTAATTCTGAAATGTGAAGTGGTTTAAGTCTTTTTCAGTTGAGCTTTCCCATTGGTAGCTGTACATATGAGCAGACTGTGTATTTGTGACTTCTTGGAAAGGCCTCTACTGGATTAGCTCGAAGTATTGGGGAAGGCAATTGGGATGGGAGGAGGAAGAGTAAGAAAAGGAAAATTCATTTAGATGGTGTCTCTGAAAAGTAGAAGGTAAGGGGCAGCTAGGTGTCATGAAAAATAGAACGTGGGTCCTGGAGTCAGAAGGACCTGACTTCAAAGCTGGCCTCAGACATTCCCAAGCTTTGTGACCCTGGGCAAGTCACTTAACCCCAACAGCCTCTCCAAAAGAAAAGTAGTGGATAGACATGAGTTCTAGTCCCATCTAAATTACTTGGTTATCCTTAATCTGGTCCTCTATAGTCTGACTCCAAATTTACCTTTTTTGGTTTTATCTCACGCTACATTCCTTTACGTAAGGTTATGTATGCCAACCAAACTAGAATCCTCCTCATTCCAAAACATGCCCTAGGTTCTTTTTTGGCCTCCTTGACTTTACTCAGGTCATTATATCTATGTCTTGAACCCTCCCCCTTCTCTGTCTGTTGAAATCTCACCTGTCCTATAAGCCCAAAGCCAGTTGCTCAAATAAGACCTTCTCCATGCAATCTTTCCTGACCTCCTGAGTAAGTAGAATGTAAGACTTTTCCATTTTCATTTCGTTTTTAACCCCAGCTCCTACCACAATAGATCCCCCATATTAGGTGTTTGATGAATATTTATGGAATGTTTTAAAAATGGTTTCTCCCTCCTTAGATTTCTCATATAGTACTTATCACATCCCATTTTTTTTCATTATACTTGTTTGTGTCTCTGTGTGTTCTATTTCTAGATAAAATCCTTCAGACCTAGTCTCATTATCTTTCTGTCTCCCTGAGCACCAGGCAAAGAATCCACATGGCGTACTTGATAAATAAATGTTAAGTGAATTAGTGGATTACAAGGGCAGTCTTGAGCAGGTTGTAGTTCCTCAAGGCCTCGCTTTCCCAATCTGCAAAATGAAGGCATTAGATTAGACAGTCTCTGGGGTCCCTTCTAGCTTTGATTTGTTATGATTCTATGAATATTACTCAATTTGCAAGTTGGGAGCAGAGAGTTTTCTACTAAAAGGAAAAATCAATTAGAATGGCTTTTTATTTTTGATGGACAGAATGATACAACAAGCACACTTAGCCCTTTTCCTTTAAGGGGGGAAAACAAGAAAATTATCTTCTGTGTGCTCGACCCTGTAGGCAGAAAGACGCCTCTGCTGTCTCTGCATCTCCTGCCTACCATGTACTAGTGTCATAACATTCCATATGTTTTGGGTTCCTCCAGTACACACCAGCATCTGCACAGCCATTTGACACTCACTAGCTTGTGTTTTCCATGCTAAATATCACTTGGTCTGCCAGACAGCTACAGCGAGCCATCTCACACACCTATGACCATCCATCAGAATCACCTATTCTCTCCAAGTCCCCATGTCTGAAAGCGTTTGCTACCAAACACGGTTTTCCTTTTTTTGTGCACGAAATATATAATGTCAGGAATCGGGAAAGAGCCACTTAGGCAAATTTTGAAAATGATTCTCAGCATAATTCTGTATTAGGAAGCATTGCAGCAAAGGTCATTCTCCTGCACAGTCAGGCTCTGTCTGCCTGGCTATGGAAAGCACCAAGCAGTCTCAAATTTCAGAGAAGAGGACAATGAAGGTGGGGAGAAAAGAGAATTATTTCCAACTGCTTAAGACCTCCTAGACTCATAGGATATTATAAGTGAGAAGGACCTAAGAGGTCATCTAGTACAACTGTTTACCTTTACCGATGGGGGAAAAAGAATCTCTGAGAACTTACATAGTTTGCTCAAAGTCCCATAACAAGGATGTGACCAAGGCAAAACGGGGCCCCTAAGTCCAATGTTCTATCTACTGCCCTAAGAAGTTTTAAAAACTGTATCTAGTTCTGTCATTTCAAGTTGAACTATTTTAAATGTATTTTATTCTGTAAGGGGACATGAAACTCTGCCATGGTGGCAGGAATATAGGACAATGTCGCCAGCTCTATCCTTTGCCTTCCAGTACTTAAGTGTCTCCTTGAGGTTTTTCACAGCTTTAATGCAACCTGAGTGACCTACGTACTATCAGTTACCCTAAATTATCTAGGCATAAGATCTGGGACATTTTCCATTGGGATGGGAGAGAAGAGTACATATGGAAAAGAAAAGGACTTGATACCCAGGACCATTGGAAGATCCCTTTTGTGTGCCAGAAGGCAAGGCTATGTGATGAAGAAAAAAGCCAAAAGTGTATTAATTAGCACTAAAGGCATGTTGGACACCAAAAGCCTCACAAAAAAAAAAAAGATCCTTCACTCCAAAGATATGCAGGTAAATGTTGAACAAGCATCTCTCCAAGGGGGGAAAAAAAACGTATGCAGAACACACTTTTAAGTTTAATTTGCACTATTAAAAATGTTTTCCATCACTTTCTTAAGTCTAGAAATCAGCAAAATAATCAATCAAGACTTGATTTGTGTTTTCTGAGGTATAAATGCTCACACTGAACATTTAACAACCAGCTCTTGCTGAGCCAGTCCCAGGTGGTTCCAATACAAGTCTGGTCTGGCAATTAAAAAAAAATCTGAAGGTGTGTTCATTGATTAACCTCAAAGATAGGTTTTATGGCACTGTCAGTCTCACAAAAGAACAAACAACAACAAACCATGATTTTTCCTTCAGTCCAATGACAAGGAAGTACAGCAGCAGATGACAGCAACGGGGTGCAGAAGCAGCAGCCACAGTGGCAAATGACAGTGTTAGCCCAAGAGAGAAGAGAATAGCAGAACCAGAGGGAGAGGGGGAAGAACAGGTGTCAAAGGGGAAAGGAATCTCAAGAAATAAAGAAGAACAAAGACAAAGAACCTTGAGGTCCCTTAAGTGCTGGAGACGAGAAAGACGACACAGACAGTTGCTGGAGACAGAACTGTGAGAAGCGTTCCAATTGTTGGGTGACCCTTCCTCAACCAAGGAGGATGCATTTTCTGGGGAGCATTAAACACACCATTGGTGGGAGAGTCTGTGAAGGATCGCACACTGCTTGTGTATAGGGACAGAAGCATTGAGAATCATTTGACAATTTCCATTGTTATTTGACAGCATTGCAAGGTGGATTTATACATCCCATAAAGTCAATAAGACCTGGGTTCAACTCTGCCCAAAGGGCTATAAAACTGTGCATACCCTTTGACCCAGCAAGACCACTACTAAGTCTATATCCCAAAGGGATTTTTTTAAAAAAGAAAAAGGACCAATATGTACAAAAATATTTATAGCAGTTCTTTCCATGATGGCAAAGAATTGGAAATTGAGGGGATGCTCATCAATTGGGGAATGGCTGAACAAGATGTGGTATATGATTGTGATGGAATACTATTGTGCTATAAAAAAAGCCAAGAAGGATGCTCTCAGAAAAACCCAGAAAGTCTTACACGAAGTGATGCAAAGTGAAGTGAGCAGAACCAGGAGGACACTGGACAAGATAACAGCAATATTACATGATGATCCACTGCAGCGGTTCTCAACCTGTGGGTCACAACACCTTTGGGAGTCTAACGACCCTTTCACAGGGGTCACAGGGGTCGCCTAAGACCATCAAAAAACACATATTTCCAATGGTCTTAGGAACCAAGACACAGCTCCTCTATCCGCCTCCAGGCAGGTCCACCCACATGCAGATACACCCACATAAGAGTATTAAAGGGTCGTGGCATTAGGAAGGTTGAGAACCACTCATCTACTATAAATGACTTAGCTATTCTGGTCAATACAATGATTCAAGACAATTCTGAAGGACTTATGATGAAATAATACTATCTCTAGAGGAAGAACTGATTGAGTCTAAATGTAGATTGAAGCATACTTTTTGAAACTTTCTTTTTCTTGCTTTGTTTTGGGGTTTGTTTGAGGTTGTTTTTTTTTTTTGGCTTTTTTAGTCTGTGTTTTCTCTCACAACATCACTAAAATATGTTTTGCGTGTTTTGCATGACTTCACATATATAACCTATGGCGAATTACTTGCCTTCTCAATCAGGGGGCAGGGGAGGCAGGGATAGAATTTGGAACTCAAAACTTTTTTTAAAAATGTTAAGAATTGCTTTTACATGTAATTGGGAACAAAATAAAATATAAAATTAAAAAAATGTAAAGACCTCAGTTCAAGTCCTGGCTCACCTATAATAGCTTCATGACCATGACCATTTAACTCTTTAGTACCCCCAAGGAATTCTCAGAGACGATCAATTACAGAGAAGTTGTTGATCTGTATTGGTATAGGAAGGTTTCGCACCAAGAGTTCCCAACATGGATGCAATCAGAGAACTAGACCCCACACGCACACTCTTCAAGAATATTTGCTTACTGTTCTATCCTCATGAAATACTCTGCCATTTGATTTGATGCATCTTGCCTCGGTTGCTAATAAAGCATTCCCCCAATAGGAGCTTGTTTCTGCATAGTTAGGAATAAGTGAAACATCCTACACCAAACATGAAGTGGTAAAACAGGATCTGTTATAAAAATTAAGTATGAAGTGCATATGAAGAAAGATGCTATCTTTATCCAGAGAGAGAACTGATAAATAGATGTATAGAATAACTTTACATATATACCCACTTGTGTCTAATGGTAGCCATCAAGGTGGGGGGGGGAGAGAAAAAAAGAAAAAAGAAATTTGCATGACAATATTTTGAAAGAATTGTGATTTCATGTACAATCATCTTTGTATTGTACTGTTATGAAAATTCTTGCTTTATTCCATAAATAAAAAATAAAGGAACAATGACAATATATGTGTATGTGTTATATATATACGTGTGTGTGTGTGTGTGTGTGTGTGTGTGTGTGTGTATTCTATTGCCTATCTCTAGGTCAAAGGACAAGCAACGCCTTATGGAAATGATAGGGGCCATATATCAGACAGTCAGAAGACAAGACCCTTTTATGTTTGCTTTGGTCCTTTGCACTTACATATAATCTGTGTTTGAACTGTTTCCTCCTATTACATTTTAAACAACTAAAGAACAAGGACATTACCTTTTATTTCCTTTGTAATCTCCATGGTGCCTAGTACTGTATTCTGAAGACAACGGGCTTTCAATAAATGCTGAAAATGAACTAGGTCAGGAGAAGGTATGCTAGTTAGAGTCATAAATCAATCACAAAAAAGCTTAGACTTAGTTCTTATCCTTGAGTTTATTCTTATTAAATTGAAGGAGACTCTGATCTGCCTTTTTTTATCTTTCACTGACTTAATTTCTCTTACTCCCTTGCTTCCTCTGCCCTAAGTGCTGACAAGATCTGCCTTAAAATTCATCCAAAACCCCAACCCTTGTTACATCGGCTTTTTACATTTGATTTTTAGAGCTCAAATATTTTTAGGTTCTTATCACCAATAGTCTGGACTATTACAATAGTCTCTCCTAATTAGACTCCCTGGAAACGAGTCTCTCTCCTTAATCTATCCTCTACACTGCTGACCTTGTCACTTACTGGCTCAGGAAATTGCAGTGGTTCCAAGTTCCTTCTACGATAAAATGTAAACTTCATCAATTTATCATTTAAACCCCTTCATAATCTGTCTCCAACCTATCTTTCCAGACATTGCAAATAATTTCCCTTTGCACAGTCTATGCTACAGTTAAAGAAGCCTGCCTGCTACTCCGCTATACATTTCATCTCCTGCCTCCAAGAATACACCCCAAACCCGGAGTGAACTCCCTACTCATAGAACCTTTAGCTTTCCTCAAGACTCAGCTTTTATGGTACCTACATGAACCTTTCCTGGTCACCAACTTTGGGAGTGGATCTCCTCACCCTCCATTCTTCACCTAGAAATTCCTTTGCATAGACTACACATTTACTTAGATATGTTCAGGTTGCTTCTCTCCAACAGAAGGTAAGGTTCAGGAGGACAGTGACCATTTCCTCATGCTTATATATAACCTGTTTTTGTCCTGTTTCTCACCATTAGATTTTAAATAACTAAAGAACCTATTTTTATATCCCCAGCCCCTAATACTGTATCTGCAATGTTGTACTTATTCAATAAATATTTACTGAATGGATGGATATAATTCGACAAAGGGAAGGCACTAGAATTAAGATGGGTCAGGAAAGGCTTCTTGTACAAGGTGGGATTTTTTTCTGAAATCTGAAGAAAGCCAGTCAAACCAGGAGACAGAAATGAGGAGTGGGAATATTCTAGTATTCAGGTGGGAGGCATGGGGCTTGAACCAGTGGAAAATACCTGGATTACAGAGGCAGAATAAAACAAAGTAACCCGGGGGAGACCATAAAGGGGAGAAGTTACAGACGAAAGTAGAATAGAGTTCATGCCACAGCTCGCCACCTACCCTGCTTTGAGTAAACTTGGTGAGCTGTTTTTCAGTTCGGTCTGACTTTCCCTGCCCCACTTGGCATTTTCTTGGCAGAGATACTGGAGGGTTTGCCATTTCCTTCTCCAGCCCATTTTATGGATGAGGAGACTGAGGCAAACAGAGTGAAGTGACTTGCCAGAAAGCGAATCTGAAATCAGGTCTTCCTGACTCTGCACCACCTGGCTGCACTTTTAATCTACACAATTAGGTAAGGGAGGCAGCGTGGTTTAGTGCAGTCCTACCCAACGTGGCAGTAGTAGGAGCCAAAATTAAAGTATGCTAAACTTCTTCAGACTGCAGATAGGTTTTTCAGTAACTCACTTTCCAAGTAAAGGTATAATTAAAGATTAAATTATTTTGCAAATAAACTATATTTTAAAAAGACAAATTTCAACTGATATCAATTAATTACACTTATTACTGATTAGTTTTATTTATCATGAAATTGCTCCTCTCAGACTAGAGACAGACTGACCATGGTTGGTTGCCACAGATCACGTGACCAACAGGAGAGTATACGCAGTGCCAACCCACTCCCCAAATTACATGGCAGACGCAATAGTGACTGGTGGAAGGCAGAATAAACCGTGCAGGGACAAAGCACTTGTCATATGTTTACTTTCCTTTACGTCCTCTGCATTTTTTGCTGGCTGCCCAAAATCCTTTGGCAAGGACCATGTGTTGTGCAGGCCTGGTTTATTGTAATGAGCGCTGGATTTGGAGTCAGAGTATGTGGGTTCAAATCCTGGTTCTGCTGCTTACAGCCTGGGTCTAGATGTCTCCATCGGTAAAATGAGAGAGTTGAACAAACAGTCCCTCGCTGCTCTACCCATGCTCAGTGTTGCGGTGGGGAGGAAGGTGGCTATTCATGTTACAAAAAGATTCAACCCAAGATCTCTTTAGATAGCAAGCTTCCTGAATGCATTAACAATATGATCTGACCGATAAAAATTTACCTTGCACAGGACATTTAAGCAACAGATTTTTTGCTTCCAAGAAGTTGTACTTGATCTCCAACCCAAGGTTTTTTAAAAGCAAACAAAGGGCAGAGAACAAACTCTAGCTAGATTCTGGTAATTCCTCCCTCTCGTTGGTTGAATTCCAGTGTTTCAGTATCCTGTTCAGGCTTTTGTACAAGACATCTGCTTATCTTGGCTTAGCCTGCCCTTTCTCTATTTTTGGTAGCTCTTAGGAGGGTTGGTTTGGTACCATTTGGGACTTCAGAGAGAAGGATGTACTTTTCTAGGCAGCAGCAGAGCTGACAAATTTTCTTTTGGAACCGTCTGGACCAAAACAAAACAAAACAAAATCACCTCTTTAATATACACATCATGCTCCGACCAGTGACGTAGGTTGTGAAGGGAATGAGAGGATATCACCCCCAGAAGTCAGCAGCCCAGAGATGTGTGATGCTGAAAGGACAGCTTTTTACACTGGTCCACTGCTGTTTTCTGTGGGGAGGTGAAGGAAGGAAAAGTTTCAGCAAAACCTTTCCTTCATCTGCTCTTTGTCAGCGCACTCTCTACGTCTAATTGCACAGCATTTTTTGTTGACTGTGTTGTGGCTAATGGCATGATCACCTTGGGGAAATTATGGGCATAATGCAAGAGATGGCTAACTAATTGGCCAATATGTGTGCAAACTGCCTACTGCCAGCTACTTCCTAATAGCAGGAAGTGGGACTATAAGAAAAAAGTTAAGGAGCCACCCACGCTCTTAAATGTAGACCAAGTAAGAATAACTATAACTTAACTGGAAAGCTTCCACTGCATTCTTTTAACATAGAGGAAGCATCACTAGCCTTGTGGAATGAAATCAGTCAAGTCAACCAGCAACTCTTAGTAAACAACTCTTACACAGAGTACAGCAAGGGAAAGACAAGACATGGTTCTCCATCCCCAGTCCCACCAGAGATGCTGCAGACTTGGTAGAAGAAGCACAAAATTCACACATAAAACCAACCAGTACGGACTGCTTAAAGGGGATACACGAACAAGAGCAGATTAACAGTGAAGGCTAAATGCCCAAGTCGTGATAAATAAAGAAGGAACAGGGGCAGGAAAAATCAATCAGCAAAGACTGAATGGAAGGGTAATGAACTCCCTATCCCAGTAGATATTCATAATATCAGAAATCTAGAGCTGGGAAGAATCTTGAAGATCAGCTAGTCCAATCTCTCTTTTAAGACAAGGAAACTGAGGCTAGGGAGGTCAAGTGATTTGCCCAGAGTCACTGCAGGCTAAATGTTCACTTGTCAGGGATGTATTCAGGATAAAGTTGAACTAGGTGATCTCCTGAGGTCCCTTCTGACTCCAGAAATCTATATTCTATTCTAAGATCCCCTCCAGAGTTACTTCCCAATTCCCTTTTGGAACTGTTTTCCCAATTGCTGTTAGCAGGGGCAGAGTCTGTGGGCAACTAAAGAGTTTTCCTGGTAAGGTTCTAGGGCTAACCCTGAGGGACTGGGAGGGTTTTTCTAGTTCTACCACTCAAAAATCCCATCCACTGTGCATCCCCACCAGCTAGACTTAATTAGCTTTCAGAAAGAGGCATTTACAGAAATGGTATAGTATAGTAAACAAAAAAAAAAACAAAGCAAAACAAAAACAACAACAACACATCACCCCAACAGTCTGTGACACATTCTCCTGAAGCACATGCTGGGTCTCTGAGGAGAGCAGACTTAAGCTTAGAGAGCATATTGGAAAAAGGGGTAACTTACAGCTCTTTTTTTCTCCTGTGTAGAATGAAGTTCCCCTTCAGGGTGTGTAGCTCTATACTGAACTCAGAGGGTCAGGGCCCTTGGACGTCCCTGAGACTTCTTATCTTTGGGGTTTCTAGTTTCTTCTTGTCTTCTGATGTAGACACTGCCATCAGTCACAGCTGTTCCAGGGACATTGAATGGAAGTCCAAATCTTAAGACCTTTCAAAGTTGACAAAGTCATCCTCTGGGAGAGGGGGATAAGAGAAGACATTATCTATCCCTTTTCCCTTCTACTCCCACCAGTTCCTCTCAGAAAATTGACTGGAGCTTTCCACCACTAAGCCTGAACACTTTTAGAATGCCAGATTTCTAACTCACTTGCTATTTTATCCAAGAGGCAAAGGGTGTAAGGCAACTAGGTGGCACAGTAGATAGAGTACCTGACCTGGAGTCAGGAAGATCTGAGTTCAAGTTCAGCCTCAGACACAGACTAGCTGTGTGACCCTGGGCAAGTCACTTAACCCTGTTTGTCTCAGTTTCTCATCTATTAAATGAGCTGGAGAAGGAAATACCAAACCACTGCAGTATCTTTGCCAAGAAAACCCCAAATGGAGTCACAAAGAATCAGACACAACTGAACAACACCAACAAAGGATGTGACCATGGTTTTTATGATTTTTAACAAATCATAAAATATTTTTCTGTATGCTGTCATCTGCTTTCATTCAATTTGTACCTGGTCTTCACTATGATTGATTGACTGTTTAAAAAGAGGTGTCTATGAATCGTTCATACTGGGTTTACAGCTTTTATTGATTCTGTAACTGAATCAAAGGGACATGTTCACCTGATAAAGGTATTTGGGTATAGAGTATCTTATTGGTCATATTGAGGTTGAGGAGAATGCTATTCTCAACAGATAAACAGGGGAGCTTTGGGAAAAGTCCTATACCTTGAATACAGGACTCTAGTGACTCGGGGCAATTCAGAAGTATTCTTTTTGTGTGTTGTCCTGAGCGCCTCATACTAAAACGGTAGTTCTAAGCCTTTTTTGTATCCTCAGCCCCTTTTGACATTTGGCAAAGCCTATGGATTCCATATTAGAATAATGGTGTTAAATGCATAAAATAAAATACATAAAATACATAGGATTATAGAGGAAAGCAATTGTATTTAAAACAGTTCTCTCTCTCTCTCTCTCTCTCTCTCTCTCTCTCTCTCTCTCTCTGTCTCCCTCTCTCTGTCTCTCCCTCTCTCTCTCTCTGTATATATATACAAGGACCCCAGGTTATGATCTCCATCTAAAAAGTCTCAGGAAAAGGTGATGCATCAAAGTTCATAAATAAATGTAAAAATTAATGTTGTTCCATACTTAAAAATACATGATAACACACCTCAATAAACATTAGGGAAGATTAAGTGGAAGACAGAAGAGCAAGAGAAGGAATAGAAATTCCATATCTTACGTCAGGGTCAGATTGCTATAGAAATAAAACTTAGCATTTACTGATTCAGAATCATCTCACACACACACACACACACACACGCACACACACGCACACACGCACATGCCTACGACCCTGAGAACAAGAGCCTTGGGAACAGCAATATCCCCCATATCACCAGAGGCACCTGGTAGTACAGCGGGTAGAGTCCTGGGCTTGGTGTCAAAAAGATCTAAATTGAAATCCAGCCTCAGACACTTACTAACTGTGTGACCCTGGGCAAATCACTAAACCCCTCTTTGTCTCAGTTTTCTCAGATGGTAACAACAGCCTTTACCAAAAGGGTTTGTTGTGAAGATCAAATGAGATGATAATTGTAAAGCACTTTAGAACACAGTAGCAGCTATATAAATGGTTGTGTTTTTTTTTTGTCAGACCTGCTTCCAGCCCAGCCCCTGAGGCCATTACTGAGAAGAGAAATCATTGAGGCAGAGGGGCCTACCTTCCTCATCATCACCATCAAAGATCAATAACAGATAAGCACAAAAGGCCTGGGAGAAACAGTAACCCCCAGAGCACTGGTCGTCTCCAGATTCCTGTGAAGAAGACAGCCATCCCATCCAACTGTCATGAACATGGCAGCTGAACCAGGCTAGCTGCAACAATGGGATATCCTGGGGGAGACACAGGAAGCAGCAGGAACCAAGTACATCCAACTACCACCACCAGCTGGACCACCATCTACCCTAGGACTCTGACAGAGACAGCCCAGAACCCTGTACCCAAAAGCCTTTGGCTTAGCCATGCCTCCAGCTCCAGTGCTTGTAGCCCTCATCTTGGGAAGCAGCCCTAATGGAGGTACAGCCTGGCAACTGCTCCCATAGAGGTTGCAACCAGCTGGTAAAGAAAGCTCTTGTCACCAAAGTGCAGCAGCAATGATTTTATCAGTCAAATGGTTTAATTTTCCCCACATGGACTGTTTCATCTTCTTTGTTTCTGTCACATTTATGCTTCAAGATCCTGCTTAAATATTACAAACTGTTAAATATTATAAACTGTCAAATGGTTAAATATTATAAACTGATATGATTTTATTAGAGGAAATGACATTAAAGAAGAGGCATTACTCCCTGCTTTGTCATTGCACTCTAAGGATCATGGGACTTTTCCATTTGACTTGCAGCTGAAATCTTCCACATGTGTTGTCTCCACTGGAACATATGCCCCTTGAGGGCAGGGACCATCTTTTCTCTTTGTAGGCACAGTGCTCTGCTCATAATAGGTGCTTAATAAATGCATTATTCATTCATTCAAGTGACTGATTACATAGAACCCAAAATGAAGAATTGTGAAATCTAATTGATTTTTTTTAAAACTCTGGGCTGATTTTATAAATGCCTATCTTTCCTTTTAAGCCTGACTCCCTCATTTTCCTTCCCCAGTGCCTATGTCTCCTCTGAAGGACATTTATTTCTTTTCTTCTCACTCCAGGCAGGCAGGCAACCATTCTTTTCAATATAAGGGAAGAGGGTCAGGTGGAAATGTGCTCATTCTAGCTTTTCCTTTTGACTAGCTTTTCAAAGGAAAAAACAAATGAGATTGGATAAAACAGTCCCAGCTAGAGGGGCAGAAGAGCTATCTATCAAGCCATTTCCTTTTCTGTAAGTGAACAGATTTCAACAGCTTGCTAAAATGGGAATAGATTTTTCCTATTCTGGGTTATAGAGATCAGGCATGTAGGGTAGATTTTTTTTTTTAATTCCCTGACAATCTGAAAGCATAAGTAGAAAAGAAACTATTTTTCTCTTATGCACCAGAGACTCCTTCATCCTTTGCTTTTCATCCACATTTAGCTCAAGGGGCCCAAATTTACTTCTTGGACTTCAGGGGTAGCTCAATTCATAAGAAATAGCCTGGAGCCTAGATTACCTCCCAATATATAGTATCTTTCTTTCTTAAAGAAACTCAAAAAATTTCCCATACCTTGTCAAGTCAGACTAATTTAATCAGTCCAGCCAGAACTATTTATTGCATGCTTGGAATATGCCTGGCGCTGTCCAAGGTACGAGAGTATCCCAAGATCTATAACAAACTGTTCCTACTTTCCAAGGACTTGCAAATAAGCTTCAGACACAAATAAAATGATAAAAATCTAAACCACGTGGCATTAATAGGTATAGCAAGAATGTAGAAGAAGGAGTAAACAGTGAGCTGCAGTCTGTGGAGACTCCTCAGAGGAGACAAGATTTAAGCAGGATCTTGAAGTGCAAATGTGCCTGAAACAAAGAGAAGATGAGATAGGCCATGTCGGGGAAAGAGCGTAAGCCAAAATACAGAAGTGGGAATCAGCATGGGGTATGTCTTATTTCAAAGGGTGTTTACCACCAACTTATTGGATTTGCTGCTTTCCTGTCCTTTCTATTTTCAAAAGTTTGCCATGACTGATTCTCAACCTCCCACCAGCGATTTGATTGCCTGTTTTGAGGTTGCATCTGTAGCTTCCCCTTATTGAAGGTCTGAATCCATTTTCCCTCCGAATCCCAATTAAACAAAAATCCCCTGGATCCTTTTGACCAAAAGATCCCAAAAGGTCAGTAAAACTTCATCAAAAGCAGCTCATGTATTGAGAAAATGAACCTCTCCCCCTTCACTTAAGAAATGAGGTTCTATTACTGTGGAATATCATATTTATTGACAGACACAATGTGTTAGTTTTGTCAAATTGCTTTTTGGTTTTTTTCTTTTTATATCTTTGTTTCAAGGACTGGCTTTCTGGAGTGAGGAGACAGGGACTGGATCCAGAAGCAAATGTGATATAAAAACCAATGGTATCAATAAAAATGAGATTTTTTTTTTAAAGAACAGATCATGTCGAACTAATTTAATTTTCTTTTCTTGACGAGATTTTTAGGTAGATTGACCAAATGCCATAGACACAGCATAAAGAGAATTTGACAAAGTATTTAACAAAATGCCTTGTGTTGTTCTTGTCAACAAGATGAAGAAAGGCTGAATAAAATAAGAAACCCCCAAACAGCAAAGCTCATGTCATTGAGGAATGATTGTGATGTCATTGAGATGGCATTTCAACTGTATGCCACATGTTGTTGAGTTGTGTCAGTCATGTCCGACTCTTCATGACTCAGTTTGGGGTTTTCTTGGCAAAGATCCTAGAGCACTGTGCCATTTCCTTCTCCAGCTTATTTTACAGATGGGGAAACTGAGGCAAACAGGGTGAAGTGACGGGGCCTTCCTCTGGGTCTCTCAATATTCTGATCTCTCTTATTCTCATTTAATGACCACAATTTCCAATCAAACATCTCATCTCTTATTTTCATAAAACCTCTTACATGCAAGTTGTTTTTTGAACTATATTACAACCCCATGAAATATAATGATACCATATGAATAATAATAATACCAATGAAACATAATAATACCATATAAAAAGAAGATGTGAGGACAAGGACTACTTCATTTTTGTTTGGGGCTTATAAAAATACCTGGTATGTAGCAGGCACTTAAGTGCTTATTGATTGAGTGAGTGTAAATTTCTTTACCAGCACTCCTACACACACACACACACACACACACACACATACACACACACACACACACACACAATGACACACACATACATACACATTTTCTGTTGTCTCTTTTTTTTCCTTCTCTGGAACTGTGATTCACCAGGGTAGAGAATTATTTCAACTAGTAAAGATCAGCAGCTCACATGTAATTTATAGCTGGGGACACTTAGGTGTTGAATAACTTGTCTCTGGTCACAAATCTAGGACATCTCAGGGGCAGAACTTAAACTCAGTATTTCCTGATTCTAAGACCTATGCACATAGTATAATCCATAACCATTTGAAGTAATTTATTAGGCATGTCCAAAGAAAGGGGGGAAACCCCAAACACTAGATCAATCCAACAAGAATTTATTAACAGACGCTTTCTAACCTGTCAACTTTTTAGCTTCCTTTTCAACTATTATCTCCTTTCAAATTCCCATATGGATGTATTCAGAGTCTCTTATACTATTGTCTGTGTGCATTATAGCATTTTATTTCTTTTTTCATCCTTATGGAGGGGGAAAAACCAGGATTTCCCATGTTTTCTTGTTGCCAAAATAAAAGTGTTTTTTTTAATCCTATCCTAACTCAGACATCTAGACAAGTTTAATTAAAGCTTAAGAAGACATATTTTCTACACATCCTTCCCAATTAAGATATCAGACAGTTTAATATTAACTCTCATTTGCATAGCAAGGTATATTTGACAAAGTGCTTTCACATAAATGTTGTATTTGATCCCCACATCTGCCCGTTTATTTCCATATGATTATCATGCCCATTTAACAGATGAGGGAATGAAGGAACAGAAGTTACAGGTTATATTCCCAGAGTTGCACAGCTAGAAAATGCAGGGGCTGGGATTCATATCCTTGCTGAGCTTCCTACCAGGGTTTGAGAATCTTCCTTTTATACCTGTCCACATAGCATAATCCATAACCATTTGAGGTAATGTATCAGGCATGCCCAAAGACAGAAAAATAAAAATACTAAAAACAATCCAACAAGAATTTATTAAGCAGCCGCTCCACAACTTGGTCATCTTGTTAGCTTCCATGGGTGCAATTATTATCTCTCTGTAGATCCCATATCCATCTAACCAGCCCTAGTCTCTTTCTTAACTTCCAGTCTCAGATCAGCAAACGCCAAACAGACATTTTGAAGTTGATGTCCTATAAGTATCTCAACCTCAACAAGTCTAAAGCCAAATGCATCATCTTTTCCACAAAAACCGCTCCCTTCTTCCAAACTTCCTTTTTATTATTGAGGATATCAGCATCCCTTCAGCCGCCTGCGCTCTCAACTATGACATTGTCCTTATCACTCTCACCAAATAAACCCATCCTGTTGCCAACATTTTCATTTCTTCCTTTGAACTTCTTGTATCTGTCTCCTTCTTTCCACTCACTCAGCCATCATGCTGGGTCTGGCAGCTATTTGAATAGCCTTCTAAATGGTCTCCTGACTTTAAGTTTCTCCCCACTCCAGTCATTCCCCATCTAGCTACCAAAGGGATTTTCCTAAAGCATAGGTCCGACTATGTCACCCCTCCTCCCTATTCACCAAGTTCCAATGGATCTTTATTACCTCAAGTAAGCTATAAAACTAGGTCTCAATTAGAGTAAAAAAAAAAAAAAGAATCCCCTGAAGTGGTCACATTGTTTGAAACCGCACTGCACTAATTTCATTGGGCTGGAACAAATGACTATATTTTACATAATTATAACTTCCAATGTATGAATTTGAATTCATCTGACTCCTGTAGAGTATTCATTATTCAACTGGTTCAGGAGATTCATTATTCAGACTGATAATGACTTAACTTAAATTTCTCCCACTTTAAAATTTGTCATTTAAAGGTTGTTGTAACCTGGCCCTTTCCTACCTTTTCAGTCTTCTTATACTTCTTAACCTTTACTCTTCTCCATGCACTTACTCTATCTCCTATCACTATGATGATGCCTTGTTTGTCCCATGCCAGGGATGCTGTCCCTCCTCACCTCTATCTCTTAGCATTCCTGTCTTCTTGTGGAAGGCACTTCTAGGTCCTCCCAGGTACCAGAGCCTTTTAAAATCACCTTCCATATACTCTATATGTATCAAGTATATGCCTATTTGTATACATGATGTCTCCTCCATTTGAATGTAAGCTTCTTGAGGGCAGGGACTATTTTGGCCTCTCTTTGTGTCTTCCACACTTGGCACTGTAACACATTGGTAAATGCTTGGCAATTGATTGATTATGTGCAGATCATTTTGATTTGTGCTGTAAGAGATGCATCATACAGCTCTCATGGAGATTGTAGTCTAGGAGCAGGATAAGGAACCCATAGTGCTAACTATGACACCCAATAGTGCATGACTATTACAAGACAAAGTTATCTACATGAGGTATGAGAGGGAAGATGGAGGAAAGGAAAATAATAACACTGCAGTAAATGAAAGCTAAACTACCATACCTCCAGCCTTCTTGGCTATTGATACCCAGGATGTCATAGTGATGGGGCTGGATCATTTATTGCAAAGCTTTTTATTTTATGACTGAGGAAGCTAAGGTTCAGCAATGAGAAGTGACTTTATCTAAGATCAGTTATCCAGTGTGTGTCCAGTCTGGGACCTGAGCCCAGCTTTTGACTCTACAGTATTCTTTTCACTATACCTTGTTGCTACCCTTGGGGATAACACATATTACCGTTAGCCCTGGGTTTGAAAAACAGAAATCCCAATCTTGCGTGATGTTCTACTGCTCTATTTATATACTTGCATCAGAATGGTGGATAAAGAGAATATTCTAATACCAATTCTTTACTCCCATTTATGCTCATGTTTACAAACATCCATACCCAATGTTAATTCAATTAATTTTGTCTAATGTTTTTATGAGGAATGGATGGTTAGAATTTTTTTTCTATGCTTTTAACCATAAAGGTGAAATTTCTGTTTAAGTGGATAAAAACTAATTTAGCCTCATAAAGGGTGAGTGAGCAGAGAGAAAGGGAGAAACTTCTTGACTCTCCCTTGACTTTTTAAAAATAAAACACTCCCTTCTTCCATGTTGTTAAAATTGGAAGCACTTGGTACCTTCCTCCAAGCAACTACCAATATTTGAGACAGTTCTACCCCTGAAAGTCCAAGCCTTTCCAACATGTGCATTCTCCCATTTTAATTGGAGCCCTAACATTATTCCATGCTAATTTTTATATTACTCATAAAATTAGGTTTAGAGGGGCAGCTTAGGTGTCACAGTAGGTAAAGCACCAGCCCCAGAGTCAGAAGAACCTGAGCTCAAATCCAACCTCTGACACTTGACATCTAGCTGAGTGACCCTGGGCAAATCACTTAACCCCAATTACCTCACACACACAAAAAAAATGAGGTTTAGACTTGATGATCATGATGGCTAGAGACCATGCTTGATGAGGCTCTACTGAGGGAGGTGATGGTATTTAAGATAGAGAAGAGAAGATTTAAGAAGACCTGATGTCTCTCTCCAAGTATTGGAAAGACTCTCATGTGGAAGAAGGTTTAGAATTGTTCTGTTTGATTAAGAAAGCAGTTCTAAGAACAGTGGAAAATTGAAGAGAGGCCAATTTGAAGCTCATAGATTTATTAGCATTAGAAGGAACTTTAGAGATCATTTAGGCAAACTTTCTTATTTTGTAGATGATGAAAATGGTGCCCAAGGAATATCCCAAAGAGGGAAGGAAAAGGGGGGGAAATTATGTGATAACTTTATTTTATATTTAGAAGGAATAGCAAGTTGCATAATATTTGCAGTTTAATGTACAATCATCTTTTTTTTTCCTATTCTACTATGTTATGGAAATGCTTATTTTATTTCTTAATTTCAGAATAAAATAAATAAAAGTTTAAAAATAATAGAAAAAATAAATTAACTAAATAGTATCATAGAATTAGAGCTAGAAGGAGTCTTAGAGGCTATCAAGTCCAACCCCTCCATTATACAGATTAGGAAACTAAGGCACATAGGGAGAGATAACCACTAAGCATCTGAGCTAGGATCTGAACCCAGGTCTTCCTGACTTGAGCAACCAGTATCCTACACCAAGCATACCAAGGTCATATAGGAAGGAAGTAGCAAAATCAGAATTTGAAGCAAAGGTTTTTAATTCAGTGCTCTTTTCACTATACTGTGTAATCCCCAAGATAATGTATTTACATAATAACATATATAGATGTGTATCTCAATGTATTTCCAAGATATGTGCATGTGTGTGTGTGTGTGCGTGTGTGTGTGTGTGTATCGAGAGAGATGGATATACACACACACATATATGCATACACATACACATGTGTATGTATTATATGGTTGTTTGCATGTTGTTTCTCTCATTAGAATATAAGTTTTCTACTTTATGATTCTGGTTGTGTTGGTTTTGTCTGTGCAAAAACTTTTCAATTTTATATAATCAAAACCATCTATTTTACATTTTATAATGCTCTCTATATCTTCTTTCGTCCTAAATTCTTCCTTTATCCACATGTCTGACAGATAAACTATTCTATGCTCTCTTAATTTGCTTATGGAATTACCCTTTATGTGTAAATTATGTACTCATTTTGACCTTATCTTGGTACATGGTATGAGATGTTGATCTATGCCAGGGATAGGGTACCAGAGGCCTCAAGGCAACATGTGATCTTCTAGGTCCTCAAGTATGGCCCTTTGACTGAGTCCAAACTTCATGGAACAAATCCCTTTAATAAAAGGATTTGTTCTATAAAACTTGCCTCAGTCAAAAGGCTGTACCCAAAGACCTAGAAGGCCACATGTGGCTTTGAGGTTGCAGGTTCCCCACTGCTGCCCTAGTTTTTGCCATACTGTTTTCCTGTTTTCCTGGCAGTTTTTGTTAAATAATTAATTTTTGTTCCAAAAGCTTGGATCTTTGGGTTTATTACATACTAGATTACTATGGTCATTTACTATAATGTAATTTGTACTAAGTAATCACTATTTCACTGCTCTGCCACTCTATTTCCTAGACAGCACCAGATTTTTTTTTAAATAATTACCAGTTTAGAATATAGAGAAACAGGCTTTTAAACAGATAGTCTATTATCACCAAACTTTCAAATGGAGGCTGGATAACCAACCACCTGTCAGGAATGTTAGAGGAGAGGGGATTCCTAGTCAAGTGTCCATTGGAAGTGTTTCTTAAACTCTGGGCTTTGAAGTGTGGAGTCTCAAGTAGAAAAAGTTTAAGATGTCCTGGCAGATAACCACTTTAATTCTCCACCCCCAGGACCCAGTATAACCTTTGTATATAAAGAGAGATGCTTCATAAGTACTGATATGGTGAATAAACCATGGATGTTGGTAGTACTGAAGATATTTCTTTGAACTAAACATGGAAATTGTCTTTTAAAATTAAAAGAAGATATGGATAGAAGTGGATAAAAGGTTGCTTTATAAAATATAATGTTATAAATGATTGTTTCTTGCCTTCTCCATAGAGCTTAAAGGAATTTCAGAAAGAGGAGGAGTTGGGGGGAAAGGAAAGCTGTCAGAAAAGACAGTTGAAAATCTACGCAAAGCTGGTTAGGACTAGAAAGGGAGATCTAATACTTCATTACGGAATGCTTTCCTACTCATAAAGTCTTATTCCACTTAGTTATTGAGGGAAAAAATGTTTTTTCCATTAAGTAAAGGTCTGGGCAACCCTCTCAAAGAGAGTTGGCAAACTTTCTTAAAACCTAGCCACAAGATTCATCTGGCCACAATTAAACAATGAAGTATAATAAATGAAGAGTGAAATCCTTTCCCCTGTCCCCACCTCAACCAGCTGTTCTTAAAACTCAATAGCCAATTCTATTACATGATACATCCTTTTTTTTTTAATATTCAAAAGCTTACTGTACTTCTAAAGAGTGAGGGAAGCTAAAAATAAACCCGAAAGCATCACTGAAGCAGACAATTTTCTGAGCTATTACTGACCCAACTGTACCAGAATTGTATCTTCCAAATCTTAAAGGCTGTTGAAATTACAGATAATTTCTTCAGATTTATTCAAGTAGATGAAGCTACCTGTTACAGAGCATCCATATGTCTGGTAGCATTTTTCTAGCATTCTTTGATTCCCTTGGCAGACAGGAGATAAAGGGAACATGAGTTCTGTAGCTGATAATTTTACTTTCAGATCACAGATTTGTGAAAATCAGGGTCCAGAGTCAGAAGATATTTTGCAAGTCTTTCAGGGGAAATTAAGATACCTTTGCTTGTGAATGCATTGTAAGAAGAAAAAAAAGGTATGTTCCTTGACTGGTAATTTCTTCATCATTTCCATTTTTTGTTGAATAATTTTTATGGGAGAATTATGTATATAGGCATCAACATCTGCAGAGAGGCCATATTCATTAATAGTAGTTGTCCCATTTGTGAAAGTGATCATTGATGATTTCAGCAGCAAAAGCAACAAATATTGATTTATTAAGTACTTAATGATATACAAGACACTGGGCTAAGTAACCAGGATACAAATGAAGGCAAATATATGATCCCTACCTTTCCACAGTTCACTTTCTAAGGTAGGAGACAGCATGCAAAAACCTAGGAATATACAACGATGTATTATATCCAGTGTAAATGAGAAATAAGCTCAGAGGAAAGGAAATAGCAGTTGGTGGAGGATAATGAGGAGAAAAATTCTTCTTTTAAAAGGTCAAAGGTAAGGAAATTCTTAAAGGAAGCCAGAAGATGGAGTTAATGAGGAAAAGCATTTCGGGTATAGGGGACAGCCAGTGAAAAACATAGAATTAGGAGACAGAATGTTTTATAAGATGAACAGAAAGAAGACCAGTGTCCCAATGTCACTGGATTGTAGAATACATGCAGAGGAATAATGTAGGAAGAGTCAGATTGCCCAGTTTTAAATACCAAATAGAGGATTTTAATATTTTATCCTGTTGGTAATAAGGAGGCACTGGCATTTGTTGATTAAGGAGTTGATGTGATCTGACTTATACTTTAAGAAGATCAGGTTAACAGCTGAGTGGAGGCTGGATTGGAGTGGGAAAATTGAGAAGCAAAGGTTTAGTTGAAATAGGTAATTTACATTGTAGAAGGCCCATTCAGCATAGTTTTGTGAGGCAGAGAGACTATTTAGAAGGTTATTGGGATAGTCCAGGATGAGGGTGTGCACCAGAGCAATGGCTGAGTAAAAGGAAGGGGATATTGTAAAGGTAGAAACAAGTTATGGCAACATATTGTATATATGGCATGAGTATGAGGGAGTTGAGGATGATGTCAAGGTTCTGATCCTGAGTAATTGATAGGATTGCAGTACCCTTGACATTAATAGGGAAGTATGGAAGATGGGAGGGTCTGGAGAGAGATAATGAGTTCTGTTTTGGACATGTTGAGCTTAAAATATCTATAAAACATGAAGTTTGAGATATTTAAATTATAGTTGGTGATGTAAGACTTAAGGTTGGGAGAGAGATTAGGGCTAGAATTCATAGGTTCTCAAAGTCAGTAATACTGCCCCTTGGGGGATGCTAGAACAATCCAGGGGGGTGGTACTAGTCTCAGGTGCAATTGGGGGGCATTGGATAAAAATAAGGAAGGAAGAGTAGATAAGAAAATTTTGAAAACCCATTCATGCATGTTTCATCTCTTGTATAACAGAGTTAAAGTTGTAGTGGTTGCATTATTTTCCAAATAAGCACACAAAATGAAGGTTATAACTGATCAGTGGTCAAGTCTGCCAACAGATCTTAAAAGGCAAGTGTTGGCAGGCAAGCATGTTGTGTGCATTGTGTACATTGGGAAGCCCAGCATTCATTGACAGGAATATGTGCATGTAATGACTTGTTTACAATATGATACTATACAGTTACATGACACAATATTGTATCATCAAAATTTCAATGCAGGGAAAAAAACCAACAAATTTACAATAAATGATTAAATTTAAGATGTCATTTAAAATTTTTTTTTAAATGACACAAATGTTTTAAAACATTAAAGGGTTAAAGAAAGTAGATTTCCAGGGGGTGCTGAGTAATTTTTTGTTGTTGTTTTTTGCAAAAGGGGCAGTAGATCAAATAAGTTTGGGAACCTGTGGGCTAGATAAATAGATCTGAGCATCATTATGTAGAGAAGATAATTGAATTTATGGGAACAAAGGAGATCACCGAGTGAGATAATATAGGGGAGGTAGAGAAGAAGACTCAGGCTAGGGTCTTGATTGGGCGAGGTGGGGAAGTAACCCTCATTAATTGGCATCACATGTACAGAGATCAAGAAAGATAAGGACTGAGAAAGGGCCATTAGATTTGTCATTAAAAGATCATTGGTAACTTTGGAGAGTGCAGCTCAGTTGAATAATGAGGCTAGAAGTCAGATTGTAGATAGTTTAGAAGAAAGTGAGAGGAGAGGAAGTGAAGACACAAATTGTAGATAGTTTTCTCAAGGAGCTTAACAAAGAAAGAGGGAAAGATTTAGGACAGTAGCTTGTGGGGATGGTGAGATCAAGTGGGTATTTTTTAAGGATGAGGGAGACATTGGTATATTTGAAAGGATCAGGGAAGCAGCCATTAGAGAGGGAAAGATTGAGGATTAATAAGAGAGCAGTAATGAAAGACCTTGGCCTTTTTAATCAACTGGAGAAGATAGGGATTGAATGTGATCAAAACCGCATGTAGTTGAGATTTGAACTAGCAGGAAGGGTCACCTCTTTATGTGAAATACAGTGGGAGGAGGAGAGGGAGGTGGGGAGGAGGACCTCTCAGTGGAGTGAGATGGAAAAGAATGAAATTGCTAGCAAATGATCTTATGGGACAAAAGGTCCTCAAAAGATAGGGTGGGAGGAAGAGGGGATGCCGTGGAACATTCGAGAACAAGTAGAAAAGTTTGAAATAACTGCTGTGGTTAAAGAGATGGGGAATTGACTAGGGAGGTGGCAAAAGATTGCCTTGCTGCAGTGAAGGCCCAGTTGAGATTGTGTACCATATATTGTAGTAGACCCAGTGGGCACATTTTTATGATTTTCTCCAGCTCTGTTCTGCAACTTGTAAATAGGAGGAAAGGCAGCAGATAGTGGAATTAATCTAAGGTTGGAGCTTGGCACACTACAATAAGATGTAGTGGCAAGGGTGTAGAGGAAAGAATAAAATTGAACTGATTCACCAATGGGTCAAGATGGAGAGAGGAAGAGAATGTGGTCAGTACATGGGTGATGGCTTAGGACAGAAGTGAGAGTTGGAAGGATTAGGACAGTGAGCATACAGGAACAGAATTAGGAGTCCTAAGGCAGAGGCAAAGATAGAATGATAAAAGATTATGATTAGCTAAAGGAATTTAAGAGTTTGTGAACCTGAAAGTAGAACACTTATGGGTGATGACAAGATTCAGGGTATGATCATTTCTGTCTATAGCTGAGTCATAGTAGATGAGTAGGTTATGTGGAATGCATAGATTGATTAACTGGGAAGATGAAGTATTTGAGTTCTAATATTACGTTTAAGTTCCCTAGTATGAAGGTAGGAATTGAGGTGAAAGAAAGACTGAGCCAGGCACTGTTGTTTGTCCTTCATTCTTGAAGACATCAAGAAGGTGATGACTTGACATGCAAGTGAATTGGATTTAAGTGAGGCAGAGCTGTGCAAAGTCATCAGCCTTATTTTCTCCTCCAGAGCCATCTGGATCCAGTGGTGAGATATAGATCAGAACGGCTGGAGATGACCCCAGACACAATGGGAGACCTTGGCCTTTTTAAGCTAAGGTCTTTCCCAGTTCTCAGTCTGTCTCAGCTACACCCATTCAATGACTGCCTATGTAAGACAGTCTGAGGTGGCTTAGGTGGCAGAGTGAATAGAGCACCAGTCCTGGAGTGGAGGACATGAGTTCAAAAACAGCCTCAGACACTTAACACAGACTAGCTGTGTGACCTTGGGCAAGTCACTTCACTCCATTTGCCCTGCATTCCACCCTCCAAAAAAAAGGGGGGGGAGAGAAATGAGGCAAAAGAAGGTCTCTTTTACCTACTCAAAAAAAACAATCAGTCAGGGAAGGGAAGACCCACAGGATGTCTAGCCAGAACAGAAACAATTGCTATTTAACTCACTCTGAGCCATCAAAACTCAAACAGTAACCAACAGAAGTTTGGGTTAGGGCTTATTATTGGCCAATCAATGAGAGCCAGAGTGCTTTGGGTTCAAGGCATACTCAAGTAGCTCCATTTGAACCCTAATGGGCCTTACTGAAACCTGGTTTCCCAGAGCTCTATTTCAAGAAATCCACTTTCTTTTGGGCAGAACATGTACATGATTCCCTATGTGGACAAAGGAAGGGAAAAAGGAGGAGGAGGAAGGAAAGGATGGAAGAAAGAAGGAAGGAAGAGAGCAAGCAGCATTGCCCAACTGGAACTGGCCAATTGAATCCCCAGTGGGGCAGCTACTACTAGTCACAGAATGTTATTTGTCCTTCATTTTCAAAGAGGACCAAGAACATCAGGAGGGTGATGTCTTGACTTGCAAATGAATTGGATTTAAGTGAGGTAGAGTTGGGCAAAGTCACCAGCCTCACTCTCTCCTCCAGAGCCAGGCATTGAACTCACTGAGAAAGGAGGGTGAATGTCCTAGGGATCAATCTATAAGAGCTGATAGAATCTTGTTTACTTGATAAATTTAAAATAAATAAACCTCCAAAGGGGAATAGTTACTCAGGGATGGAGGCAGTAGGAGAATCTGGAAGTAACAGTGGGGATTAAGGAGTATTCTAAAATCCCTAACCATGATCAGTGAGTCAAACGGTGTGAGTAAAAGTGCAACCGGTACTGGAAATTGTATCTTTCTATGTTTTTCTAAGATCATTGAGCTCATCATTTCTTATAGCACAGCAGTATCCCATCACAATCTTATACCACAACTTGTTCAACCATTCCCCAATTGATGGGCATTCCTGCAGTTTCTGGTTCTTTCCTACCACAAAGAGAGCTGCTACAAACATTTTAGAAGATATAGGTTTATTTTTTCCCTAATCATCTTTGGAAATAGATCTAATAGTGGTATTGCTTGGTCAAAAATTGTGAAGATAGAAATAATAAGATTTAATATTTGATATGGTGAGTATGAAAGAGGAGTTGAAGATGTTCCAAAGTGTTCCAAAGTGTTCCAAAAAGCATAGTAGAAAGGCTAAGTAGAGCTGTAACTGGACATCTGGGAGGTAGAATTGATCGTGGGAGAGAAGCAGAGAATTGAGGATGAAAAACAGTTTGTATAATAACAGGGTTCAGAATCACTAGGATGGGAAGAGTAACATTCAGTGGGAGCATGCTAACTGTTGACCAATGAGTCCAGGCTGATTATCGGTGACTGGAGAGAAGTCCATTGAGGGAGACACATGATGAGACTGTTCAAGTATCCACCTTGATACAGTACAATCTGTACAAATCCAGCCTCTGAAACTTACTGTGTGCCCTGGAGCAAGTCACTTAAATGCACTGTCTCAGTTTCCTTATCTATAAAATAAGTATAATAATAGTACCTTCTTCACAAGATTGTTGTGAACATCAATTGAGATATTGTATATAAAGGCTTTTGCAGACTTTAGAACTCTTAAACTTGAAGTATTATTATTTCTCTTCTGGCATAGCCTTCCAAACCCAAGGTCACCTTCACCCCTGGATGAGGCATCTAAGAATGATTATGTTGGTATTTAGCAATAGAATGCAGTTTTATCTTTAGGTGTATTCAGAAGCAGTTTTCAATGGGAATTTTAAAACACAAAGTATGCAATTAAATATTTGTCCCTGAGCAATACAGTGGCTCCTAGAAGGAACTGCTGTAACTGGATATAAGGAAGAGCATTTGTCCTGCTTTTGATGAATCAGCAAAAATTTGATTCATCCAGAGTAGCCCATCCTTCCCATTTGAATAGTTTTGAGTTACTGGGAATTGTACTCTTTTGGAGTCAAATTTCATCCATCATCAGGGTAGGTAATGAGTATTTAATATACCACTAGACTCCAGAATGTAGGGCAAGGGTATTTTTTTGTAGCTGAGGTTCTTAATCTGATGTCAATGAACTTTTTAAAAAAATATCCTGAAAGCCGTACTTCAACATAATTGGTTTCCTTTGTAATCTTATACATTTTATTGTATGCATTTTAAACCATTATTCTGAAACCCTGGGGTCCATATGTCAGATGGCCAAAGGGGTCTATGACACAGAAAAGGTCAAAACTTATATTTTGGAAAAACTAGAATCAAAGCAAAGAATTATTGTGAAGTTTCAGAGTAGATAAGGAAAACCAGAAAATGGACTTCCCATTAACGCTTCTCATTATTGTGCTAAGAGGTTGGAAACAAAATATTTACACATAACTTCAATAATCTGATTTCTGGGTGATTAGTCCAATTGAGTTATTTTTCACAACAAATGAAACTGGGGTTTGACAAGCCAGAGGAAAAGAAAGAGTGAATCCTCTGCATCTGTTTCATTAGCATAGTACTCCCATAATTACTAGAGCCCTAGTCCTCATGCAGCTGCTTCCAGTTGCAGGTGTGAAATACTGAGGGACTCCAAGGAAGCTATGAGGTGGAAGAACTATCAAAACTACATCCAAGTGTGGAGAATAAATGGACTGGTGGGTGAGGTGGGGGGAGGGGGTGTGAACTATAGAATATAGTTACTTAATAAAAGCTGGGAAGTAAAAATAATTATAAAAATGTATTTTTCCTGATACTATTCATCTTTTTAAAGATAAATTATATTGTCTACACATCTATAACTTATATCCAATTGCTTGCCTTCGCAAAGGGGTGGGTGGGTATAGAGGGAGAGAGAAAGGGAGAAAATTTGGAACTCAAAGTTTTTTGAATGAATATTAAAAATTGTTTTTACATGTAACTGGGAAAAATAAAATACTAAATAAAAGCTAAAAAAAAGAAAAATTATATTGATATTTTTAATGTTCACATATTACTTCTTCTAGGGAACCTCTTCTCTTCCATCCCCCCCCAAAGAACTATTCCTCATAATAATCAAAAAAAGAGAGATAAAGTTCAGCATAACTAACCTTCATATCAAAAATGTATGTCATGATAAACTTAGACTGGAAACTCCTTGAAGGCAGGAACTATCGTTTGCTTCTTGGCAAGGTAGCTCTGGTGGAAAGTAGCTTTTAAATATACCTCCAGAATATTTGGAAATCATCATGGGAAACAAAACCCAGCTGTCGAATGGATGTCCAAATTGTATTCCCTCTAAGATACATCATACAGTGGAGGGAATGCTGGATTTGGAATCAGATAATGTATGTTCAGACTCTGTCGCTGCCATTTATTGCCTGTTACCTCAGCCAAGTTAATTAACTGCTCTGGGACTGTTTCTTCAACTATCAAATGAGAAGCTTGGAGTAAGCCTCCCCTTCACAACAGCTCTTTTAACCAAGCCTGGGATGTGTTCCATACTCCTGAGTTGTCCAGGGAGATGTGACTCTAAATTGAAAGAAACAGTCGGTCCTTGACACTATAGACTTGTGTGAAGGGTGGAGTTAATGCCAGAGATCCCATGGTCCCAAACACTCTTTGGAAGAGTGACACCCAGAAAGATTTTGGAAGCTGTAATAGTGTGGTGGAAGTCAGCTCCCCAACATGTCCTTGATTTCCAGCTTGTTTCTTTAGAGACTTTGGAGACTTTCCCTTGGGTGTGATCAGGCCAACTCTTTTAGTTAAGCTGAGATTTCATCTCACCCATTTAAAAAACTCATTTACTCTTGTGTGTCATCTGGTATATTTTTATCTGCATAACTTCTCTGATTTCTATTTATAATTTGTTTAGATAAATGAGTTTCCTCATTATTTGCTATTTGTGATGGTTTTGGGTAGGGTTTGGTGGGAAAACAGCAACCCAGAAATGTAAACTTGGAACTACCCTCCTCACCTTAAGAGTGACTAGTAAAAACAAATAAATGAATAAATGGATAAATAAATTAAAAAGTGACTAGGACCGTAGGTTTTGCTCTGAATATATTTGCCCCTAGACCAGCAATATTTGAGGGAGGTCAGGCAAATGGATATAAATAAATCTAGGACAATTACTCTCTTGGAGATAGATGAGGGAAGGAGGAAACATCCAGCAACAACCCTTCTCTTGCTCCCCTCCAGTCTCCCTCTGAGAGATGTGCACCCGATTCCTATTTCTGCCACTGGAGAGTCTCATTTAGACAATCCCTGAGGACATACATATTTTATATGAGCACATGCAAATATTATATTTCCATCTATAAATCCATGATCCTATGACCTTTGAGGAGTTTCTAACTTCCTCACTGCCTAGCAAAATACCTTAAATATAGTGCATTCCCTTTGTAATAGTTCATTTTTTCCCAATTACATATAAAGAGAATTTTTAATACTCATTTTTTAAAAATTCTGAATTCCGAATTTCTCCCTCCCTCCGTCATCCACTTCTCCCAGACAGTGAGCAGTTAGATGTAAGTTATACATGTGCAATCATGCAAAACATATTTCCATGTTAGTGAGCTATAGCACATTCTCAATAAAGGTTTACTTAATGGGGTTCAATTCTTCTCCTGAATGGTCTCTCCTTTGCTTCTTGCATCCATTCCTGAATAGCAAAACAAAACATTTAAATGTTGTTAAGTATTTCCTTCAGATGAATTGCCTATACATCAGACGGGGATAGAGGCCTCTAAGATGGTCATTGTTCCTGTGGTTATGAACTCCCTCTATCCACCTTAGAAATGTGTTAATATTGTATTACCATACTTCACAAGAAGGTATCATCCTTCCTTCAACGTTGTGAGGGTGAGGGGTCCAGTGCCCCTGACTCTGGAAAATCTGTGTAAAACTTTTTGGCCCACTCTTCACCCCAGAGAAGAAGTCTGAATTATTATATGATTAAAAGATAAAAATGTGTTGAAATTATACAATACTACACATGTATTTCATGCATTTGTGAGTTTCTAAGCTTTTTCTGCCTTGTTTGCTGGCCTTCACATGTAGTCTGAGGCTTCTGCAAAGCTCTCAAAAAATTCGCATTTAACTTCCTACGCTGACCGGTGATATATCAAAACCTCAATGGGGTAAGTTGAAATGTACAAGGGATAATTGTAGATGAAAAAACCCGCCATATATACTTGTATAACAGTTTTTATATAGCCCCTGCTATTAAAAGTAAAAAAAGCCATCCTTCGTTTAAGGACTGTGGCCTTTATGACCTCTACTCATCAATATGAGGATGTATGATTTTGTCAATGAGGGGCCTCCAGGTCTACGTAATGGCTGCATTAACTTATAAAATAGTGAAGTTGTAGGGGGTTGCTTAAGGCACATAGAAATAAAGGCTTTCCAGGGGTCACAAAACAAGTAGAAGAGACAGACTTCAAACCCATGTCTTCAAGACCAATCCATATTGCACCCTGAACGTCTATATGGGAGTTGGGTACCTAATAACTCACATGTGGGGAAACCTAAACATTAGCTTTAGAATTAGACATAGGGATAAATCTGTTATTTATTAGTTTGGGGAACTCATGGATGAGGCAGCTAGTTGGTTCAATGGATAGAGCCCTAGGCATGGAGTAGAGAATACCTAAGTTTAAATCCAGCCTTCGACACTTACTAGCTCTGTGACCTTGGGCAAGTCACTTACCCTTTGTCTCAGTTTCCTAAATTAAAATGGAGCTAAAAACGGTACCTGCTCTGCAGGTTTGTTGTGTAGATCAAATAATAGTCATAATGTTCTTGGCATAGTGCCCAGCTCATAGTTGTGTCTGACTCTTTGTGACACCATGGACTGTAATGCACCAAGAACGTCTATCTTCCATTATCTCCCCAAGTCTGCCCAAGCTCATGTTCATTGCTTCTATGATGCTATCTATCCATCTCACCCTCTGCTGTCCCCTTTTCCTCTTGCCTTCAATCTTTCCCAACATCAGGGTCTTTTCCAATGAATCCTGTCTTCTCAGTATGTGGCCAAAGCATTTAAGCTTTAGCTTCAATATTTGACTTCCCAGTGAATAGTCAGAATTAATTTCTTTAAGTATTGACAGATTTGACCTCCTTGCTATCCAAGGAACCCCCAAAAGTCTTCTCCAGTACCACAATTCAATTCTACCTCATTCAGCTCTCCTTATAGTCCAACTCTCACAGTCATGCATTGCTACTGGAAAAACAAGGTAATGTCTCTGTTTTTTAGTATGTGATCCAGATTTATCATAGCTTTCCTTCGAAAGAGCAAGTGTCTTTAAGTTTCATGGCTACAGTTGCCACCTGCAGTTGTCTTTGAAACAAAAATATAAAATCTATTTCGTCTCCCTCTATTTGCCAGGAAGTGATGGGACCAATGGTTAAGATCTTAGTTTTTTTGTTTGTTTTTTATGTCAAGCTTTAAACCAGCTTTCACACTCTCCTCTTTCCTCCTCATCAAGGAGTTTCTTAATTCTTCATTTTTTTGCTACCAGAATGGTAATGGTATGGTCTAAATATCTGAGACTGTTGACATTTCTCCCAGAGTCCTCCAGTCTGACATTTTGCATGATGCACTCTGCATATAAGTTAAATAAATAGAGTGCCAATTGACAGTCTGTCATACTCCTTTTCCAGTCTTAAACCAATCACTTATTTCACGTTCAGTTCTAACTATTGCTTCTTGGATTGCATACAGGTTCCTTAGGAGACAAGTTAGATGATCTGGTACTCTTATGTCTTTGAAGACCTGCCACTTTTTGTTGTTATCCACACAGTCAAAGCTTTAGTGTAGTCAATGAGGCAGAGGTAGGTGTTTCTCTAGAATTCCCTTGTTTTCTCCATAATCCAACAAATGTTGGCAATTTGGTCTCTAGTTTCTCTGCCTCTTTAAAAAACCAGCCTGCTCTTCTGGTAATTCTTGGTTCACATATTGCTGAAGCCTGGTTTGCAGAATCTTAAGCATAACTTTGCTGGCATGTGAAGTGAATATGATCGTTTGGTTCTTTGAACATTCTTTGGCACCACCCTTCTTTAGGATTGAGATATAAGCTTACCTTTTCCAATCCAGTGGCCACTGTTGAGTTTTCAAAATTTGCTGGCATCCTGAGTGCAGCACTTTAACAGCATGATTGTTTTTAGAGTTTTAAATAGCTCAGTTGGAATTCCATTAGGTCCTTCACCCTTCCTTAGCAATGCTTCCTAAGGCCCTGACCTCATTCTGCAAGATGTCTGACTCTAGATCAGTAATTGTACCATCTTGGTTTTCGATGATGTTACCATCTTTCTTGTATAGTTTCTCCATGTATTCTTACAATCTCTTCTACTTCTGTAAAGTCCTTGTCATTTTTGTCTTTTATCAAGCCCATTTTTGCATGAAACATTCCCATAGTGTCTCTAATTTTCTTGAAGAGATCTCATCTTTTCCATTCTGTTGTTTTCTTCTATTTCTTTGCATTGCTCATTTGAGAAAAACTTCTTATCTGGACTTCTGCACTCAGTCACATCTTTCCCTCTCTCCTTCACATCATACCTTCCTTCTTTCTTCAGTGATTGTAAAGCCTCATCAGATGAGCCTTTTTGCTTTCTTGCTCTTCTTTTTCTTTGGGATGTTGGTTGTTGTTGCCTCCTACACAGATCTTGGTCCATAGTTCTTCAGGCCCTCAATCTAGCAGATCTATCCTTTAATCTATTCATCACTTCTACTTCATATTTATAAGGGATGTCATATATAGTAAGTGTTTAACCAATGTTCATCTTTCCACACCTACCCCTTATCAGTTAGGATGGGCCCTTTCTTTTTTTTTTTCAGTTTTTTTTTTGCTTTTTTTGGAAGGGCAATTGGGGTTAAGCGACTTGCCCAAGGTCACACAGCTAGTAAGTGTTACGTGTCTGAGGTCAGATTTGAACTCAGGTCCTCCTTACTCTAGGGCTGGTGCTCTGTTCATTGTGCCACCTAGTGGCCCCATTGGGCACTTTCTGTACAATTTATAGTCTTAAGGAATTGCCTAGGGCACTGAGATGTAAATCAGGCTCACATAGAAAAGATGGGTAAGAGGCACAATCTGAACCTAGGTCTTCCTGACTCGAAGGTAATTTTTCAATGAGGAAACAAATAATTATGATTATTAATAAAAATAACTATTACTATCATTAATAATATTGTATTAATATTTTATTAAACAATATATTAATAATACTATTATTATTAGGACTACTATGTGGTGCTTAGAACTAGGCCTGGAGTCAGGAAGACCTGAGTTCAAATTCAGCGTCAGACACTCACTAGCTGAGTGACCCTGGGCAAGTCACTTAACCCTCTTTGCCTCACTTTCCTCATCTGTAAAATGAGCTGGAGAAGGAAATGGCAAATCACTCTGGTATCTTTGCCAAGAAAACCCCAAATGGGGTCATGAAGATTCCTACAAGACTAAAGTGAATGAACATCAACGTAGTGCCAAGCACTGGGATAAAGTGCTTCACAATTATTTTCTCATTTGATACTCACAAGTTTGGGAGGGAGGTGCTATTATTATTCCCATTTTGCGGATGAAGAAATCGAGGCAAACAGTGGTCAAATGACACCCAGAATCATACAGCTAAGTGTCTGAGGCTGGATTTGGGCTCGGGTGTTTCTGACTCCA
Source organism: Pseudochirops cupreus (assembly GCA_028627135.1). Lineage (NCBI taxonomy): Eukaryota > Metazoa > Chordata > Mammalia > Diprotodontia > Pseudocheiridae > Pseudochirops > Pseudochirops cupreus. The sequence goes on from CM053580.1 coordinate 207,085,430, forward strand.
GGCCCTGCCCTCTATCCCCTTCACCATCTCCCCTCCTCACTACATAATACTGCCTCTGACAAGCTATACATATTTTCCCAGACTAAAACAACAAGTCAAGGAAAGAAAGTAATTCTCTTGGGGTCAGGCTCTCAGAATGAGTCTACATCCTTCCAAGGACTCTGGGCCGCTGATCACATATAAAATAAGATGGTTGTACGAGACGAACTCTACAGCCCTTTTCAGTCCTAAATCTGACATGTCCGAGATTTATTAGAGTACACGTGCCGAGAAATATTTGCCCGATGACCTGGAGCACTAAGGATCTCAATGTTGCTTTTTTTTGTTTCCTCTGGGGAAAAAACTGTTGTACTAGCCAAGCCATTTTCAGAGGGAAAATATGCAAACCCTGAAAAGGGTCTTTATTAGCTGCTTAGCGACAGTTTGCTATAAATAAAAGCTCTCTGTTTTGCTATTTCGTGATTAATAGTTCAGCTTTCTCAAAACAACATTGGCCTTGCTCGCATCCTGATTTTTTGTTTGCTTGTTTATGGAGTGCCCGGCCCTTTCCACAAGCCATCTCTGAGTAGGAGTTAGTGGAAAGGTTTGAAACAAAAGAAGGGAGGCTTCTTTGATGTGGTGGAAACTCCAATTTTCAGCTATAATATTCTGGGGACTTTTCCTTCGGGGGTTTCTTCTAGGAGACAATCAGAGTGAATTTTTCTGTTTTCATTCACCTTGCCTCCTGATTCTAATAAATCTGGGTAATTCCCATTTAGAATTTCTTGAAATGTAGTGTCAAAACTTTTTTATCATGGTTTTTGGGGAATTTAATGAGTATCTCTCCTTGACCCGTTTTTTTTAGATCCGTTGTTTCTAATATCAGAATATTACATTTTCTTCTATTTTTTTAACCTTTTGATTTTGTTCTAATATTCCTTTCTGCCTCATGGAGTCATTGATTCCTCTTTGGTCTCTTTTAGTATTTAGAGCCCATGACTTGGGTAAGGTTTACCACTTTCTCTTCTAAGCTATTTATTCTCTTTCTAATTATTTCTTTCAGAGTTCTTATCTCTCTTTAAAAAAAAAAAACCTTGTGTTTCCTCTATTCTTTCCTTGTTGTATTCATGTAGTCTCTGTGGAAAATCTGTTTCTTCCTTCAACTCTGAACTTACAGTGGTTATACAGTTATTTCTAAGCTAAAAACTCTTGGGCATCTCTAGAGCTACAATATTTCTTTTATGCTGGCTAGTGTCTTCTTTGCTTTACTTACCTCTTATGCTTTAGTTCCTGAATTGGACCTCTGTGGTTCAGGCTTGGCCCTCTGCAGTAGTTTTGGGTAGGGTGTTTGTCTTTCTTGTTCTTGGTCTGAGTCACCTGAGTTCCTCCACTGACCTCCACCTCCCAGGATTAGACCCCTGTAAAAATGAACAACTTTAAAAGACTTAAGTCCTCTGATCAACAAAATAACCAACTATAATTCTATGATTCACCTCCTGACAGAAAGATGATCAACATACTATGCAAAATAAGACATATTTTGGAAATGGACAATGAGGGAATTTATTTTGATTAACTACAGACATTTGCTAAAAAGTGTTCATTTGTTTTTAATTCAGTGAAGGAAGGAGAACCATCTAGAGAGAGAAAGCAATGCTACTTAATTGAAAAACTAGATTGTAACAAAAATGCCCAAAAGCTCAAACAAGCAGAGTAATATGTGAAGTAATTACATATTTGAGAGTAATATGTGGAATATATTAAATATTCTTTTTTTGAAAGTAAAAAGTATGAAACAGAAATTCATGGCTTCATATGCAATCTTGTTTTTGTGTTCTGTTGTGTATATGGAAGTGCTTATGTTTTGTGTAACAGATCACAATAAAAAATAAAATTAAAGAAAGATAACTAGCTAAAAAAAAAAGATATGCCTATTTTTACCAAGGAAGAAAATGAGGCACTAAGTATACGGTTTTCTTAGTTACCCAGGAAATAGGTAAGATACTCCAAGATGTCCATCTTTACCTATTGTGTTAAGGGAAAGATAATGTTTCCCTTAAGGATTGGAATGTGCTGACTACTAGCTTGAATAAAACAGAGTATCTTCATCTATTTGAAATGTTTTTATTTCCCACCAGGCTACACTCATCTGGACTTCTCCACCATGCCTTAGAAGGTACTTCATTGGGGGCAGCGAGGTGGCAACACTTAGCTGCGTGACCCTGGGCAAGTCACTTAACTCTGATTGCCTCAGGGCAAGAAGTACCTTCTGCCCTTGGGGACCCTCCCTCTGATGGAAGGGTAGAGGACTCATTGAGTCCAGGACATTTACCACCAAGACGGACTGAGGCTCTGTATCATGCCCAGTCCACCACTCACTCCCATTTTCAGCTTCCTTTTATGTGTGTCTTCTCCATTAGAATGTAAGTTTCTTGAGGGCAGGAACTATCTTTCTTTTTCCTTTTGTTTGCATCCCCAGGGCTTAACACAGTACAGGGAACTTAGTAAGTACTCAGTGAATGCTTGTTGACTGACTGACTGACTGATAGAAAGATTACACTTCCTCTGCCTGACACCACCAAACAGAACCATGCCCATGAGTAAAACTCAGAGAAGAAGGAAGGCACATTTTAGCTCAAAGTAACAATGAGCGCTAAGCGAAAGCTAACGGAGCTGCCTTTTAATGTAGGGATGTGTTGTGGTTGCTATGTTTTGTCTGTATAGGTTATGTGTGTCCATATGGGTCTATCTAAATGTGGCTCACAAGACAGCAAGAAGAGATGTCTCTAAAGTCCCCCCCTGCCCCCGCCACTTCTCCAAGGGAGACTTTGGTTTTTGTCAGGAAGGGAAGCAAGAGAGGCTGGACACTCAGCTTTCCAAAGAGAAAGGAGGTACTGGGCTAGAAATATATCTTTTTGCTCCTTTAAATACTATTAGTTGAGGGGAAATGATTTTTAGGTTCAAGCTGTACTCCTGACCACTATCCCTTAATGGGGAAGGAGTGCCTCAAAGTATATACCCATGACTTGAGTCCTATCCCACCAAATACACAATGAACACATACAGCTAAAAGTGAATAAACCCATATATCCAAACCAAATCCAAAACCACATCCAAAGCAAACAGGAATCACAGAAAGCACACATATGAGAATATACGCCGCATAATGCAGAGTGAATGAGCTCTCCCACTGGGAGCTAGACAACTCAGCTCAAACAAGAGAAAAAGTCTCAGATCTCAACCACAGGGAAATTGCCCTAAGTAATAAGTTATGAATAGGGCCATGATCAAAGTACTGACTTCTCTACATGTCACAGCTTCCCAACCTTTCTCTGCTTTGCGGATCTGTTATTGTTGTCAGCCTATCATTCTTGAAGAGGACCAATGACATCAAGAGGGTGATGTCTTGACTTGCAAGTGAGATTTTAGTGAGGCAGAACTATGCAAAGTCATCAGCCTCACTCTCTCCTCCAGTCATTGGAGCCTAGTGACTCTCCCCAAAGGAATATAAATTTTGAATGCTTAAACCTCACAGGATATCTTGAGGTTTGGGGACTATGTTTTACTTTTCCCTACTTACTTATTCTATCTTTAAAAAAAAAACTGGGATATTTAACTCTTTTGTCCCATGTGGTTTCATTTATGATTTCTTAAAACAGAGGTCTGGAAAGCAAGGATCTAAAAAAAGGCTAGAATGGTGTGTATTCTCTCTCAAAGCCTGAAGAATGAAAAACTCTCTTCTCTCCAGCTCTTACCAACTCTGCTCCTGATGTAGGTGAGGAGCACTGAGTAATCAATCTCTACCAGTGAAGAGAGTCCCGGGTTTTGAGGCTCAGGTTACATAAAATAATGAGTTTCCAGTCACTAGAGATGTTCAAGATGAGGCAGGATAAATACTTTTTGTTTATATTACAAAGGAAATGCATGCCTCAGGAAAAGGACGGATTTTGACTTCTGAGGTATCTTTCAATTTACATTCTCTGAAATTCATTATTTGGGAAGCCACTGTGATCTACTGGGTCTAGCCCCGGACTTGGAGTCAGAAGACTAAATCCTTGTTCTGCTTTTCTTCTGAGTTTTATCTGTTATCAGTTCAACCTCAACTAAGTCATTTCCCCTCTTTTTGGCCTAGTTTCCTCATCTATAAAATGAGGAGGCCTGGCTAGATGACCTCAAAAGTTCCTTCCAACTCTAGAACCCTAGGATTATATGAAGATTCTTTTAGCAAACTTCAGTTTTTAAAAGAGCAATAAAAAATTTGGTGCTATAACCAGAGAATTATGAACATTTCCAGCGGAGAGCTGACATCATCCTTGTGTCTGGAGGGTGTTACCGACATTGATTAAGCACCAATAAAACATTAAGTATTACAGGATGTAGCAGGAAGTGGCCCCTTCCTAGAGTGTCAATTTATAATAATTCATAAGAGTAAGAGAAGGTTATAGATGCATTTATAATACTATCTGATAGTTATAGACCCAGTTTCAGCAGAAGACTGAGTTATATATATATATGGATTTATTCCTGATTGTCTGCAAGTACAATGCCATTAAACTTCAAACAACCAAACAGACGGCAAGCAGTCCCAGAAGGAGATAGCTGAGGTACCTTTGGGGAAATGGATCAATTTCTTTAAAAAAAAACTAATATAGACTGATAGCCAAAATGTCTTAGAATGCCAGTATGAATATCAATGAGTTCCCACTTAGTCTCTATTCCTTACAGCAAACAAGGATTTCCCAGAGAGAACAAAGTTCCACGCAGAACAATAAGTTGCTTTCTTTTATAAAGGAAAGGGCTCAGGCAAGCATGACAAGCTGCTGATTTGTAGAGGGAGTTCTTGTGGTTCCAGGCAATTACTGTGAAATCCTGAAATGAACCAAAGAGTACAGCATGAAGGCCTTTGGCTCACAAAATCCGCCTCACCCAAGTCAGGCCAGGACATAGATGTCAGTCTAAACTGCAGAGCATGCTAAGGAAAAAAGACAAAGAGGGTATTTTCCTATGTCCTCTGCCTCTGATAGTGACTTTAATAAAACAAATGACACCTAAAGAAGTGGAATTTGACCATTAAAAACAACTAGAGGCAATTGGTCTCTAAAAGGAACTGCTATAGATGTTTATGAGTATACCCAGCACATTTCATTAGGATATATTTCTTTTTTAAGATGAACATTCATCTTGGGCAAGTCACTTAACCCCAACTGCCCTACCTTCCCACTTCTAAAAAGCAAAAATGAATAAATAAATAAACTTTAAAAAAATGAACATTCATTGAATATTTAATTATAAATGGCATTATTTTAATCAAGCAAGATAAAGAAATTAAAATCTAGCTAAATCTTGTTTTTTTTAATTACCAACTAAACTTTACCTGAAAAGGCAAATTTACAAAAATGACACATGAAAAAACAAATTTTTTAAAAATTAGGATATTCTTGGCCACAATTGTATGCAAACCTGTGATATAGTTCCCTGCAAAAACTTACTGTTAGAAAAACTATATAATCTTGAAAATGTGAGGGCTCGGTAGTGATGGTAATCAAGAGATACCATCTGTGATACAAAACAAGGTCTCTACTACAAAGCAAGAGAAGGGTTCATAGAATCATAATTTGAAAGAAATTAATATGCTGCACCACATGATGGACAACACCAGGCAAGGTCACCTAGTGGAGATTCAGAGAAGAAATCCAGCTAAACAGGAGGGATCTAGGACATGGCATGAGACTTGGCAAACAAAGGACTGTCAGCTAGGACATCAAAGGCAAAGAGAACCAGACATATAACACTGCCCAAGAGGTTAGTGAGCAAAACCTAAATTAGGGAGAATGGCTAAACAAGTTGTGGTGTATGATTGTGATGGAATACTACTATGCTGTAAGAAATGATGAGCTCAATGATCTTAGAAACACATGGACTTTCATGAAATAATGAAGAGTGAAATGAGCAGAACCAAGAGAATATTGCATACTGTAACAGCAATGTGGTTTGAAGAACAATTGTGAGCAACCAAGTTATTCTGAGTATACTCAGAATCAAAGCAACTCAGCAAGGATCTAGGAAGGAAGCATGTTCTCCTCCTCCAGAGAAAAAAACTGATCAATAAACATATGGTGTGATTTTGCATATATTTATGTATCTGTATCAAAGGGTGGCCTTCCCCTATGCAGGGCAGGGAGAGAGAGGAGTCGGCTCAGAGCTCAAAATGTAACAAAAAATAATTAATTTAAAAAAAAGCTAAATTAGGCAGTGCAGCGGCAAAGTGGATATAGCACTGGACCTGTAATCAGAAAAACCAGAGTTCAAATCCAGCCTCAGACACTCAGTTACTATCTGTGTGACCCTGGGCAAATCAGCCTCTGTATGCTTCAGTTTCCTTAACTGTAAATGGGGATAATAAGAGAACCTACCTTACACCAGTTGTTGTAAGGACCAAATGGGACAAAATTCTTAGTTGGCATGTGCCAGGCACATGGTGGGAGCTTAATGAATAATTGTTCTCTTCCCTCCCCACCACTTCTCCCTAGAAAACTGGGTAAGAAATTTTTTTTAAAAGTAAAAGAACATCAATTAAATGTTTTAAAAACAAAGAGAAGAAAGTAGGAGAAAGTTTAAGAGCATATGAAAATAGGGCAGTGTTTGCACTTCCACCATATTACATGTACTTTAAAGCAAGCCTTATGTTATGGATTGATGTTTTCATATAGAATATTGTTTTTCTGTCCTTTGTATAATAGAAATGTTCCATCTGTCTGTCTATCTATCTATCTATCTATCTGTCTGTCTATCCATCCATCCATCCATCCATCTATCATCCATCCATCTATCTATCCATCCATCTATCTATCTATCTATCTATCTTTCTATCTATCCATTCATCTATCCTTCCACCCATCTATCTATCTATCTATCTATCTATGTTGATAAATACCAAGTTTATAATTATAATATTTTGAGTTTGTTTGTTTGTTTGTTTGTTTGTTTTTTAAGAAAGAAAGGAGAGCTGTCTCTGACCCAGGCAGAGAGATGATTTGAGCCCATCTCTGTAGGTTACTGAGTATGAGCAGCCCAGATGCCACCCAAGACATGACAGGAACTGGAAGTCAGTACGAAGTTTGTAGACGAATTTTCCCCTAAAAGGAGATCACAAGAGATTATCTAGTAATTACCTAGTAACATCCCCAGCCTCCCACAGATATTCCATTCATTGCCTGTATTTGCTTATGAAGTCCAAAAGGAAAATGGGGTTAATATACCTTGATGATTGGAATCAAAGACCTTCAAATCTTTGGGATCTTGAGCTTATTGGGAACAAGAATACTTTTTATCTGCACGGCACTTTATGATTGTTTAAAGTGCTTTCACGTACACTCATTCTCTCCTCTGATTTTCACAACCCTCTGAGGTAGAACCTGGCAAACAGCGGCATCTTCCCAGTTTCCTGGCTCATCCCGCCAGGTGCTAAGTTCCACAGTTATTTTGGGGCTTCAAGGCAGTTCTGACCTTTGAAACCCATCGTTCTGCTGTGAAATCATTATTTTTCTTGGACCTAGCATAAATAGCCTGAGCATAGTAGGTATTCAGCAAATGTTTGCTCACGATGAAGATGACAGTATCAAATGACCCCAGTTCTTTGTCACAGATGCCTGACCCTGGACTATTACTATTTGACTGAAGCTGAGTGGAAAAGGAAGATGAATTTCTTTAGGTTTCCATCATTCCTCACTGTGATCCTACCACCAGTATTTGCTTTAAAATAGTCTCTTCAGAAAAAAAAAACAATAACAAAGTTCATTTGGAAGAATAAAAGGTCAGGAATTTCAAAGAAACCAAGGGGGAAAAGATGTAAAGGAAGCAGATTAAGCTGTATCAGACCTTAAACTCCATTATAAGGTGAGAGGATTGTTAAAGTATAAAATGGCTAATTTTGATTATTTTAAATTAAAGTTTTATTGTAAAAATAAAACCTTTTGTATAAATTAAAAAAAATAGCCAAGAATAGAAGGAATGTAGAAAATGTGGAAAGTTTGGGGGAAAAACTTTCATAGACCTCCTCTCATTTGGATGTGACTGGGTTGGAATATTGTGTGGTGTAGGAAATGATGAACTGGTTGATTTGGAAAAACATGTAAAGACTTGGACTTAAGAAAGAAGATTGTTGTCCACCTTCAGAGAAACAGATGACAGGTGGAAATAAACATAGTATAGTCTTACATATATGTGTATGTGCATGTCTGTGTATGTTTATAGATATGTATGTGCATATGGATATATGTATGTATATGTGTGTTTATACACACACACAAATCCATGTTTAATTGGAGCCTTCTTTAGGGTAGGAGTGGGAAAAGGGAGGGGAAAAAATAAAGTAAAAAGTCCACAGCAGGGAACAGAAGAAAACCTACAAGGAAGCAAAGAAAAGCTGGGTAGCTTGGAAAATAATTTATAGTATTTACTATCTAGTTTTCTTGAAATGGAAATGTATTGTTTTATGTTGAATCCTCTCTTATGTTCTGCTATGTACATGGCAATTTTTTTCTCATTTTCCATTTAAGTTTAAAATTTTAAAAATTTACAAAAAAAACCAAAACCACAACAACAAAAAAAGTCACTTCAGGATATTCTGACATGGGAGGCAAATTTGGGGAGGATCAATGCCACCAGAAGCAGCAGCAGCCCAGCATGGTGAATAGAACACCGCACCTAGAGTGGGAAGACCTGAGTTCAAATGTGACCTCAAGCACTTACTATCTGTGTGACCCTGGGCAAGTCACTTAACCTTGTTTGCCTCAGTTTCCTCATCTGTAAAATGAGCTGAAGAAGGAAATGGCAAATCCCTCTCATATCTCTGCCAAGAAAATGCTAAATGGGGTCATGGAGAGGAGGACATGACTAAACATGACAGAGTTTTATGTGTATCAGTTTATTTGATCATCGCAACGTGTGAGGTTGGTACTATTTTCCTTATTTTACAGAAGAGGAACAGAGGCTGATAAAGGAGAAGTGACTTGTCCAAATTAACAAATAGATAAGGGAAGATTTAAACCCATATCTCCCAGTTGCCAAGGCTATTCCTCTATCCACTCTGCTATACTGCTCCTCAGTCTATCTCTAGAGTAGGGGTGGGGACACTTGTGACCTGAAGGCCACATGTGGCCCTCTAGGCCCCCAAGTGTGGCCCTTTGACTGAATCCAAAATTCAAGTTCCCCACCCCTGCCCAAGGTCATTCCTGTCTAATGGTGTGACTTTCATTCTGCCATTTTCTTGCTTGGGTACTCCAGATTTTTCTCTGCTATCTATCAGACTAAATCTAAATTTTTTATTTTCATGACTCCAAGAAATTTTTCCCAGGTACTTTGGCCAACATTTCCCCCTCTTTTTCTATCTTCCCCCAGTATATACAGTATTGCCTTCATAAATGACTATAGTGTAACTGTTTCAAGTGTGCAAAATGTCCCTCTGTGGGCCATGACTGATGATTGCTTTTAGGGGGAACTATATTCTTATTTACTATATGCTTAAGACATTTTTATGTTATAAATGCATTTTGAAAGGACATGCAAGTAAAGCACTCCCTTAGGGAAAAGAGGTAAGCCACGATTGAGCAACATAAGAACAGCTCAGTGGAGAGAGCTAGTGGCCTGATGTGCTTACTGAACCCCAGAGATTCTAAGAATGAGCTATTCATTAACTGCCTGTACCCTTTGACCCAGCAATACCGCTACTAGGCCTGTTTCCAAAGATGATCAGCGAAAAAGGGAAAGAACCTTTATGTTCTAAAATGTTTATAGCAACTCTGTGGTGGCAAAGAAATGGAGATTCCAGGGATGCCCATTATTTGGGGAATGACTAGACAAGTTATGGTATATGATTGTGATAGAAGATGAGTTCAATGATTTTAGAAAAACATGGGAAGAGTTGTATGAAATAATGAAGAGCTAAATGAGCAGAACCAAAAGAAGACTGTATACAGTAACAGCAATATTGTTTTGAGAATGACTTCAAGCAAATAAGTCATTTTGACTATTATAAATTCCCAAATTAATAATAAAGGGCATATGGACAAAGACACAATCTGCATCCAGAGAAAGAACGGACGAATAGAAGAATGTACAGAATAATATGTATGTTTATATGTGTGCATATATATATGAGTCCAGTGGTAGCCATTGAGGGGAGGAGGGAAGGGGGAAAAAGGAAAAAAAGACATTTACATTATAACTTTATTATATATCGAAAAAGAATAGCAAGCTGTGCATAATAGATATAGTTTCACGCGCAGTCATCTTTTTTATTATAATGGAAATGCTTATTTTATTTCATTAATTAAAATAAAATAAATAAATGTGGAGGAAAAAGGAATGAGAGCCTCAGAAGGTGGAACTTGATGGAAGGTCCAGTAGAAGTCAGACCAGAAAAAGGAATTCTATCTTTGGGGACTTTTGCTTGGAACTACGGCAGCCTGAGGACCCCAACCTCAAGAAAGGGGTATGGAGGTGGTCCCTAGGCCACACAGCTTCCAGAACTTGATACCAATCTAGAACAATAGGCCGAGAAGTCAAATGTCCACATACGGTAAAGGTACTTGCTTTAGCCAAACCAAGCACGTAAAAGCTGGATCAAGAGAGATGGGAGAGAGGGCAGAAATGTAGCAAAGGAGAAAAGGCTTTCCTTCCTAGGGCTAGGATCACATTTTCATAGATCTAGGGGTAGAAGGGACCTCAGAAGCTTTCCTCTTCATTTTATAGATTAGGAAATTGAGGCTGAGAGTAGTCATGTGACTTGCCCAAGGTCACACAGTAAACTTCAAAAGGGATTTGAGCCCAAGTCTTCTGACTCCATTGCCAATTCTCTTTCCATTGCTTCACATGGATTCCTAGAGGCTTGAAGATGACCAGGAGGTCCATGAAACCCCATGGAACCCCATGGAACCCCATGGGCCAAGGGCTACCAGTAATAGATGAGCATCCAGGAGTTCCTGTGCCAATCTAGGATCTGTAGCATCATGATTTAGCATCATTGGAACAACAGAAGGATAAAGGAATTCCCTGACAAACAAAGGAGCTTCTAGGCCGAGCAAGAGAATTCCGATACCGTGCCAAATTCTTGGACCAATTGAGAAGAATAGCACAGAACAGAACCACAAGTGGGTGAAAAAGCAAGCCCAGACTTGATCCTGTATGAGTGTTGTGAATTGTGTGAGTTGTATAGGTCTGGGGGAGAGTGCCTCTATCAACTTTCAATGCATTTCCCCGGGGTGTGTGGTACGGGGAGCAGAGGAGTGTGGCATATAAAAGATGAAATGACTGAGGAAGACAAAGTTTCAATCTTCCAGGCATATCAATTTATTAAGCAATGCATGCCAACAGCAACACCAGTAACAAAGCAGGACCAGACCCACTCATCATAGACCTGGACCCTCAATACAGGTGGAGACAGACTTTTATACATTAAAAACAATAAATCTGGGGCAACAGGTGGCACAGTGGATAGAACACCAGCCCTGGAGTCAGGAGGACCTGAGTTCAAATCTGACCTCAAACACTCAATACATACTAGCTGTGTGACCTTGGGCAAGTCCCTTAAATCCACTGCCTCCTCCCCCCCAGATCAAATGAGACCTATTAATTAATTACATTAGGTATTATTTATTAATTACTCATCATAATTTATTAACTTATTGTATATAATTAATTAATTACATTAGGTGATCTGATTTCTAATTAGATGAAAGATTAAGGACTTACCAAATTGGGAGGGGGAGAGTGAACAGGATCAATTCCCTGAATTCGGAAAAAGAGGTATCCCACCCCCCCCCAAGTATGTGTAAACAATCAAAGGAGTATGGAACTAACTGATTGATCGGTTATTTCAGTTATTGGGGTCGGTTTTCAGATAACACATATGGGCTGCTTGAGATAAACAGTTGTGGAAAAACTCCCGGCAAAATCTTTGGTTCTGACCCGGTTTCTGGTTGGCATAACCCAAGTCCTAAATTAAGGGTCTCTAAGCCGCAGGTAGAGGTTGTCCAGTTTCCCAGTCGGGCAAAGTGAGGTTCAAACAATGCAATGTTTTTCTTCCAATTCCCACAATTGAATAAAGTTCCCTACAAGACAAAAATTAGACTAGATCCATAATTGAATAGAAAGTGAACTGAGCTAGGTCCAAAATTGAGTCATAAGATGGAGTCAGCATGGTTCACTCAGCTCCCACAATTAATCATTTGCTGTCCTAATCCCCTCAATTCCTTCAGAAGGAAGGAACAATAGGGAGCAGACAGCCAGGGCAGCAGCAGCAACTAGAAGGAGATGAGATTTACCAGAAGGTTGGGTTGCTCAGATTTCTTATCAATTCCAAGTTCTTTCCCCCTTGTGATGAAAATCTGGCTCTAGCTCACATTTCCAGACTTGATGTCCATACTCCCCTTCTCAAACTTTACAATCCCTCTGATCTGGCGGATCTGCTGTCCCTTACACCCAACGTTCCATTTACCACTTCTGGGTCTCTTCAGAGGTAGAGTGTGGAACACACTTCTCGCCTCAACTTCGAATCCATAGCTTCCTTCAAAACTTAAACCAGTGGTTCTCAACCTGTGGGTCGCGATCCCTTTGGGGGTCGAATGACCCTTTCACAGGGGTCGCCTAAGACCATCAGAAAACACATCTTTCCGATGGCCTTAGGAATGGAGACATCACTCCTCTATCTGTCTCCAGGTGGATCCGCCCACATGCAGATACACCCACATGTGAGTATTAAAGGGTCGCGGCATTAGGAAGGTTGAGAACCACTGTGCTAAAGGGAAGGGGGAGAGTTGTACAACTCTTCTTCAGGGCATGAATGAACATGGTTAACGCTCCTTTGCTGGACAACTCCACTTAGAGTTTATATACCAATAAAGATATTGAGTGCAGAGAAATGAAGTAATGTGACAGGGGTGGTAGATAAAAATCCAGGTCCTCTGACTACAAATGCCTTCTCCTCTCATGGCACCATAGGGTCTCATACTTCATATTTACTTTCCATATATTTCATATCTACTTAGATGTACACATGTTGTTTCAAGAAAATAAAACTTTTTAATAATAGTACCATTTAATAATGATAGCTGACATTTATATAGTACTTTAAGATTAGCAAGCACTTAAACAATATTATGTCACTTGATCCTGACAACCCCGTGAAGTATAAGTGCTATTAATATCCCCATTATACAGACAAGGAAACTAAGGCAGATGGAGATTAAGTGAATTACCTAGGGTCACACAGCTAATAAGCATCTGAGGCTAAATCTGAACTCAAGATTTCCTGACTTTAAGCTCAGTGCTCTATCCACTATACCACCTAACTGCCTACTATTTAGGTATCACATCCCCAGGACCTAGAACAGTGCCTAGAACAGTGCCTGGTTCATAGTAAACACTGAACAGATACTTTTTGGTTAACTGATTGATTGGGAGACACTGAAAATAGTAAATCTGGAATATTGTCCTTGGGGAGACCAGACTGACAACAGACTGTAGGAGAGTTATAGATTCAGATATATTCCTTTTTCATTTGGGGGTTCAGGTTAAGTAAAGTCCATTCTATATTTTATAGGGGATGAAAAAGATTGCTAGAAGGGAAAGCGAAGTTAAAGGTTCCAGTCAAGCCAAGATCCCACTAGAATCATGCCTAGAACAATGACAACCTGTGACTTGCCGAAGATAACACAAGAAGTAAAAAGTAAAGCCAGAATCTGAAACCTGGTCTTTGACATCAAATCTACCATTCTCTCCACCCTACTGTGGTGTCTTCCTAAGCAGAGGGGTGACAAATAGGAGAGAAGAATGGAGAGAAATACCGGTGAGTTCCTCAACCTCCCCTCTCCCCTCAAAAAGAGTATCAAGTTGACAAACATTTATTAAGCATTTACTATGCGCTTATGAGCGGCTAGGTGGCCTCAGTAGATAGAGCATTGGGCTTGGAAGCAGGAAGGCTCATCTTCATGAATGTCTGGCCTCAGATACTTACTAGCTGTGTGACCCTGGACAAGTCACTGTTTGCCTCGGTTTCCTTATCGACAAAATTAGGTGGATACCACTCCAGTGTCTTTGCCAAGAAAACCCCATTGGAGTCATGAAGAGTCAAGTATGATTGACATGATGGAACAACAAATGTGTTTTTGTATTTACTGTTTGCTTAATAAGGACTATGCAAAACAGTGAGGATACAAAGAAAGGCTCTTCCTCCACCCCCACAAAAAACCAACCAAAAAGAAAAACAAAACAGTCCCTGCTCTTGAGTCTAATGAATCAGGGTCAAGATGACAGAATGAAAAGATGGAGGGAAAGAAAGAAGGAAGGAAGGAAGGAAGGAAGGAAGGGAAGAGAAAGAAGAAGAAAGAAAGGAAGGAAGAAGGGAGGAAAGGAGAGGAAAGAAAGACTGGAAGGAGAGAGGAAAGGAGAAATGAAGGGAGAAATGAAGGAAAAAGGAAAGAAGGAAGGATGGAAAGAAAGAAAGGAAGGAAAGAAGAAAGGAGGAAAGGAAGGAAGAAAGAAAGAAAAAGAAAGAAAAAGAAAGAAAGAAGGAAAGAAAGAAAAAGAAAGAAAGAAAGAAAAAGAAAGAAAGAAAGAAAGAAAGAAAGAAAGAAAGAAAGAAAGAAAGAAAGAAAGAAAGAAAGAAGGAAGGAAGGAAGGAAGGAAGGAAGGAAGGAAGGAAGGAAGGAAGGAAGGAAAGAAAGGAAAGCACTTATTTATGCAAAGCACTGTGCTAAGCATCAGGGATACAAATAGAAAAGCCAGACCATCTAGGAGATCCCATTCTGATGGGGGAGATAAAGCCTACAGATTTCAGCTGCAAGTCGGATGGAAAGGTTCAATTGTCTTTAGGATGCCTCAGCAAAGCAAATTGTAATGCATTTTCTTTAATGTCATTGCTGCTGACAAAATCATATTTATTTCTAATATTGAACCATTTGACAGTATCAAGGACTTTGATGGAAAGACCTTTCCTTTCTGGGTCTTTAGCAGCTGTAGCTGCAGCGCTCACAGAAGCAGTTGCCATGGGCAACTGTTGCTTCCCAGAATGATGGATTCGAAGGCTCAGTGGAAGCAGGATCAGCAGGTGGAGGTTGGCAGGGAGGGCGTGTGGGCAGGTGTTCAAGGTCCTGAGCTTTCTTCATCCAACTCTGAGGGGAGGCGGTGGTTGAGAAGGCAGTATATATATGCTGTCTCCTGTCTCTCTCAGCTGTACTGAATTTTCTACCCCCAGAGAAGGGGACACAACAAAGGACCAACTCTAAGTTCTAGATCTGAACGGGTACTGAAGGAACCCTGATACTCTGTACCACCACTCCATCTGGCACTGTGGGAGGGGGTGGGGCATAGAGACCAAATTCTCTTCCCTGTCCAGGAGACCTTGATCCTCAGTTCCTGATCCATCCAGGACTGCCACAGGAAGAAGAGGCTAGCCCCAGAGGCAGAGCATTGCAGCATAGAATGTGGCAGGCTGCAAGACCAGAGACCACCATGATTTCAGGTCAGCTGCCCCAACTAGAGCTGTGGAAGGGAAGACAAAGACCAGGATCCCAGAGTTAGCTACCCTATCTGTGATCCTGAGTTTGGTTGGCCTCTGTGTGTCAGACCAGGGCTACCTGAGGTGAAAGATAGACTATAAAAAGGAACCAAACTCATTGAGGCATTGTTTTTAAATACAAAGAAGACAAAGGAAGGCCAGAAAGAAGCTAAGTCCCATAGAAAAGCAGGGCACCTTTGAAAGCTAGAGGATGAATTATTATATCCTTAAAAAGAAAAGCAAGCTAGGTACAATGGAGAGCTAGGGTTTCACATACAATCTTCTTTTTCTGTTCTCTTCTATATATGGAAATGTCTATTCTATTTCATGTTTGTTGAGTTCAGAATCTAAAAGGGAAAAAAAGTTATTATCAATCGTGCTTTCTGGGCTACTCAGGTCTAGGTCTAGAACTGTGATCTCAGTACGACGGTTTGCACCTGCTTACCCCCAGCGCCAATGAAGGAGAGAAGGGACAATGACTCTAGTAGGTCTGGAGTCAAGAGTAAAGTTTTAAAGAAAGGAAATGAGCATTGTTATGCCTGCTACGTTCCAGGGACTGCACTAAGCACTTTACAAATATTGTGTCATTTGATGCTCTCAACAACCCTGGTAGAAAGGTACAATTGTCCCCATTGTACACATGAGGAAGCTAAGGCTGGTTGGTTGGATGTTATCCTTTGTTCTAAAAGAGGACCAAAATGACATCACTATGTTGAGGTCAAGGTATAGTGTGTCGGAATTGGGCTGATCAGACCAATATGAGCGTGGAAGGCTCTGCCACCGGTCAGACACAAGTAGTCCTCAGGTCTTCCTAACTCTGGGGCACATAGGTGGCACAGTGGACAGAGCGCTGGTCTTGGACTCAATAAGACCTGAGTTCAAATCTGGCCTCAGACACTCAATAGCTGGGAGACCCTTCACCCTGTTTGCCTCAGTTTCCTCATCTGTAAAAAGAGCTGGAGAAGGAAATGACAAACTGCTCCAGTATCTTTGCCAAGAAAACCCCAAATAGGGTCACAACTGAACAACAACTTCCCAACTCCCAGTCCAGTGCTCTATCCTCTACACCAGCAGTTCTCAACGTGTGGGTTATGTTCAGTTTGTAACAATGAAAATACATCCTGCATATCAGATAATTACATTATAATTCATAACAGTAGCAAAATTACAGTTATGAAGTAGCAACGAAAATAATTTTATGGTTGGGGGTCACCACAACATGAGGAACTGTATTAAAGGGTCGTAGCTTTAGGAAGGTTGAGAACCACTGCTCTCCACCATCTAGTTGAAATAAGAGCAAAGAGGAGTCCCTTCATGAGCCACCCCCAGCACAGAGGCTGAAAACATAATTAAGCAGAAAGAAGAACTCTGCCATGGAAGCCAAATATAGCCATCTCAAATTTACAGCAAACTAATTAATGGCAAATAATTAATACAGCAAATTCATGCCAAAGACACAGCTAAAATTTAATAAATACTAATAGCCAGCCTTTACCTATCCCTGTAAGATTTACAAAGTGTTTCCTGTATGTTATCTGATCTGACCCTCACAACAGCCCTAGGAGGTGGGTGCTATTAATATCTCTGTTTTGTAGATAAGGAAACTGAGCCTCATGGAGGCTAAGTGACTTGTCCAGCATCATACACAAGAGTGTACTGGTCAATATTTAATAATCAGCTCTCTGAAAAGCAGGACGCACTTTTAAGCCTAATCTGCCTTGTTGACATTTCCCCCACCATTTTCTAAGTCTTGCTAATCAATGAAACAATAAACCAAGCCCTGATCTGTCACATTTGCTGATTTCTGAGATGTCAATTCTCGCCCTGAACATTTAATTATCTCTTTGCATTCTACGTCATACAGTGCACTCCTGGTCACACAACCTACAAGTGTCTGAGTCAGGATTTTAACCTGAGCCTTCCTGGCACCCAGTTCAGCACTCTACGCACTGCCCCAAGTGCTTCCTTTCTTTACTCAGCCTGCACATTTTAAAGCTGCTGATCAAAACATAAAGCCCTGTGTGTGAACGCTAGCCTTTGCCATCCAATACAAGATGATATTAACTTTTTTCATGTGATTAGATAAAACTAAATCTGTTCTCATAAACTGCCTTTGTTTGAATCTTAGTGATTTGTAACACCTTGATCCTGTCCTGGAAGTCCTTGAAGCTGTGTGCTACGAATGTTATCACAACAAATTCTATCTTTGACTTGCTTTCCTTTTCTAATTGATAAACACAGCTCTTAATTTGTAACTTCAACACAAAACCCTGTGGCATGATGTAATTTCTAGGACTTTGTGTATTTTCCAAGAGTATTTAGGATCCAGATTTCTTGAGTCAAACTAGGACCCAAAGTTGGTAGAGGCTTGTCTTTATGGGGCAACCCTGCTCTAAATAGCTGTTTGCTATAAGTAATAAAAAAATTTGTTTCATATACATCTGACCACTAAACCCAATGATGAGTCATTAAGGTTCTTAGTTTTTATTCTCATAATTCCTTTATTTTGGGAAGCTAGGTGGTGCAGTGGGCTTGGAATTAGTAAGATTCATCTTCATGAGTTCAAATCCAGTCTCAGACACTTACTAGTTGTGTGACCCTGGGCAAGTCACTTTACCCTGTTTGCCTCAGTTTCCTTATGTGTAAAATGAGCTGGAGAAGGAAATGGCAAACCACTCCAGTATCTCTGCCAAGAAAACCCCAAATGGGGTCATGAAGAGTCAGACAAGACCAGAAGGACAACAAATTATTTTGTTATGACTACTTTATTACTTATTTTATTATTACTACCACCAGTAACAGTGAAGAAATATTATAAGTTAAGCATAACCAGAGTTGAAATTTCAGAAGAAAGAAACAACTCTACAAATAATTACAGGATCAGAGGGCAAAAGTATCAGAGAAACAGAATCTAAGCACATAGTTTGACTTTTGGATCATGCAGATCTGACAACATTTCTGAACTGCTGTTATATTAAGCTGTGGAAGGAAGGAAGGAAGGAAGGAAGGAAGGAAGGAAGGAAAGAAGAAAGGAAAGAAGGAAGGAAGGAAAGAAGGAAGGAAGGAAGGAAGGAAGGAAAGAAGAAAGGAAAGAAGGAAGGAAGGAAGGAAGGAAGGAAGGAAGGAAGGAAGGAAGGAAGGAAAGAAAGGAAAGAAGGAAGGAAGGAAGGAAGGAAGGAAGGAAGGAAGGAAGGAAGGCAGAAAAGAAGGAGACCAGAAATAAAAATAATGGATTGACCATAAGGATTCTAAGAGTACATTGAAGAATTAAAGTAAGAAATAAAAAATGAAATGAGAACTCTCAGGAAAAACTCTGAAGGAGAATGGATAGCCTCCAGTGGAACTGAAGACGGAAAACCTTTAACCCAGTCAATTGTACTCTGAAATAAGAATGGAGCAAACTAAGCTCAAAAATGCAATGATAGGATAAGAAATGTTTTAACAAAGTAAAAAGGCTGAAAAAATAGAAGATAACATGAGGAATATGCTATAAAAACAACTGACCCAGAAAATAGGATGAGGACAAATTATTAAAGAATCCTTGAGACCCCTGAAACCTGAGAAAACCAGGATACTATCTTTTAATAAATCATAAAAGAGAAAAAATGCCAAGATTACTAGGAATGTGGAGGTAAATTCCAAGTTAGAATATAAGGCCTAACACTCAAAGGAAGAATCTTTGGAGGCCAAATAAAGGAAGGGACTTTCTTGTCAAAAGAACCATTGGACAAAGATTAATTTCTATTTGGCCCATAGCCAGAGACATCAAAGGTGAGAAAAATAGACTAGAGAGTTCTTGAAGATCTAAAGCCCAGGGGAGAACTCAGTGAAGGAAGCCAAGAGGAAAGTACCTGCCACGAACCTCAGATTCCCACACTTGGAAGTGAGGTTGAGGAAGTCCCTTCTACAAAGACTGAACCACGTAGCAGTTTTGTCAAACCAAGCTTACCTTGGCTAGAACTTTAGAGCTTAATTTAGCATCTAGCTCCAATAGGAGATGGCCCACTGGTTCCAAGGATAAAATATGTAAGAAGAGGCTGCGGGGCCAGAGAAGGGAAGCCTGATTCAACCCAACATTTATTAAGTGTTAACTGTGTGCTAGGTGCTAAAGATATAAAGGTAGATATGGCAGAGACCCTGCTCTCAAAGAGCTCAACTATTTGAGGAAAACAGCCTGTGCACAAAGAACTATGACAAGAGTTCACAGGACTGAGAGCAAGGGATGACCTTAGTGTTCTTCTACTCCAAACATCTCATTTTACAGTTCAGGAAACTGAGTCTCAGAGGATTTGTGTGTCTTTCCTGAAGTCAGGCTGAGAGTAAGGCACTGACTCCGATTTTGAACCCTGATTCTTTGACTACAAATTGTGTCCTTTCTCTGTGATATCCCGCTGAATATGGCAACTACAAAGAAGTACCGGAAAAGGAAAAGGAGAAATTTTAGGAAAGAGAGATCACTTTCAGCTCAGAAGGAAGAAGAGTGATCAAAGAAAACTTCATGGCAAAATGGCAGCTGAGTTGAGCCTTGAAGTAAGGAAAGTATTTCCACAGTTGGAGGTGGAGGTTGGGACAGTTTTATTCCACATTGTGATCAAAGGTATGGTAATGAATGGGAGAGGGACATTCTGTGGTCCATGACAATGGAAGACAGTTGGGTTTGGCTGAAAGATAATGTTAGAGGAGTAGCATGCGATAAAGCTGGTTACAGTAATGTGGAGACAAATCTTAGAAGGTTCTGGATTACAGGGCTAGGAGTTTAGTTAGTTTAGGAGTTTACTATCACCACTAATTAGGATTCGTGATAATATTAAAGAAGATATCCAAGAGGCAAACCTGGGACAGTGGACAGAGCCCTGGCTCTGGGATTGGAGGTTTATTGTTCAGTTGTGTCACTTGTGACCCTGTTTGGGGTTTTCTTGGCGAAGATGCTCGAGTGGTTTGCTATTTCCTTCTCTAGATGAGACTTAAGCGACTTGCTGGGGGAAGGAGGAGGGGGCGTCACTCGGTAAAGTGTCTGAGGCCAGATCTGAACTCATGAAGATAAGCCTTCCTGATTCCAAGCCCAGTGCTCTCTCCATCCACTGAACCATTCATGGAATTAATTGGAGGACCTGTGTCCAAATGCTACCTCTGTTGCTTGCTGTGTGACGTTAGACAAGTCAATTAACCAATGTAGGCCTCAGTTTCCTCATTTCTTAAATAAAAGGTGAGGTGGACCTAGACGGCCTCTGAGGTCCCTTTTAGAGCTATGAGAAGAGAGACAGGAATTTGGAGATTTAATGTGTGATTTTTGTCTGTATGGGCACTTACTGAACTGATACAGATGGCAACCTCTTTATACCTTAGCACATAATCTGTTGAGTTGCTATGGTAAAGTGATGAGGATAACGATGGTCATCATCTTTCTTCTGGTGACTGAACCTCATTCCACTTAACCAGTCTGGACTTTGATGGACAGGGGCCTGTTACTGCCAGCCTTTCCAGCTCGCTAAGACCTGCCACAACTGGTGCTCTGCTGCCATAACCTTCAAAAACCCGAGGTTGGAATTCTTTTATCATGGGGCTTTACACTGTGGCTTTGGTGGATGAGACCATTAATTCAGAAAATATGTGTGTGTGTGTGTGTGTGTGTGTGTGTGTGTGTGTGTGTGTGTGTGTGTATATATATACTGAATTGAACTTTAAAGCATAATGTATTAAGTAAAAATGTGCATAACCAGAATAAGCCAGTTCCCTTTCTGTACACAGTCTTCCTTTTAAAAGAGAAACAATAATGCTATTTCCCAGAGCCAAAATTACCACATGACAAGACTTTAAGATAGAAATTTGGGTAAGCATGTTTTGCTGTAGGACTGGCTTGGAAAGAGGCCTGCTTTCATTTTATGTGTGAACAGTGACACCTGCTGGTGAATTCATAGCAGGATCCTGGATTTTAAAATGCAACTTCTGAGAAATTCAGCTCTTTGTTATGTATACCTCAATCAGAAAAGCAAATCTCTCAAGTGATTTAGCTATTCTCTCTTTTGGGGGACACCCAGAAGGCCTCTTGTAATAAGCCCAGGTTTAGAGAACCCCCTCCCAATGTCTGTAGGAGTTCTCTTCTGGAAAAGTCAAACACAAACCTCAACAATTTAATTAAGAAAATGACATAGATAATTACAGCAACTCTTTCCTTATCATATTCATTAGCTAGTTTTAGCTTCTAATTGTCTTCCCTTATGATAGGAAATGTTTTTTTCAAGTAGGAGATTTCTTCCTGAGCTCCGCAGGGTAGCGCTAAAAGCAGAAATGACATGTCTCTGGGCTCTTCAACTAATTTTGTCTCTTAATCTCTTCTCCAGTATTTTTATCAATAGTGAAAAGTCATTGAAGACAACCAGTAGTGTCTCAATGCTGGCAAATGTGGCTACTGGGGGCTGTCCTCAGCCCTACTTAGATGAAGCTCAGTTCTCAGGGCACATTAAATGAAAGGAAACAAGCTGTAGAGGAAGGAGGGTCCCTCCTATTCAGACAATCAGAAAGCTGCTGGGCATGGATGGATCCCCTCAGAAAAGCTGTGAGTTTTGTCTGGTACCTTGGACAGTGGGTCGTGATGCAGCAACAGCAGTACAATGGGGAGTGAGAACAGCACCTGCCTGCATTGGCCAAGAAGCCAAAAGCCAAGTCCATGCTGACGTAAAACCACCCTAGCATCCCACACAAATTGATCGGTAGCTACTACCATTTCTGACCTGTCACTGTGAGGTTTGGAGACAGTGGAAGGCAGAGAATGTTACTTTTAAAATGCTATAATGAAGGTGGGAGGCAACAGGGAATAAATATTTCCAGGAATGACTATAATGAAAAAATAAAAAGCATTAATAAAACATCTTTAAGAGGAAAAAAATGCTATAATGGGAAGTCTCTCTCATTACATGTAAACTCCCTGAGGGCAGGGACTCTTTTTTAATTTTTTTAAATTTATGGAATAAAGTATTTCCATCACATAGCATAATAAAAAGATGATTACACATGAAACTGAATATCTATGGTGTACAACTTGCTATTCCTCTTAAATATACAGTAAAGTTATCCTGTAGATTTCTCTTTTTTTCTTCCCTCCTCATCCCCCCTCCCCTCACCCTAGAGACAATCACCAGGAGGCATAAACATACGTACAATTATTCTATACATACTTCTCTTCATCAGTTCTTTCTCTGGATGAAGAGAGCATCTTTCTTCATATGTCCTTTATAATTAATGTGGTTATTTATAACAGTTAAAATGGCTTATTCACTCAAAGTCATTCTTAAAACAAGCAGGGTTCCTTGGGCCTTCCTTTTTATCTCTGGAGTTAACCACGGTCCCTGGCACCTAGGAAGTTCTTAATAAATACAGGTTGATTGACAGATAAAACCTGGCCACAAAAAGAACATCTTTGGGGTTTTTTCCCTCAAAGCATCAATGGGTATTTCATTGATTGACTGATCATCTTTTTTTTGCCCCACATGTTTCTCTCGTCACAGAGTAGCCATTCCAGCCAATAAAACACAATTTATTATTTAGTAAATTTCAATAAAAAAGAATCCTATGCTAAAGAATCAGAAACCTGCCTCTGCTAATCATGACCTGTGTGACATCCTAGGCATCAGTTGTTGCTTTTTCTTTAACCGTAAAATGTGGTTGTCCTAACAGCTCTGGGTTTATGATGTTTTATCCTTGGGGGTGGATTTGATGGCTTATTAAGGTCCCTTCCAGTTCTTAATCAATGATACTATGGCAGACACTATGACACAGCAGACGAGCGCTGGACTTGTGACCATGGGCAAGTCAACTAGCCTTCCTGATCCCTTTGCAGCTCTCTAAGACCTTTCAATTATAGCCTGTATGTGCAAAACACTGCCTTTTTATCCCTTGTTCTAGGGATAGCTACTTTTAACCCTTCCTTGATCAGCTACTTACATCTAAACTTACTCCCAGAAAGCAAGCAATCCCTTGGGTAGTTACATGGGGCACTGGAAGACTTGAGTTAGAATCTGCCTTCAGACACTTTCTACCTATATGACTCTGGGCAAGTCAAGTAAACCTCTGTCTGACTCAGTTTCCTCAATTGGAAAATGAACATAATAATAGCACCTGCTAGGGCAGGATTGTTATGAGATAAGAATTTAAAAGCACTTAGCACTATCCCTGGCACATAATTAAGCATTATATACATATTATTAGACCATCTTGAATGCTGCCTCATCAAAAGGAAAAAAAAAATCAGCCAGACCTGCTACTGAGGGACTGTAGAGTTTATCCCTCAAGTCTCAGCTCCTATCTCCTATGGGGTATGTGTGAAGTAATTTTAGCCAGTAGTTATTTGAGAGAGTTGGACTGAAATCGGGAAGGACTAGGGGAAAAAATAGAGTCACCAGGCTGAAAAGTATCTAGGTCGAGGATTTCTTATGTGTGTCATGGATCTCTTTGGTCGTCCGGTGAAGTCTGTGGACCCCTTTTCAGAAAATGTTTTTAAATACATAAAATAAAATACGTAAGGTTACAAAGAAAACTAATTGTATTAAAATGCAGTTCCTAAAACACTTTTTTAAAAAGTTCATTGGCCCTGGGTTAACATTCCCCGCTATCTAGTCAGATATCAGAGTTTATGTTGTATCCCATTCCCCCCCTCCATAGAGTTTAAGCTACCAGAGGCCAGGGATTGTTATCTTTGTCTTTCTGTCCCCAGTACCTATCACAGTCTCCTGCATATTGTAGGCACTTAATACACACTTATTAGATTGAACAGAATTGACTTGTATACTAGAGGAACCTAATGGACATTTATTGAACGAAGGAATGAAAAACAACCTTCCCAGCCCCACCACCGTTCTATATGACCTATGGCGAATCAGCTCTCTTCTTTGGAGCTCACAGGATGTTATACCCAGAGCTAGAAGGGTCCCCAGAGGACATCTAGGCCACCTCCCTGGTTTAACAGACGCGGCTACTTCTTGTAGGGTTTTGATCTTGCTGCCATAAAACCAAGGGAGCATTGTGATGACTCGCAAAAGCCTTTCACAAAGCATTTTGAATTTGTGTCAAACTTGTTTCTAAGGCTGATTATTCTTAACCCTTATTTCTTGCCATTATTTCCTGCCCTTTTCCCCACCCCCATCCCCAATTCTGGCTTTGGATGGCTGTAAAATATATAAAAGTTGCTCCTTACTGCTGAGTCATATCATTTTTCCTTATCATTTTGATGTACTTTCCATCAGGGCTGCTGAGAAAGAACAAGAAGGATTTTTTTTTTATTTTTTCCCCTTGATATTGAACTGCTTGGATACTTAGTCTGGTCTGGATGCCCAGTTGCTGTAGAGTTCCATGTCAGCGGCATGGGGTTGGGCGTGGTTTTTTTTTTTAAGTTCTATTACATTTCTGTTTAACATTCTCCCCTTTCCCTGGATGATTTTCACTATTGGTGCAATTACCAAGGATGATAAAATCACACATAGTACATGCTGATCACTCTGAGTTCTTTCTGCTTTGGATTTAAAAACAACTTTTTCAAGTAGCAACTGGATCACATTCAAAACAGAACTGTGGAAATGAATCACTCCCCCAAAGCAAAGCCTGCTGCTTTTCTCCAGCAGGGCCCCTCCTGTGGGAACAAAGAGCATCTTTATACTAGTGGCTGACTCAGAAGCAAGACCTGTGGTTTTTGACTCTTCCCATCACTTTTATCTCTCCATCCAATGTTGGGGTGTGATAAAGTCAAAGAAAAAAGCACTAGATATGAAATCAGAAGGCTCAGGTTCAAGTATTAGCTTTGATTCTTGGACAAGTTACTTAACCCCTCAGAATGTCAGTTTCCTCATCTATAAAATGGGAATAATAATCAGAGCTGACATCTCTATGGCAATTTAAGGTCTATAAAGTGTTTTACTCACATTACTCATTTCATCTTCACAATTCTGTGAGGGAGGTACTATTATTATCTTTAATTTTATATCCTTTTATTACTATTATTAACCCTTGTATAGATTTTTTTTAAAAAACTGACAGAGAAGTTTATTACTTAACCACAGAAAGGTTAAATAACTTAGGCAAGGTCACATAGTTACTATCTGAGACAGAATTTGAACCCAGGTTTTCAAGCTGACTTCAAGTACAGCATTCTACCCACTCTGCTACATGATAAGGCTTTCATCACCTATCACAACAGGTTATTGAAATGATGAGATTAGACAATGTGTGCAAAACAGTGTTTTATATAACTTTTTTCAAAAATCCATGTTTTCTCCCACCTAATTTCCTCCAAAAAAAAATGAGGAGAAAAAAGTCCCTGCATAGCAAACCTGAATAATCAAGCAAAAGAAGTTCCCTTGTCCACGTTGTTGTAAATTATTTTGCAAACCCTGAAGCGCTACATAAATACTCATTATTATTTTCTCAAGCCCTCTGCTTCCTTTCTTGTTCTAGAATGCCGCCAAGAAGCAGACACCATAACAAAAAGGTTTTTTGAGTTGTCTAATTTCTGTTTCAACATTTCCAACTTTTTGTGAGAAAGAATGCCTTTTCATTTCTCCAAAAGTCCTTATGTATAGAATAGAGAATAGAAAAGCAGCTGACTATGATGTCATTGAAGGGGTGAAGAGATTCCTATTCTCTGCACTATCCTCACGAAACAGAATCCCAACAAACCCCAATATGCTGGAGAGGGGTACATATTGGCAATGACCAGGTGGCCTGCTAGGCAAGGCTCCAAAGTCTATCCAATAGGTCTCAAAATGTTGCTTGGAAAAATATAGTGTAGTGGAAAGATGACTGGATTTAGAACCCAAAGATTTGGGTTCACATTCTACCTTTGCTACTTACTATCTGTGTGGTCTTGGATAAATCAATTAATCTTTCTAGGATTTGGTTCCTTCATCTATAAAATGAGGAGATTGGACTAAATGGTCTTTAAGGACCATTCTAACTTTAAATCTGTCACCTTATAAGCTCTGCTCTTGATGGTATAAGATAAAAACAAACATTTACTACCAGACTTATCTGTATCCTGCATATCCAAAATGTGGGGAGAGTTGAATGCATGGATGAGAGTTGGAGAGTTGAATGAATGAAAGAAAGTACCAAAGACCATAGACCTAAGATTTAAGGAATTCCAGGTCTCTTTCAAATTTTCTTTCAGGAATAGGAATATCTCAAATCAATCCCTTAGTTCATGAAACTTTAAGAGTAGATGAGCCCATGAAGTCAAAACACCACAAAAAAAAAAGCAGCTCAAGGAGGAAATGAGACAACATGATGGCAAGAGAGGAAGAATTATGCTAAGATGAGATGTGGTTAGGAAGAACAAAAAAAAGTAAGACAAGACAAGAATAGCTTGACCTCTTCCATATAGAGATCAGAGAGTGGATGAGAAGTATAAATGGACTTTTAAGGATCTGGTCAACTTCTTCCTTCTGATGAACTCATTTTGGTTTAGCAGATCCAAGAAAACCCTGGTGACACAAGGCTTGGAAACATATTTGTAGTGAGAGAATAGTAGTTACCAGAAGATAATTGCATTTACCAGTAGAGGACTTATTGCAGTGAGACTCATTACCCCACATAGACTAGTGCTTGGCTTTGAATGAACATCTATGGAGTTCAATTGCAAGTATAGACCGACAACAATTCATTGACTTACATTGTAATCATTGATATGTTGGACTCTGCCTATCAGAAATGGGTAGCAATACTCACTAGCTGAATTCAATGTGAATTATAGGCCAGGGAAGACTGTGAATGTAGACGTTCCATCCTATAGGCAATGGATCCAAAGTTATGATGATACCCAGAGAATGAAATCTGTGACAAAGGGAGATGGACTTGAGTCCTATGCAAGTGCTATGTGAAGTTGGTAATTTTTACCAGTGAATGCTTCATCAGTGTTTGTAAACTTTGGTCATTTAAAGTCTTCTTAACTTCTAGTTTCCTTGGATGACTGGCAGGGGGAGTAGCTACGATAGGATGTAAGCTTCTTGAGAGTAGAGATTGTTCTATTTTTTGCATTTGAATACCCAGTACCTAGCATTGTGCCTAGCACACAGTAGGCATTTAATAAATGCTTATTGATTGATTAAAGTTCTACAAGAAATGATATAAAGCAAGAATCCAAAGAATAATTCTTGGGAACTCAATCTTTGTTCCCTCAAAATCCATTTATTGTTGAGACCGGCAAAAGTTGTACAATAGAGTATTGTACTAGACTGTATCTGATGTAACCCATGGTCCCGGAAAACAGGTGTTACTTTTCAAAGCATTCTATGCCCATAACATGATGATTTGGGACATGTTGGTCAAGAGAGGGCATGTGAGTTAGTAGGAAACAGATTTTATGGATCATAATAGCAGCAGGTGTCTATAAGGAACATGAAACTTGTGCCTGAATTGCTTAATGGAAAATGTCACTAACTTGTGCTACATCCAAGGAGAGAATTAAATACTGATAAGCCTTTGGAGATTCTATATATTGATTATTTGTCTCTAGAATGAGGTAGGAAGATTATAAGGAGCATCCTGGTGGTAAAAGACCACTTAACTTGTTATACATGGGCATACCCAAACAGGAATCTGAAAGCTCCTACAGTTACTAAGGTGTGGTAAGTGAATTATTTCTCTGCATATGGCTTACTTACCAGATCCACTCAGACAAAGGTAAAGACTTGGAAGCAAACTATTTAATAAGGTATTGGTCTCAATAGGAATGAAGAATTCTAGAACCAGACTTTACTGCTTAAGAGAGCCCCATAGGTAGTGATTTAACCACACACTGCTAAGAGCCCTGAGGCCTGAGCAGAAGGCACAGTGGAGTTGACATGTGGCATTTTTAATGTAGGCATATAGTGTTACCAGGAATGATGCCACAGACTCGGGTAAGAGAGGGTAGAATGGCAGCTGGAGAATCAGCTTTGCATGCCAATCCCCTTGTTCCAGTAGCAATGAGCCAGTCACAGCAAAAAGTAGATAAGAGGTATTTGCCAGAAACAGGAAACTGAATGAGAAAGTACCAGACTCAGGAGGTAGCAAGACCCAGAAAGGTTCTAGACAGCCTGGAGGGCTTGTCTAACATCTCAGAGTTTTTTAAAAATCCCTACATTGGGGAAAGGAGGAGCAGCAGGGAGTCAGCCACTAATCTACATCTAAATCCACATTAACAACATCCCATAGGGTAACAAAATAACAGAGACAGGGACAGAAGGTTGCCCATTCTCTAAAAAGTATAGAAAGCTTCCTTGCTACTCTTGCAAAAGTAGATTGGAGAACCGTGCCTTCAGAGTAAATATGGGACTTCCCAGGACTTAGTCCTTCTGGTGAATAGGATCAGGTTAGTGGCTAGTAGCACCACGTGATGGGAGAAAGAAGTATCCACCGCCTCAGAAAACTCCAGGCAAAAAAGAACAAGAAGAAACCACTTATGCCCTTAGATTAGTTAATCTAATTAAAGTGTTATGTGTCAAATAGGAAGCAAGAGGTTGGTTGCTTCCTCCTTACCCATGAATATGGACAAGCTTTGTCCACATCTTTTTTGTTGATATTAGTTGGGGAAAATTGTACCTACCATGAGATTAGCAATAGTTTAAGTTTCTGAAGAAGAATAGCCCCATTATATCTGAGAAATTCTCTTGAAAGTCTCATTCCCAACAGAGATTGGTTGGCAAAGTCTTTCAACGATACTGGATAAAATCCAAAATCTTCCCAAAGGAAGACAGGGATGGAAGCTGTCAGCATTGAGATGAAAAGAAAAAAGTCACACACCTCCCAGCCAGTAGACATTCTATTCATCTGTCTGTGGAAGGAAAGAAAGACCTTCATCTGAGAAAATCAGGTTATGGTCACTTGGACAGAGGAAGAAACAACGCAGAGAGTTATGACCTTGTGCTGGAATACATCCCATCTGTCTGAGCGGATTTCACATTCCATCCAATAGAGGGTAGTAACGACACGTTAAAAACTCAAAACAAAGACAAAATCCCTGATCCTCTAGAAAAGAAGGGAAATTTTTTCTTTCCTACTTCAAAAAAATGAGAAGCCCTTTCTGGAGGAATACGGCAAAAGCCTATTTTAGTATCATTGGATAGAGTCACGGCATTAGCCTCTGAGCCTGATTATTTAAAGATTTATTATTGGTGGTAGATTCTTATTGTTGGGGGCTGTGTGTGTGTGTGTGTGTGTGTGTGTGCGTGTGTGTGTGTGTGTGTGTAATAACAGAATAACAGCAACAGCAACAAGTTCAGGAATCCTCTAGTATTTCTTCTGACTGAGATTTGGGAAACGGGAGTTGAACTAGATAGTGCTAAAGTCTCTTCCAGCTCAAGATCTATGACCCTATGCAGTGTTCATGTCTTTCAACATGCTATCACTATGTTCTTAAAAGGCCCCCTGGAGCAGGTAGGTGGCATAGTGAGTAGAACACCAGCCTTGGAGTCAGGAGGACCTAAGTTCAAATCCAGCCTCAGACACTTGACACACTAGCTGTGTGACCTTGGACAAGTCAACCCCAATTGCCTTGCCTTCCCCCCTCCAAAAAAAAAGGCCATCAGAGCCTTCATTAATACAAAGCATTGTCTCTGCATCTTGAATGTGATAAGAACTTTATAATTTCTTTAAACTCTATACTTCAATTTCATTGTTGTAGTTCAGTCTTTTCAGTCTTGCCCAATTCTTTGTGAACACATTTGTTTTCTTGGCAAAGGTACTGGAGAGGTTTGTCATTTCCTTCACCAGCTCCTTTTACAGTGAGGAAACT
Source organism: Pseudochirops cupreus (assembly GCA_028627135.1). Taxonomy (NCBI): domain Eukaryota; kingdom Metazoa; phylum Chordata; class Mammalia; order Diprotodontia; family Pseudocheiridae; genus Pseudochirops; species Pseudochirops cupreus. The sequence goes on from CM053580.1 coordinate 207,115,723, forward strand.
GAGACCCAACAGGATCAAGTGACTTGCCCAGGTTCACACAGCTAGTGAGGGCTTGACGCCAGATTTGAACTCAGGAAGATGAGTTTTCCTGACTTCAGTCCCCTGTGCCACCTAGCTGCCCTTTATAGTGACCCACCCCATTTATAGTTTAAGAAATAGAGGAGTTACACAGTGGATGGTAGAAATGGAATTAGACCCCAGAATAACCCAAGGCTCTCCTCAAATTGATAAACCTTAAGCAAATTATACTTCACATCCTGATACCCTCCCCAACTAATAAGTGAATTGTGCTGACTTGTATTTCAGGTGTAGCTATTTTCTGAAATAAGACCCCTAGAGAAAGAGGTTTCCTTACCTTTTAGACAATGAGGATGGGAGGGCAACAAACATTTATCGAGTACCTACTCTGGTCAGGCACTGAGCTAGGTATTTCACAATTACATCTCATTTCATCCTCATAGCCGCTCTATAAGATAGGTCCTTTTATTGTCCCCCATACCTTTGAGAAGACTGAGGCAGACAGAGGCTGAGTAACTTGTCCAGGGTCACACAGCTAGTAAGTGTCTGAGGCTGCCTTTGCACTGAGGTCTTCCTAATTCCAGGTCCAACCCTCCATCTACCGCACTATCTAGCTGCCTCGTATAATAATAATGCAGAAACAATAAATCCTCAGTGCCTATTGTTTTCAAGGTAACACTCAAGATCTTTTATTAAAGAGTCAGGCATTAAATTATCATTCACTTTTCCTTCTTGGTTCTAGTTATCCAGATACACCATTTTCTGGAGAAAGAAAAAGGGAAGGGGGAGAGGAGGAGGAGGAGGTGGAGGAAAGAGAGAGACAGAGAGAGAGAGAGACAGAAAGAGACAGAGACAGAGACAGAGAGAGACAGAGAGAGAGAGAGAGAGAGAAGAAAAATTCGAGTCCTCAGATTTCCAGTGTGTCATGACTGCTACCCGTAAGATATACAACTTCTATTAAATCAATAGCTAAATCAATGGAGTGTGTCATAGTCACTCTGACCACCAGAATTTATATAACTCTTTTCCTTCAGGGAGCTCAGATAGCTTGGTATAGATTTTCTTATTTATGTTCACAACATCCCTATGAGGTGGGAAGGGGAAGATACCCTTCCTGTTTTGAAGAACAGAGAAAGGAGGATTAGACTCCAGAATGGCTTCACCAAGACAATACTAGGTAGTTCTGCCCCTCGATATGACAGACGGAGATTTTCAAGGGAAAAAATTTCTAGCATGGAGCCCATGGAATTACAAACCACATGGGAATTAGGGAATACCGCTGACCAGCAGTCCTTGCCACATAGAGAGCCAGAGGCTAAAGATTTCTTTCTTTCATGCATTACTAAAGGCTTTGCCGTGCTGATGTTCCTGGCATCCCCAGAAGCGTATGAAAGGCACACACTGAGGCAGATTCCCACCTCTTCATACTGGGTGAACCTTTAAACAAATCACTTAAGTCTTCTAAACATGAGTTCATCTCTAAATAAGATTAACAACAGATAATTAACAGATTCAAGACTGGCCAACTAGGAAAGCCTAGTGTTGAGTTGAGAGGAAAAGTCAATTAATCAACAATCCTGCCTTGTGCCAGACGCTGCGCCAAGTTCTGAGAATACAAAGACAAAAGTGAAGCAGGCCCTGCCCTCGAGGAGCTTACATTCTAATGGGGAAGACAATGTGTATGTATACAGGAATGTGCACAATATGTACAAAGTAGGTACAAGGCACCAGCAAGTGGGGGGACCAAGAAAAGCCTTCGGTGGAAGATGAAATTTGAGGTGAATCTTGAAGCAAACGGGGCCAAGAAGCAAAAGTAAGGAAGAGAATTGACCAAATATGTCAGAATAAATAAATACTTTAAAATCTAAAATGCCCTGGAACCAACAGCCCCGAGTGCTGATGCTGGCAATGTTTCTCTTCCTTTGAGGCAGCTGTTGAGTTCCAGCAACATAGCATAATGAGAGGTCATAAAGAGTTCCTATAGGGGCGGCTAGGTGGTGCAGTGAATAGAGCCCCGGCCTTGGAGTCAGGAGGACCTAAGTTCAAATCCGACCTCAGACACTTAACACTTACTAGCTGTGTGACCTTGGGCAAGTCACTTAACCCCAACTGCCCTGCCTTCCCCCTTCCAAAAAAAAAATAAGCAAAAAACAAAAACACAAGAGTTCCTATATCTCCATACACATACCCACAAAAAAATAAAAGATCAAATTTTCCCCAAATAAAGGGGAAAGAAGAAAGGCCAAAAGGCCTTTTTAAAAATGGTCTCTCAGATCAAAGAAATGAGCAAATCGCAGGGAAAAATCCTCAATATGATGAACAATATTCGATATTTTAAAATCTCAAAGAGAAGTCTTCAGAAGAAAAAAATAACAAATTCACTTTAACAGCAACCCAAGACATGAAGGTGATCCTAACACAAGACATAACAAGTTGGACGGTAAACCTTTCAAAAAAAAAAAGGAAGGAGGCGGTAACTAAAGATACTGTGTTGGTAAAGAAAAATTTGGCACCTGCCATGAAAAAAATCTGTCTAGTAGAAATAAAAACAGGAAAAATCAATAACAAAAGTCAATAACATGAAGCAAGTGGTAAAAAAAAAAATTAATAAAAGAATGGAATCAATGTAAAATAAAATTCTCAGGCTATAAGGCCAATGAGCTGAAACAGCAGAAAATGCAAAACAAGTTGAAGGGACAATTCTACTGGGAAAAAGATTTAAAAGTCTATAAGCAGAGAAGATGGAACTAAGTACAAAAAAAATCCAAGAATAATGGAATTTCACTAAAAATACATCAACAACAACAGAATTTTCAGGATATTCTTCAAGAAAAATTTCTAAGCATATGTTTAACACGATTGCACATGCATAGACTATATCAGATTGCTTGCCTTCCTGGGGAAAGGGAAAGGGAGGGAGGGAGAAAAATTTAGAACTCAAAATCTTATAAAAAATGAATGCTGAAAACTCTCTTTGCATGTGATTGGAAAAAATAAAATTCCATTTACATTAAAAAAATGTTCTAGGGTAAATAAGATCAAGAGTCAGACTATAGATGAATAGAATTTACTAGACACTGTGAGAGAAATATCTTGCCTTCGCCTCATCCAGATACATTTTCATCCAATTCAAGAGCTTTTAGTAAAGAGACCATGTTAGAAAAATTTCACTCCAGAGATACCCCAATTCTAATTGCATAATATTTGAATAATTATATATCTGTTATGAGAAAATAGAGGAAAACCTGGAATGTAGTTTGTAGTCAAGAAAAATCAGACTTAACCACAGAACCTTCTTTCCAGCTAAAGTAGGACTAAGATAGATAATATATATTTTTTCAATTCCTACGTTTCTTAGTGTTTTTACAAAGAAAAGAAAATCTGGTTGGAATCTTTGATACTCAAATCAGCATAAGAACAAACTGGAGAAACCATGTTAGTCTCAGAAATTTAATATGTAAATCAACGGTGAACATCAAGTAAATCTCTAAATCACTAAATTGTTATAAGAGGATTCCATGAAAAAGTCATACAAAATTAACAAAAATAACAGTGAGGATCTTGGATAGAGAAAAAAATAAAGAGTGGAGAATTTCAACTTTCCACTTTCTGAATGTAAGACAAAAACGTAAAAGAAAAGTGATGGAACTAAACAAATGCGGGAAAATTAGGTTTGACGTCAAGTGGAGAGTTTATCAGATAATTTAATTTTGCCTCAAAAATGTATGGAACACTCATAAAAAATATCACAACAAAAGGCAAAGAATTTATAAATAAATTCAAAAATGCTGAAATAGGGTTTTTTTGGAGGGCAATTGGGGTTAAGTGACTTGCCCAAGGTCACACGGCTAGTAAGTGTGACAAAGTGTCTGAGGCTGGATTTGAACTCAGGTCTTCCTGACTCCAGGGCCAGTGCTGTACTCATTGTGCCACCTAGCCATCCCAAAAATGGTGAAATCTTAAACGATTTACAGATCATCACAGAATTAGAATAATAATCAACAAGGTAAATGTGATCAAAAGATGGGGGCCTAAACGGAAACTAAAATGATTTACAAAAGAAAAAGCGAGTCAAAAGAATTAATTATAGAACCAATACAAATTTATATCAGAGATAATGATCACAGCAATACAACTTAAAAGAGGCATATTTGGCCACACTGCCTCCTTTATTATTTTCCCATCCCTCTCCTTGTATGCACAGAGAGCATTCTGAAGGGTCAGAGTTGAGAGCATTGTCTAAGGAGTAGAGAGAGTACTTGGTTAGAGTAGGAAAGAAGTGTCTGGACCACCCTTATAATACCAATTCAAGGGTGGGGGCCAGAGGAGGGAGGGAGTACCTCTTCCTTTTATTTTGGCTTTCATAAAACCCGAACGACACAAAATTATTTCTTTAAAGAGAACTAAAGGTCAAACCAAACACTTAGAGAGGTATTTGGTTATTCACTAGACTGAGCTAATAGAATAAGATAATGACACACTCAAACTACCAATAGAATACTTTCAAAAATTAGGGAAGAGCAAAAGGTCAAGAATGTTAAGGTTAACTGTGGGGAAAAAAGAGGTAGGGACATTGTTACCCAAATTTCAGCAGATGTCACCAAGGCTATAAAATATTTTAAGAATTGATTACTAGAGTAGCTTAGACAATATCGAGCTAGAACCAGATTATGTTGGTGTTCAATTAACCTAGAATCACAACTAGTGAAAGTATTCATTATTCCATCCCTTAAAGTAAAGAGTTAAAACGTACAAACTGGCAGTTTTCAGGAAAAGAGGATAAGGAGGAGATAAGTTAGTGAAAAGTAATAGGGGGTGAAAAGAGCACCAATAAAATTTCTCTGGATCTGTAACTTTATTGGTATAAGAAGTTCCCTTGTGAAGAAACTCCCTCCACCAATGAAGGCTGGCACCTTCTCTATCCCCTTATAGTGTCACAGAGGAGCCTAGGGTATTGCCATGTTAAGTGGCTTTCCCAGGGTCACATTAACCAGAAAAGGTCAAAAGTAAGACTTGCAGTGAGGTCTTCTTGCTTCTGAGGCCAGGTCCCAACCCACCACTCCATGATGAATACTAAGTTTGTAATAAAAAAGAAAAAAAAAGGAAAAGAAAGAGAAAAAGAATAAAGTATTATTGGGCAGCTAAGTATCACAGTGGATGGAGTGAAGGGCCAGGAATCAGCAAAGTCTGAGTTCAAATCCAGCTTCTGTATTCTGTATCCATCCCAAATGGAATGGAAAGATCTTTCTTTTCCATTAATAGGCCTATGTGACCTGCTTTGAGCCTGAGTCACATGGAGCCTGTGGTGGGAAGAATTTGCCAAATGCATAGAGCAGGAAGAGGGGAGTGAGGACAGCTGAGAGAGCTGAGGAGAGCCGGGAGAGAGTTGAGGCAGAGCAGTTAGTGTGGGTGAGAGAGGGAGAAATTTTGCCTAGGGGAGCTTGTTTGTGGGGAGGCCTAATGGAGGAAAGGCTTGGGGATGGCAGTGCTTCCTGCACTGGTAATGTGTACCAACTTCTTTATTACCATGGTAGATTTGGCTTTCTGGTATATGAATAAATATCTTGGTTTTGTCTTCAAAGAAGAGAGTCTATTATATCTTGTGATTCAAACCTGGAAATAAGCCTGCATATTCATAGCAGTCTCTGTGGGTATCGCATTGGTGAAATAGGTTCCTACACTCTTAGCAGTGTGATCCTGGGCAAGTAGTTTTATCTCTGTTTGCCTCTATTTCCTCATCTATAATATGAGAATGATAATAATAGCACCTACCTCCCAGAGTTATTGTGAGAATCAAATGAGATCATTATAAAGCACTTAGCTCAGTGTCTGGTACTTGTAAGAGCTGTATAAATGTGTTTTTATTGTTTTTAGTGGACAATTCACCTTAAGGATATGAACTCTGACAACTGTTTGCCCAACTTGCTGTTGGCTTCCTGGTTTTGACTCCTTGATTCCAGACTTTGTCTTGTTTCATCCAGCTCCATTTCTTTTTTTCTTTTGAGAGGGAAGAAAGGTCTCAGCTTACCCTGCTTCTCCTATCTCCATAGGTCAGACTGACCCCATCCCTGTCAGATTCTCCAGTTCAATGCCTTGCTCTCCTGTTTCCTTTGCCTTGCCTATGACCATCTGTTCAGTATCAGGGACCCAGCCCAGCCCGGTAGAATGTAGCTGCCCTTTCTTCCAGTTTCTGCAAAGTAGGTGAAGATTCAGACTCAGTAATAACATGTATAGGTTTCTGGAAGGGAGCTGATACCAATGAGTTCCAAGTAGAAGTATATTTCTAGTCTCATTAAATGTATTGTGGAAAATGGTGGAAAGACATATATGAATTTACTTTTTAAACTCGAACCCCATTTAAACACCACAAGAAAACTCATTCTTTGAAAGAATGGAAGAGATGAATGCTTTTCTATGCATTATAAAGAATATATATATATACATATGTATGCATATATATGTATATATATTCTATAAAAAAAATTATCATTCCTTAATTCACTGATTATGTCAATCTAGACTTTTGTATATCAGTTTCCTTAATGTGGGGGCTAGTTATCACCTCAGCAGCTGGTGTAGTTCCATCAACATAAGATGGATATTTTAATTTGACTGTGATTCATTTGAATACTAGTCAACACCACTGAGTTCCTATCAAATAGCCAAGTCAGTATTCTCTCAAACAAAGAATTATGATGTACTTGACCAATATCCATACTGTTTTAATGTGTAAAGATCAAATTGATTTGGGAAAATTTTCTTTATAGCTATGTCAGTAACAGTTTGGGAGGAACAGTTTTACCTGCTTTATTTCCTCCTCTGTTTTCTGACCAACCCACATCCCTGATAATACATGAAGGACATCACCTACACCTGGGCCATGCTTGAGCTCTGGAAGATAGTGAAGACAAATAAAGACACTGCTAGGTGACAGAGTGGGTAGAATGCTGAGCCTGAAATTAGGAAAATTCATCTTGCTAAGTTCAAATCTGGCCTCAGACACCTGCCAGCTGTGTGACCCTGGGCAAGTCATTGAACCCTGTTTCCTCACCTGTATAATGAGCTAGGGAAAGAAATGGCAAACCTCTCCAGTATCTTTGCCAAGAAAACTCCAAATAAAGTCATGAAAAGTCAGACACAACTGAAAGGACTCAACAATAAAAGGCAGAAGAAGCAGATGATTCTTCTGACTAACTTACACGGGAGATGGAAATATGACCGGGAGAATGGCAAAAAATGCGTATGATCAACAGCAGTGGTTTGGGCTCCTGGACCTCCACCACCAAGTCAATAATCCACATGACTAGAAGCCAGCCTTCGGTCAGGAAGGGAAATAAAGCTTTCTCTAAGAGGGCTGAGGTAAACCTCTCTGCTTCTACAAAGCACACACTGGACTCAATTTCCTTTAGGTTCCCAAAGAATAAACCAACAAAATAATGTATCTCTTCTATGTAGGGCACTGGGTTAAAAGCAAGATAGATATAAGATATGCCCTGTTCTCAAGGACCCCACAAGCTAATGGGGAGATTGATAACCAAAACTAATAGCTATCATCTGTAGAGCACTTTAAGGTTTACAAAGCATTTTACAAATATAATCTTATTTTATCCTCTCAACAACTCTAGGAGGTTGATACTATTGTTATCCAGCCATTTTTCAGTTGTGTCCAACTCTTTGTGACCCCATTGGGGTTTTCTTGGCAAAGATACTGGAGGGGTTTGCCATTTTCTTCTCTATTCAGCTCATTTTACAGAAGAGGAAACTGAGGTAAACAGGGTGAAGTGACTTGCCCAGAATCACACAGCTAGGAAGTATCTGAGGCCAGATTTGAACTCTTAAGAGGAATCTTCCTGTCTCCAGGCCCAGTACTCTATCTTCTGGGCCTCCTAGCTGCTCTTAGATGCTATTATTCTCCTCAATTTTCAGACAGAGAAACTAAGGAAGACAGAAGTTGAATAACTTGCCCAGATGGTAAGTGTCTGAAACCAAACTTGAGTTTAGGTCTTCCTGACCGTCTTCTGTCCAAAGAACCATCCAACTGCTCAATGAATACACAAACATCCAGGACAGGAAGGAGAGCAATGATGGCCAAAGGAAGATCTAAGAAGAGACCCCTTCCACATTGGAGGTCAGGTCAGGCTTCACGAAGAAGGTTAATTTTGAAAAAAGAAAAGGCCTTCAACAGAGAGAGACGGAAATTTAAAAATCAGGATGACCCACATAGAAATGTGACTCCACAAGCCAACAAGAAATATTGGATCTAGAGATGACTGAAAAAAGTAGAAACATCAAGTCTGTTTCAGACGGTATGAACAGAGATGGGAAAGGATAGATGAATAATTAGTGAGAATAAAGTAGCCGACCACACCAAAATTTAGCTCTTCTGTGGCTACTAGCATCCATCCTTGTAGAGGGTAATGGCAGGATGGATGGGACTCAAAGCTCCAGTCCAGGCCTAGCTTAGCTTGATCTTCTCCAGGAACCCTCTCGAGGTCTCAACTCTCCAAATTTCTTGTTCTTTCTGGAGATCTGGGAGATCATGAACCTTTCTCCTCAAACAGATCTGAAGAGTCTCTACCACAAAATGATCCAAGTACCATAAACCAAGGCGAATGTTAGTATTACGGAAGACCTCCTGCACAGATGGTTCAAACAAAATCTATGGAAAGATTTTCATCATGTTCTTATTCATAGATGATAGAGTCTCAATTGACTTGAGCCTAGAACATTACTGGGCATTGTATAGTAGAAAGAACAATCTATTGAAAGTCAGAGGACCTGACTTATAATTCTGTCTCTGTCAATTACAATTTATTTACCTATAGAATAAGGGGTTTAGACCAATTGACTTCTGGAGTGTTTCTAGCTCTAAATCGATGATCCTAAGAAAGCTGCCTTAGTGAAATCCACAATAATTTGGAAAGGATTAGCATGCCCATTCAAACTGTGAACACAAAGAGGAAGAAGAAAGAGGAGGAGGAGGGACAGGAGAGGAGGGAAGAAGGAGGGAGGAGGAAGAAAGAGGGAGAAGGTCAAAGATTTATACAGGATTCATGATATGCCAATCACTGTGCTAAGCACTTCACAACTATTATTTCATTTGATTCTCACAACAATCCCAGGAGCTAAGTGCTATTTTATATATCCCATTTTACAGATGGGGAAACTGAGGCAAACAAGGGTTAAGCTACTTGTTTAGATTCACACAGCTAGTATCTGAAGCCAAATTTGATCTTATGGAGATGAGTCTTCCTGATTCTAAGACCAAATAGTTGGCCCCTCTTGACTTTGCTATCCATCTATAAATCATAGAACCCCACAATCTCAGAGGAATCAAAATGATAGGTAACCCAAAGGACAATGGAAAGATGCATTGTGGGTATATACAGGCAGTGATGTGAAAAGGCACAGAGAACCTTTAGGCTGACCTGCTCTTGCTACCTTACAGGTATGGAAGATCTTTAATGTCCTCCTAAGAGCCTTCTGAAAAGAGTAGCTGGATCTTCTTTGACCAGATCCTCCAGTCACTCATCTCCAGGAAGACAGACGCACAACAGTAATAATCTTACAACAAACTACATTGGATTTGCTTTGGAGAAGAAGTAAAGCTAAATTCATAGCTCCAAAATAAAGTCATTGTTTCTAGAATTCTCATTATTATGGAGCCTCACTAATGCGGAATAATTGGGGGAGAGCCAAGCAGAAGAAGTGAAATATTTCACAATGTCTATTTTTTAAGCATTTGCAATTTTATTTCTTTCAAATTCACAAAAACTAAGTTAACAGAGTGCTCTCTAATAAGGACTCTTTAAAAAAATCAGCTCTAGTGAATAGATAAGAATGGTTTATTATCATAACAGAGAAGCACATCGTTGTTACCTTCTAAGTGTTGAAAATGTTTGTCTTCTTAAGTACTTTAAACATTCCCCTTGAAAATGAATTTATATGAATTTTCTTGGGATTTCTGAGCAAATTCTTTTACTTTCATGGTGTTAAGTTTAATTTTAGCTCAGCCCCTCTCTAAATTATCACAAATTCCAAATTAATGGAATATGAATAATTTTTTCTTTTACCTACCTCCTGCTTAAACTACCAAGTCATCATTTCCCCCAAAGCATTGTTGTCATTCTGAATAAAGGCCTAAATATGACTGATATCTCCTATTGTCTCACAATTTTAAAAGGTTTCTCAAAAGATTAAGTTTGCTTGTGGAATTCTTGTGGTATTTAATATTTCAAGGAAGTTTCTATATTGATGAAAGAATTGATTTCTTTATTGTTTCTTTTTAATGCAATACAGAGGTTTAAGTACTAAAGTCCTTACATATATGTGTGTGCATATACGTATTTTGTGTATGTGTGTATATATATATATATATAAAATATATGAAAATATATAAATATATATATATACATATATATACACACACATATATATGGATATAGATGGACAGATAGATACACAAGTAAAGATAGGAGTTAACCAAATCAATCAGTTAAGAACTTGAGAAGATGTTACATCTTGATTCCTTAGCCAAATGAGAACATATTTTGATTGACTCAATCAATTAGAAATGTGAACAAAGCCTGAATACCTTTCAATAAAGCCATTTCAACAAGGCATGGCAGAAAGTCTATTTCAGTTGGTTGAAGGACCTAGTCATTCCCTTTGGGATTATATAAATCCAAGAAGCTAATCTGGAATCAAGTATTTGGAGCAGCTAGATGGCAGAGTGGATAGAGTGCTGGGTCTGGAATCAGGAAGACTCATCTCCCTGAGTTCAAATCTGGCCTCAGACACTTCCTAGGTGGTTGATCCTGAGCAAGTCACTTAACCCTGTTTGCCTCAGTCTCTTTATCTGTAAAATGAGCTGGGGAAGGAAATGACAAACTACTCCAGTACCTTTGCCAAGAAAACCCCAAATGGGGTCATGAAGAGTCAGACATAATTGACTAAAAGAATTTTGAGTATCTGTCAGCATAGAGGAGAATCATTCAACCCAAGTCCCTGAAAAGGAATTGCTGGGGACTTGGAGGGGGGGGGAGGGAAGAGAAGAGCTCCTACCTCATTCTCCAGTTCCTTCTCTCCCTCCTCAAATCGTGGCTAGAAAAGGCCTATTTTAGACTTCCCGTAAGCAGCATTCCTGGAATAGTGTCTTTATCAAGAATCAAGAACAGATTAGCCTAGATAGGGAAAGAAGATTCAAAGTTCTACAAGGAGCCCAGCAGGAAAGCTATCTAAAAGGGGACCATTGTGGGGCAGCGAATAGAGCACTGGCCCTGGAGTCAGGAGAATCTGAGTTCAAATCTGGCCTCAGACACTTGACACACTTACTACCTGTGTGACCTTGGGCAAGTCACTTAACCCTAACTGCCTTGCCCTCCCTCAAAAAAAAAAAAGAGGAGGACCATCATAAGGATGCCAGTAAAAAGATTTTTCCAGGAGCTGAAAATTACCCCTTTTCCACACATGTTCCCTAAACTTGAACCTATTTTCCCCTGGACTTTATGTATTTGGGGGAAAGTGTATCACAGAATTTTGGAAGAGGGGGCAAACTTTTGTACCAACTACACCACCATAGCAAACACCCACTTCTAGAAGTAAATTGTATGGCTATTTGATATCACCCACTAATCATGAGTTAGGAGCAGGGTGGGGAGCAAGAGGAAGCACATCAACCAGGGTTCATGAGCTATTGTATTAGAAAGACATCCTCCAAGCCCTCTGGATTAGCTCTGGAACCCAAAGTAAAGATGCAGCAACTGTGCTCTGGAACCCTGACCTGCTGATTCATATGGAGGTTGGGAGAACGGACCCAGAGCATGTGCTACACACAAAAGGTTAACCTTTTTATTCATCACTATTATAATAATAGGGGTAGCTAGGAGGTGAAGTGGGTGGAATGCCAGGACTGGAGTCAGGAAGACCTAAATTCGAATCTAGCCTCAGCTACTTAGTAGCTGTGTGACTCTGGGAAAGTCACTTAAACATGTTTGCCTTAGTTTCCTGTAAAATGAAGTGGAGCAGGAAATGGAAACCCCTCTAGCATGCTTGCCAAAATAACCCCAAAAGGAGGTCACAGAGAGTTGGACAGGACTGAACAGCAACATCCATACCAAGTTATACTGTACTTTTTTTTTTTGCTTTTTTTAGAGGGAGAAGGGTTAAGTGACTTGCCCAAGGTCACATGGCTAGTAAGGGTTAAGTGTCTGAGGCTGGACTTGAACTCGGGTCCTCCTGACCCCAGGGCTGGTGCTCTATTCACTGCACCATCTAGCCACCCCTATATCGTACTTTTAAAATATTGTTCAACTGAAGGACAATTAAGCTAGGATTAATTATAATGACCAAATGATGAAATTAATTTCTATTCTCTTAAAGGTGGGGGCTACCTACAGGTACAAAATGTTATAAACACAGTAAGTCTTGGAACTGTTTTCTTTGTTATAAGAGGGGATTTGTTGGGGGGCTCAAATTGGAAAGTGAATGAAATATTTAAAAAAGACATCAACAAAACTTTGAAAAAATAATTATTCACTCCTTAGTAATCACAACATGAATTTGTTCTTACCTTGAGGGAACAATTTATAACATCGAGTTCTTCAGTTTCTGCCACTGGGCCCTTCCCACCTATTAGTGAGAGGTCTTTGTAACTAGGCTGACTGAGAGAGGCGACCTTCTCTCTAGCCTTCTTAATGCCATGAAAATGACCATGACATAGTTTCCCCGTCATTCCTTCTTCAGCTTTAGAAATGCTCATCAAGTCAACACTACCTTTCCTAGAAAGGTCATGTCAATCAATTACCTTCCAATCTTATCCAAATAAAACTGCTCTGTCTCTGTCTCTGTCTCTCTCTGTCTCTCTCTCTCTCTTTCTCTCTCTCTGTCTGTGTGTGTGTCTCTCTGTCTCTCTCTCTCTCTCTCTCTCTCTCTCTCTCTCTCTCTCTCTCTCTGTCTCTCTCTCTCACTCTCTCTCGGCCCCCCAAAGTCACACATTAATTTCTTAATTGCCAAACACAATGGCATTTTTTTCATTCCTCACACTTCTTGACCTCTGTAGCCTTTAATATTGTCTGCCACCCTCTTCACTTGCTCTCTCCTCTTACAGTTTTCATGACACTGCTCTTGCCTACTTCACCTTCAACTTTTCCTTCAATGCACTTTCATCCAGGTTACAGTCATTAACCATACATCTGCTACAGGCTTGGAAGTCACAGGATGGTGAGTGGAACCATAGTCCACTTTTATTAGGCTCTTACAGAGGTGGATGGGGTGTTCAAGGAGCTCTTGCACCTCTGGCGTGAGGGCTTGCTGAGCCCTTTTCAAGGCTGCTCACCCACCTTTGGTATCCACCTGGCACTCAACTCACTTGTAGCTCTCAGAAGCTACAGCACCTGAAGCAGTCACATCTGGATAAAGCCATCTCCACAGATGGTCTAAACCAGATTGAGGGTAGCTGACAGGCCTGAAACCTGTTCATGAATCAGGGGCACATAAATACATAAAGACAGCTCCTGTCCTCCAATAGCTTACATTTTAATAATGGAAGACGATGCACCTCTCTAGCTCCCTCTCACTTAAATGTGTCATCTTCCATTATTCAAATGCAAGCTATTAGAGGACAGGAACTGTCTTTATGTATTTATGTCCCTAGACCTAGCATAGTGCCTGGCACATGGCAAAAAAGGGTGTTTTTTTTTTCATTTATTCAGTTTCAAATGAGATTTTCTCACTGCTTTTGGGGCAAGATTCAGGATTCAGTGGAGAGAATGACTAATCTCTCTATATACCTGCATAAGGAGTGGAGTCAGCTATAAAGCTTTGGAGAAGAAAGGCTTTCATTCCTGTTGAGAAACAGAGAGAGAGAGAGAGAGAGAGAGATGGTTCTAGAGTATCTTTGGGGAGAGAAGAGTAGAGAAAAAGAAAAGATTTTGAAGTCTTCCAGGTAGTGCAATGGATAAAGTGCTAAACCCAGAGTCAGGAAGACCTGAATTCAAATCCAGCCTCAGGTACCTACGATTCTGGGCAAGTCACTTAATCTGTGACTCAGTTTCCTCATCTATAAAACGGGGATAATAATAGCACTTATGTCTCAGGGTTATTGAGAGGGTAAAATGAAATATTGTAAGGTACTTCACAGACTTTAAAGTACTATCCAAATGCTCGCTATTATCATTCTAATTAGAATTTCAAGAAGCAGCAGACACTTGAAGGGAGGCTAGGTCCACAAGATATTCCTGATTTCCGGCTTTCCTCCCTAGAGAAGTCAAAAAATTTCGCCCTTCCATGAAATCGAATCTTCTCTCTTGGTTCAGCTCATTCCCATCTGAAGAGCTCTTGTGTATTTTCTGTTACATTTTACTAAGGTAGAACTTCTCCAATTTCTGTTTGCTGTTTGCTGAAATAAATGGAATAAATAATAAATAAAATTACTGTTTGTAATGGTGTTGGGTGTGACCAGCATGGCGAGTGAAGTAGTCGAGCCTTTGGGTAGAAGCCTCCTCATTAAGGAATAGTCATAATAATAATGATAACTGGCCCTTATATAGTACTGCCTCTATGCAAAGTGCTTTATAATCACCTTATTTAATCCTCACAACAAGCTTGGGAGATAGGTACTATTAATGTCCATTTTACAGATGAGGAAACTGAGGCAGAGTTCGAGTGACTTGCCCAGTCTTGCCCAGCTAATAAGTGTCTGAGGCTGAATTTGAACTCAGATTTTCCTAAATCCAGGCCCTGTACTCTATCTACTGTGCCATCCAGATGTCAGGGAAATTAACAGTTTTGTTGCTTTTAAACCTAAAAAACAAACTCATTCCCCTAAGACAACAATATTAGGGGTTTCGGAGAGAGAGATAATCTTTCCTGGTACCCCACTCTCTCAGGGGAGAACAAAGCGCCTGGCCTCATGGCCCCTTCTCATATGCCTCTCCAGTGAGAAATCAAAATCTCCCTGGGAGAGGGGTGGGCAAGATTTCTTTTGTTTCCCTGAAAGACACATTAAGAAGACCTATATGAGTATATATAACACCATGGACAGCACACACATAACCCTCACACATTCATTCAAGGAGTCAACATTTGTTTCATCTACTACCAAAAAAAAAAAAGATTCTTTAGAGTACTTATCCCACTTCTGCCCAGGAAACTAAAATCTGGGTCGTACCATGTTTTTTGAACAAATTCCAAATCTCCATCAAAAAGAATATGTCCATTCCCAGCTATATGGAGATAGCTGTTTCCTGAGAGGGTATTGTAGCCCATGGCATGGCCTGGTATTTGTTGGTCAGTCATTTTTAAGTTGTGTCAAATTCTTCATAATCCCTTTTGGGATTTTCTTGGCAAAGATATTGAAGTGTTTTGCCATTGCCTTCTCTCATTTTACAGATAAGGAAACTGAGGCAAAAAGGATTAAGTGACTTGCCCAGGGTCACACAGCCAGTAGGCATCTAATGCTGGATTTGAACTCAGGTCTTCCTGACTCCAGGCCTCCACTGCACCACTTTCCTACCCTGAGCTGGTAAAAGCATAAGGGAATGCTGAGACTAACAGGTAGGGCCCGAGTCAGTGATGGATCATAAATAAATGAATAAAAAACAAAAAAAGCCTTTTAAAGCTTTTGCTATATGCCTGAAACTGTGATAAGCATTAGGGATATAAATTCAAGCAAGCAAGTTAGTCCTTATTCTCAAGAAGCTTACATTCTAATAGGGACAATCACTATATAGAACTGGAAAGCTAAGGGTGAGACTGGTGTAGAAGGAGCAGGAAAGTACCCTGAGATCAAATCTGGCCCCAGACACTTATTAGCTATATGATTCTGGGCAAGTCACTTAACCCCGTTTGCCTCAGTTTCCTCATCTGTAAAATGAGCTGGAGAAGGAAATGCCAACCCCTCCAGCATCTTTGCCAAGAAAACTCCAAATGGGATCATGAAGAGTTGGATGTGACTGAAAACGATTGAGTCACCACCCAAACCCAAATTTCACTCCTCATGAGCCTTGGACGACTGATTTATTTGATGGGTGCTCAGGGAAGATGGTGTATCAGCTTTATGACTCAGACTCCTAATCGCATCATCTCACAAAATAAATTTAAAGTTTTATTAAACATAAAAAAATTTATAAAATATCAGTATTTCATTTAGTTCTTTCTTGGCAACAGCTGAAACAAATGTTGGCTTTGTGGATGAATGTATATGGTGTTCACAGGTTTTTTTTATGTCCACATAGGTCTTCTTAATGTGACTTTCAGGGAAAAAATATATTCCATGTTCTAGGCAAGATAAAACAAAGAAAGGCTCACCTCGCAAAACCCAAGGTCTCAGGGTCAGAGTCCAGGAGGATGGCCATAGTGAAGACAGCATAGTTTGGAAATGATCAGGAAGTGAAGCAAATTGCATGAACTCTTACTGAACTGTGTTCAGGGTTATCCCAATATTGATTCTGGAAGCCCAACCCACAGTTTACCTCTCGGCACTCACCTTTTGATTTGCTCCTAATACTAGGTTCTGCTTTTAATCTTCTTCTTCATCTCAGGCCATTCAGTTCATTACCTCCACAGCCTTGGGCTCCAATTTCAGCTTGCTGCAAAATCCACCTGATTCTTTGGACTTCTCCCTGATTAAGAACTGGCTTTGGTCTTTTGTCCTACAACATGCTGTACACTCAACCACAATCATGATTCAGCTCATCCGGGCGAGGTCTAAAATGGTAAGAGAGGAAATACCAATATCCCTGAATTACAGAAATTTCATACATATAGCAGAGACTTTAAAAGAACAAACTCTAGAATCAAAATCTACCTTATACTTCTTTAAAACTCCAAACCTGGGGTGGGTAGGTGGCGCAGTGAATAGAGCACAGCAGACCCTGGAGTCAAGAGGACCTGAGTTCAAATCCAACCTCAGACACTTAACACTTAGTAGCTGTGTGACCTTGGGCAAGTCACTTAACCCCAACTGCCCTGCCTTCCCACCTCCAAAGAGCAAAAAAAAAAACCAAAAAAACCAAAACAAAAACTTTCCAAACTTAAGCAAAGTAAATCATCTGTTCAAGAGAATTAAATGGTATCTAACAACATGGAGGCTTTAGGAGCGTTAATGTCCCAGAATGAGCAAAGTACTTTTGGAAAAGTTTGGACTTTTATCAATATTCCTTGAATGAGATCTTATTTGAGTAAGTAAATTTTTATTAAACTCTTGTTACGTGCCAGGCACCATGCTCAACGTTGAGGATACACAGAAAGGCAAAGACACAGGTCCTACCCTCAAGGAGTTCACATTCTAATGGGAGAGATAACATTTTTTTTTAATTGTATGTGTAATGTATGCAACGTAAACAAAAGGCAATTTCAGAGGAAACATCCTGGCAGTGACTGAGGGTGGAGCCAAAGAGATCAGGAAAGGGCTTCTATAGAAGTCAGAACTGAACCAAGTTTTAAAGAAAGTTGAAGAAAGCCTGGAAACCAAGCTAAGCAAGAAGAGCACTGGAGAACAGGCGATGTAAATGCACACCGGAGATGAGTTATTACATATCAGCAATTCCAAGTAGGACAGGGTGGCTGGACAGCAGAATGTATGAGGATGAGTGAAGTCTAAGAAGAATGGAAAGGTAGGAAAGGCTTTACAAGATGGACAGAGGATGTTAAATTTGACCCTAAAAGTAATATGGCTCCACCAGAGTTAACTGGTGGAGAAGGGTATCTTGCTTTACACAAATGGTATCAAACACATGCAAGGCTCCCAAGAGCAACCTGAACCAGATTAAAATGTAGATGAGAATTTTTTTTTAATTTTTTAAAAATATTTTAATATTTATTTATAATTTTATTTTTAGTATATAGTATTTTATTTTTTCCAGTTACATGTAAAGATGGTTTTCAACATGCATTTTTTATAAGATTTTGATTTGCAATTTTATTTTCTCCCTCCTTCCCCTCACTCCTCCCCAAGATGGAAAATAAGCTGATATAGATTATACATGAGTGATCATGTTAAACATATTTGCACATCAGTTACATTGTGAAAGAAACAGATCAAAAGGGAAAAGCCATAGAAAACTAAAAACAAAAAAAAAGTGAAAACAGTATACTTTGATCTACAGTCAGACTCCGTAGTTCTTTCTCTAGATGGGGATTTTCTATCATAAGTCTCTTGGAAATGTCTTGGATCATTGTATTGTTGAAAAGAGCTAAGTCTGTCATAGTTGATCATCACACAATGTTGCTGTTACTATGTACAACATTCTCCTGGTTCTGCTCACTTCACTCAGCATCAGTTCATTCAAGTCTTTCAAGTTTTTTTTTAATCCACCTGCTCATAATTTCTTATAACACAATATTCTATTACATTCTATTACATATTACAATATATCTTATTATATCCATTACATTCTATTACATATAACACAGTATTCTCTGACATTCATAAGCCACAACTTATTCACTAATTCCCAAATTGATGAGCATCCCTTCAATTTCCAATTCTTTGCCACCACAAAAAGAGCTGCTATAAATATTTTTGCACATGTGGGTCCTTTTCCCTTTTTTATGGTCTCTTTGAGATACAGACCTAGGAGTGGTATTACTGGATCAAAGTGTATGCACAGTTTTATAGCCCTTTGGACTTAGTTCCAAATTGCTCTCCAGAATGGTTGGATTAGTTCACAATTCCACCAACAATGAATTAGTGTCAGGAAATATTTATCAAAATAAATAAAAATACAATAAAACACAGATAACATTACATTTTAAAATTAAGTCAATATGAGGCCTGCGGGAATTCTTATGTACATGGTCCCCATTTCTCTTTGAGTTTAACAGTATTAGTTTATGCTGTAACAAAATTTTTTTCTTTTTTTTTTTTGAGACGGGGTCCACTTCTCTCGCTCACGATGGAAGTAAAGTAGCCACTCATGGGCTTGATTCCAATTCTAATTGGAATGGAAGCTTTAACCAGCTCATTTTTCTGACCAGGACCTCTTCACCCCTCCTTAGGCAGCTTGCTGTCCCTATGCTCCCAGGGATTTCCATATTGGTACAGACATAGGATCATCTTTACATCTTTATTGTAGCTCAAAATTCCCAAACTCCATCCTCCATCAGCCTCAGACTCCCCAGAGGTCGGGGTTCTAGATGAGGACTACCACACTGGGTCATAGCAGGATTCTTAAAGAATTCTGATAGTCAAGTACAAGCCCTCTCTGATTCTTACTAAGATGCAAAGCCTTCAATCTGAGCACCAACCTAGTTAAGTTTAGAGAGGCTTACTCCCAGAAAACTACAATTTGGTGAAGGGTTTTGGGATTTTGGTTGAGTGGTTTTTGGGGGGAAGGAAGCAGAGCAAAACATTTCTCACATACACACATTATCTATTTAAGGATAGTACAGGGGCAGTTAGGTAGCACAATAGATAGAATATCAGCTCTGGAGTCAG
Source organism: Pseudochirops cupreus (assembly GCA_028627135.1). Classification (NCBI taxonomy): domain Eukaryota; kingdom Metazoa; phylum Chordata; class Mammalia; order Diprotodontia; family Pseudocheiridae; genus Pseudochirops; species Pseudochirops cupreus. Next base: position 207,135,179 of record CM053580.1, read on the forward strand.
GAGAACCTGAGTTCAAATCCAGTCTCAGAAATTTACTAGCTATATGATCCCGGATAAGTCACTTAGCCCCATTGCTTAAAAAAATAGCAGGATAGAGGAGAGGGGCATCAATGGAGTGTCTGCTCACATCAATTAAGAAATATTTTATAGGTTTCAAGGTTTAAAGACTATCAATAAATATTTATGTATAAGTAGCATCTTTTAAGACTTAAGTAGAGACTAAATAAAGATAGATCCTCTAGGAAGACAAATAGAGCACATAGGGTCCTATGGTTTTAGAATTAGAAAGGTTTGTTTAAGGGGAGAGGGAAGGGAATGTACCCAGGAAACAATTTTAAATTTAATCAGTATTATTATTTTCTCCATCATGTTCTTAAGTCCAGATGATCAAGAAAACAATAAATCGAGCCCTTATTTGTTTGCTGATTTCAGAGCTGTAAATGCTAGAACTCAAAATTTGGGTTCAATTAGCGCTGGCTCTAGCAGGCCCCTGCCTTTGGGGATAACCTAGATTTTGTCCATGTAGAAACCACAAGAGCCAGCTGAGGTGAAGCAACTTAACCAACATCTCACAGTCAGTTAGTTTATAATCAGACCCACTGACTTATGGGATTGCTCCTTTTCAAACATACTTGGATAATTACTACAGATTACACGTGTAATAAAACTAATTTTTACCAGAGTCCCCTCCCTCCGCCGTCAGCCCTCCTCCCACATGGGTTAGGAAAAGGCCACATTATCAAGACTTGACTGGCCTGAGGGTGGGGCAAAGTCTAAGCTGTGCCTTTTCTAACAGCTTTCTGAGGGCCCCTGGCTGTGTTGATGTGGTTTCAAGATTACTTGAGAGCATAATAAATTCCCATTGGGGTGGGGTCCTGCATCCTCAGACTTAATGATTGTCTGAAGACCACAGAGTCAGCATATTCAGCCCAGGAAGAACAAACAAGTTTCTATATGAAGATGAAAAGGATGATTGTCACATCCTGAGACAGGCCCACCCCTAACACCATGAAACAACTCAAAACCAAATACTTAGATCAAGAGTATTCTTTTTTTCTTAATAACAATAATCCTCAGTCTTAATTCCTCATCCTTTGCTTTAAAGAGATTTTCTTTCCAGGAGACACAAGGTGTATCATTAGCATCTTCTAAATGTCTGGATTCTCAGGGTTAGGTGGCAAAGTGGATTGAGTGCCAGCCCCAGAGTCAGGAAGACCAAAGTTCAAATTTGGTCTCAGACACTTCCTAGCTGTGTGACCATGAGCTGGTCATTTTGCCCTGTTTGCCTCAGTTTCCTCATCTGTAAAATGAGCTGGAGAAGGAAACGGCAAACCACTCCAGTATCTTTGCCAAAAAAACCCCATATGCAGTCATGAAGAGTCACTCAGACTATTTGCATGTCATCTCCCATAATATATTATAAGCTCCTTTGGTATCCCTAATGCTGAAAAATTACTGAGCAACAAAATTGTCTGCTAGTGGCAAACAGCACCATATTTGAATCTCTGGAAGTCACAGGGCAACAGTAGTTGTGTTCTTGGCCCATTGGGGTTTTAAATCTCATAGAATGGTATACTTGCTTAAAGCCAAATTATGAATAGTCATTGCTCATCTATCGCATGGTTGAGAGGTATATATCATGGCATCCACCTGATGCTTGGTCAAACCAGACTTGAATATTTTCCAGTAATACATATCAGCCTGATTCCCACAGTTAATGTGTTAACAGTAAGTCCAAAAACAGAGTAGCTGACAATAGACCTTATGACCTTTAGGGACTGAACTTATGAAGGAATAAGTATTTAAGCAATATTCAGAGACTGGTTTATGCCAGCCAGATCAGGCCATCCTTTCCAAAAGTCACCTTGTAACATGTTTGAGAGGGGGAAAGTGAAGATGAGACTGAGAATATTAGAGAGTGTTAACCACCAGAGTCCAGGTTCTTTCCTTTCTGTCTTGGTGATGTTGTGGATGACCTATGCTGCTCTTATTTTCAGGTATAGCAGTCAGGAGGTTTCGTGATATGTCAGTTGTTAAAGTCTAGGGATACTGGGTGGTATCCCAAAATTCAAAGGCAAGCAATACAGGTCCTGCTTTGAATGAATTTGACCCTAGTCTTCTGTCAGCCCAGAGACAAGGTTTATTAAAACAGCAGTTGGAGAGGGTGAGATTTTAAGAGTCTGCCATATTTGTGACACTTGTATTGACAAGCAGCCCAATTGAATCTGAGCATATTTGTGACTACGAACAGGCCAGACTCTTAAGAAATCCGAACGGTTTAAGGAAGACAAGATGGACCATATGTACAGAAAGACTATAGAAAGGATCTAAGAGTGACCAAGAGTCTGGGGTGACTGGGAGGTAAAAGAAAAGGACCCAGAAAGGTCCTGGGACCTGGTCAGAGACCTGATGGAAAGTGAGGGAAGAAGGTAGAGCAAAACAACCCTCCTCCAGTCACAGATTCTACTGCACCAGAAGATATACAAGAAACATGGTGCTTCATTTTGAAGAAGACCCGAAGACTGCTTGTGAAAGTAGGTGTCAAAAGGGTTACAGCATGTGATGTATTATGAAGCAGTAGTTTTCTTTTTTCTGTCACTGTTTCTGTAGGGTAAAATCGAGCATAAACAAGCACAAAATTCACTTTATAATGCATTATGCTCACATCACTCCCTAATACATCAGTGGAACAAATGTGTATTTTCAAAGCATTCAAGTATTATAGTAGAACTGACTGTATATGTTTTTTCTCTTCCATCTTAGTAAATGCCTTTCCTAAGATCCAATTGTATCTACCGGCTGATTATTAATGGAAAACACACTGGTGGGGGCCTGAACTCTGTAAGAGAAGGAACCAAAACATACCTAGAACCTGGCAGTACCAGCTGGCATCAAAAACCCAACCCGTAATTGTGAATGCAAGTTGGGAGAACGGGGGCTGTGGGGGAGGACCTTGGCAGGGGTTATATATTTCACTTACATTATTTTATAATTTATAATTAATTTACATTATTATTTATACTCATTAGATGTATATAGTTCACAGATACGTAGTTATATATCTCTTATAACTAATATGCCCCACTTAAACCTCTAAGGTTCAATACAAAAATCACTCAGTGGTGGTCTTACTGTAAGAGCATTACTGTTCCATTGGGGCCAACTTTGATATTTCTTTATTAAGTAACATTGGGAGCAGAATGATACTAATCCCAATGAATTGATCCTGTTATAACTATAGGATCATGGGTAGAATGAACTTCAAAGACCTTCTACTCCAAACCCTTCATTTTATTTTAATGCTGCTGGAGTAAGTTTAAATGACTTACACCATGTCACATAGGAAATGCCAAACAGAATTTAAATTCATCGTCTTTTGTCTCCAGGGGCAATGCTCTTTCCATTGAAATACATTGCCTCCGTACCATCAGACATCTCAGCAGTGGTGTTCCCTATGTTATTCTCTGACCTGATGCCAAGGTTCAGCCAAATTAATTTATCTTCATTCCTGATATGTCTCAACTAAAACTTAAGAACATAAAATAGGAAGGTCCCGGCTCAATGCCCAAGATAAATGTTTAAGGGGATAAAGTGGCAATAGGCAGTGATCAGAACAAAGGCCCCACGAGCTCCTTGTATCTTCAGCAATTCTGTATATCTCAGATCCATTAGAAGCATAGCAAGATGTACCCAGAACCCCTTTGGTTTTGGTTATTCCAAATCCCCATATCATACCTTTAGAAATGAAGCTGTCCTGAATACAGTATTTCATGAGTGTCAAATGATAATACATCAAAACAGCAGAACAGGGAGGAATTTTTTTTTCCCTTGGGGCTAAGGATCTTCTTAGCTGCTGTCTTAACTAATTGTTAGTAACCTGTAGCCCTGAAGCTGAGTCTGCCCAAAGGGGACAGGGAGTTGGGGAGGGAAGAGGTGCCAACAAACTGGGTGGATGCAAATTGTTCTCACTTCCCCACTCTATTTATAGTGATGGTCACTTCTGTTCTCAGTGGGCAGCTTCCCTGCAATTCCAAGTCAGTCCCTTTGCAGCAGACTCATTATCTTGCACAGCACTAGAACCTCAAACTCTAGGACTAAATTTGCCACGCTAAGAGAAGGAAAAACAAGTCTAAGCACTGTGAGTGATTTGTGGAATAGTGAAATGAAGCTAAGACTGCTCATAGTAATGGATTTGCCTTCTACAGTCAATCCTGGCACCTTCCTAATAACATGAAGCAACAAAGACTCCCCTTTCTTAATCCCAGTGTTGTTGGGTTGTTGTTGTTGTTTTTAAATATATGTTTTGGTTTTTGTTTTTATTAATTGCTCTCTGTGTATTGAATGACACCAACCTCTTCACTGTTCCACAAACAAGACTCCGTATCTCCATTGTGGGCATTTTCTCTGGCTGCTCCCCATGCCTGGAATATTGTTCCTTCCTCTCGTTTTGACGTCTTTTAAGTCCCAACTAAAATCCCACCTCCTACAGGAAACCTTCCTCTTAATTCTAAGGCCTTCTCTCTGGTAATTATTTCCTGTTCATTCTGTATGGGACACCTAGGTGGAGAAGTGGATAGAATGTCCAGCCTGGAGTCAGGAAGATTCATCTTCCTGAGTTCAAATCTGATCTCAGACATTTACTAGCTGTGTAACCCTGGTCTAGCTGTGTGACCCTGGGCAAGTCACTAAATCCTGTTTACCTCAGTTTCCTCAATGTGTAAAATGAACTGGAGAAGGAAATGGCAAATCACTCCAGTATTTCTGCCAAGAAAGTCCCAAATGGGGTCACAGAGGGGCAGACACGAATGAAGAAAAACAACAGTCTAGAATTTTGCAAGGAATCAAAGTCAAGCTCCCTGGGTTACGTATGCCAATTCCTATTTTTGAAAATTGGATTCGGAACAACTAGGGTGCACAATGGATAGAGCACCAGCCCTGGAATAAGGAGGGCCTGAGTTCAAATCTGACCTCAGACATTTACTAGCTATGTAACTCTGGGAAGTAATTTAACCAGGATTGCCTCAAAAAAAAAAAAAGCTGGAATGACATCAGCTCTTTTTCAAGCCTCTGGTCCTCCTCCTCTTATACAAAGTCTTCCAAAGATCACCACCAATGACTCAGCTATCTATCCCATTTGCCCTAGGATATGGTTCATCTGAACCTGGTGACTTGAACTATGGCCTTAGCATTTCTACCTGCCTCATAGACCTACCCCCACTTCCAAAGGAACATTTTTGAAAGGGAATCTCTCATTTTTCTTAACTTAGCACACTGCTAGGCACATAGTTAATATTTAATAAAAACTTGTTTCTTTCTTCCTACCTTTATTCTTTCCTTCCTTCTTATCTTCCTTCCTTCCTTCCTACCTCCTTCTGTTCCTTCCTTCCAAAGCCAAGACCCCCTTCTAATTTCCCTAATCCTGCTATGTGTTTCAATAGTCTTCCAGTGAGTAACCAACATTCCAAGTCTTGACATCACCCTTAACTCCTCCTTCTCTCCCACCCCACTTATTCAATCATGCCGTTGTAAACTCCTAGAGCTAGAATGGACTTTGGAGGTCATCATTCCTGCCCTCTCACTTTACTGGGAAAATGGGGAAATGAATGGAAGAGAGGTTAAGTGTCTTACTCAAAGTTTACAACCAACCTCTTTGCGACCTTGAGCTATAACTAAACTCTAGATTTTCTGACTGACTCTTCATCAAATACCTTTCACACAAGACCCTGCCAACTCATTTAATTAGAAACCTCATCAATAACATTAATAATCTTCAAAATATTATTTGTATATTCACACATAAATATTTTAGAAAATTCATTTCCAATTCATTCAAATTAAGCTATGAATTCTTGCACTAATTTTTAAAAATATCTAATATCAAGGCAGTTTATCAATCAAAGAATATTGGTATCTGTTACCCTTAGTAGCAGGGAGTAGAGTTGGCATGAATACTTGAAATACAAAGAAAATTCCCAATCCATGTTTTAGATAGTATAATTAGTTAACTGTGAGTCAAGTCAAATCTCTGGTGTGGTAAAGTATTTTATAACTGAGTTTTATGGCATTAAGTTCAGTACTCATTAGTAGCTTTTCAAAAGACAGCCAAAATATAGCAATATTCCACTTTTATCACTATATTTTTGGGGGGACTGGTCTTATGACTTTAAAGTTATAGAACACTCCCTGTGAGAAAACTCCATCCACCAATGCAGTTCTATACCTGCTCTACAACTTTTAGTATTAAACCATGAGAATTTAAGTGACTTGCCCATGGTTATAAAGAAACCATGTCATGGACAAGCTTTGAATCCAGGTCTTCCTGACTTAAAGGTCAGTTCACTATCCACTATCCTTCCCTGTCTATCCCTAAGAGTCACTTCTATAGACCTAATATTTTGTATTTCAATACTTCAAAGACCTATGCTTTTTTTGGGGGAGGGGGGAAGGCAAGGCAATTAGGGTTAAGTGACTTGTCCAAGGTCACACAGCTAGTTAAGTGTCACATGTCTGAGGCTGGATTTGAACTCAGGTCCCCCTGACTTCATGGCTGGTATTCTATTCGTTGTGCCACCTCACTTCCCCAGATCTATGCTTTTGTCCATGTGGGAGCTCCTTTCCTCCACTAATACAGATCACAAACCCCCCCATACCTTAGTGTAATTTTAAAGGAATTTAAAGATCTTCCCTGCCTCTTAATAGACCCACATGACCTGCTTTGAGCTTTGACCCAACCCATAGCCTGAGTTACATGGAGCCCATGGTGTGAGGAGCTTGCCGAATGGATGTAGCAGGAAGAGAGAATAAGGCAGAACTAAAGCAGAGCAGCTAGCCTGAGTGAGGGAGAAAGGAATTTTGCCTAGGGGAGCTTGTTTGTGGGGAGGCCAAATGGAGGGAAGGCTTGAGGATGGTGGTGCTCCCTGAATTGGTAATGTATATAAACTTCTTTGCTACCATGGTAGAATTAGCTTTCTGGTATCTGAATAAATATCTTGGTTTCATCTCTGAAGAAAATAATTTATTATATTTTGCAATTCAACCCTGGAAATGCATCTGCATATTCATAGCAGCTGCTATGGGGATCACATTGGTGATAATGCTTAGTATCCAATAGTTATAAATTGTTGTGAACAAAAATTTCATCACCTAATGGCTGACCTTCTAGTGGTTGATCCTCTTCAAACTTAGCTAGGCTGACTTTCAGACAACAGATGCCCAATCTACCATCAGGACTACACATGAAGCCTTTTGAATTCAACCAAATGTCCCTCTTTCTTATTCCAATAGATGATGATAATTCTTTTTCTCCAAATTGTCATGCCACATTTTTTCCCTAAGGGTATTTGAGAGACACTAAATGTGGAGTCAGGATGACCTGGAGTCAAGGCACACTTCCAGGACATATATTGTCTGTATGAGCTGGAACACGTCATTTAAACTCACCGCCTCAGGCGACTCCATAGGTTGTTGAAAAGATATCTGTTTGCATTGGTGGAGGGAGTTTCCTTACGGGGAGTTCCCTATATCCATGAAATCACAGGTCAGGACAAAAACAAACTAAAAATGATGCTTTCAAGTTCTAACTTATATTACTTGTTCGCATACTAGCTTAATCTCCTTCACTCCTCTCCTAGTTTCATTTTGAGAAATTTTGTACTGTGCTTCCTAGCAGTCTCCTTCCCCTGTAAGATCTCTCTACCTCAGAGGCCCTCTTCTCTGATTGATGAGTCCTTCTACAAGCTACATGTTGAGGAAATGTCCAGATCAGCCATTGCATTTCTTCTTTCTTCTCCTAGTTCTTCTCTGGACTCTCCGAATTTCTCCACTATGCCACAACATCTTACTCCAAAAAATTCCTCTTCCTCTGTGGCTTTCTGACCCTTAGTTTAACAAGATGTCCAATTGGTGTATCCACGGGCTTTACTTTTCCAACAATAGCATCTAGTTTTTGCATCAAGAGTCTTGGACACTACACACCCACCCTTTCCACTAAAGGGCCAATCAGCTTTGGACCCAAGCATCCATGACAGAACTGATTCAATATTGGGGGAATCAGTCCTCTAATGAAGAGTTAGGCTCTTTTTCTCACATTTATACCTTGGTATTCTGGGAGAAATTTACTTGAAGTTTAGGTCTCAGTTCACGTCTATAGTCTGCCCAAGGCTTTTTAGCAAAGTAATCCCTATATGCTGTGAATCAGGTATGGTACAGGTATTTATTTCCTATGAAAAAAAGAAATGCTAAATATAAAACACTCACATGTGTACATTGACAGATGGACTCAAAACAATATTCAGTAGCATAAGTTGTAATTCATAATATATTCTCTTGGGCTAAATAAGAATTGGTCCTCTATCCTTCATAGAAAATCTCAGAGACATGATGTCACTAGAAAAGTCAAAGGAAGAGAGCCAGAGACAGAGTCACTACCTATTTAAAGGTCCACTGAGTCATCAACTCTTCCTGCTCAGTGATCAATAATAGAATTGCTTTGTGTTCCCTAAAGAACTCTAGCATTGAGTCACATGAGGCTGGCAAGAAGCAACAGAAAGTTCTGTTTAATCTCTGTACACCACCCACCCCACCCCAGTTAGACTTGATTAACATATGTGTGTATGTATATGTATGTATATAAGTATGTGTATACATACATATGTATTTATACATATATGTATGCATGCATGTGTATATATGCACATGTGTGTATATGTACACACACATACATATTTTGGTTTGTTCCTCCCCCCTTCCTATAAGATCTAGAATATGGGCTGGTTTTCATTTTGGTCTTGTATAGGCAACAACTAGCCCAAGTGTCTTACACATAGTGGAAACTTAATAAATGTTGTTGACAAAATTTATGTTTTTGCCATTACCTGTTATGTTTCCCTTAGATAGGCATGAGGCAGGTATGGAAGCTCTTAGAATGAGGAACAGAAACTCTTTCCAAGGTCAAGACTACCAGGCTCACTATGGCAGTCATGATGACTAGAAGCCTAAGCTTTGAGGCAAATCCAAACAGAACTTACTACTCACCTACCTTCCTCAATAGAACTCTCTCCCATCCCCCGATTCTCTCTGCCTGTAATCATTCCCCAAGGAGGCAGCAGGGTGGATAGAGCACTGGACCTGAAGTCAGAAAGACCTGAGTTCAAATCCAGTCTCAGAAACTTACTAGTTCGGGGCGGAGCCAAGATGGCGGTATAGCAGCAGCAACATATCGCAGCTCTCACATAGCCACCCCAAAATACCCATAAAATAGGACTCTAAACCAATCCTGGAACTCCAAAACGCACACAAAGATACTTCCCACTAAAGTCAGCTCGGCTACAAGGAACCATATCAGCACTGCGAACCAAAACCAGCCTGGCCTGAAGCCGCGGCTGTGCCCCAGGGGCAGCTGGACGGGAGGAGTGGAGGAGCCTCTCAGGTGAGCGGATTAGCAGCAGCTGCCAG
>CM053580.1:207145131-207161433 GCA_028627135.1 Pseudochirops cupreus
GGGCTAGGAGTTCTAAGACATTCAGATGAAGGTGGGAAATGTAGTTCAACATAGAGGATCTCCCATACAAAGACACAGAGGAGAGATGGAATATCATGGGACTAGTGTATGGGAACAACTAGAAGCCAGACTAACTGGAATAGAGAATATGTGAAGGGAAGCAATATGAAATGAAACTGGAAAGTAGAAAATTGATTAAGGGCTTTAAATGGACAATAAAAATTTTTTTAAATTTAAAAAAAGAAAAAAAAAGAAAAAAAGAAACTTACTAGTTGTGTGACCTTGGGCAAGTCACTTAACCTTTGCTTGCTTTATTCCACTGGAGAATGAAATGGCAAACTACTCCAGTCTCTTTGCCAAGAAAACCCCATAGACCAGCGGTTCTCAACCTGTGAGTTGCAACCCCTTTGTGGGTCGATTGACCCTTTCACAGAGGTTGCCTAAAACCATCGGAAAACACATATTTCTCATGGTTTTAGGAACCGAGACACCACTCCTCTATCCATCTCCAGGCGGGTCCGCCCACATGCAGATACACCCACATACAAGCATTAAAGAATGGCGGCATTAGGAAGGTTGAGAACCACTGGATTTTTGAGGTTAAGATTGTGTGCCTCAGTTCCTAATTAATGGGAACAGGACAGAACAAGGGAGGGGGGAAAGGGGTGGTCTTTGGGGTATATAACCAAGCTTTGCATTTTGTATTTTGCTTCTCTTACTAGACTGCCTCTAGTAGCAAGACCACCCTTCTTGCAAGAAGAAATAATTAAATAACTCCTTCCTGTCTCTACTTGGAGATATCTGTGCTTATTTTATTTTGGGCAAGGGTCATCTTTGTCCCACACAGTGTCAAATCCTTTATATCTAATCTAAACCATACTTGGATGAGAATGCTTTCATTCATGCACCAGTGAAAAGCCAAACCTTAAAACCTCTAGTTTTCTCATTCTTCTTGACCTTTCTGTAGCATTTGATGCCACTGAGTACTTTTTCTTCCTTGGTACCCTTCCCTCTCTCAGGTTTTAGTGACTTTGCTCTTTCTTGATTCTCTTCCTTCTATTTTGACTGCTTGTTCTCCAACTTCTTTGCAGGATCTTCACCCATGTCACATTCAGAGCTTATTCCTGGGCCCTCTTCTCTTTTCACTCTATACTTTCTTGATGATCTCATCAGCTCCCTAGGGTTCACTTATAATCTCAATGTAAATGATTCACAGATCTATTATCCAGGTCTATTCTCTCTCTCTCCTGAGCACCAGTTTTACATCACCAACTGCCTCTGAAACATTGAACAAGATGTTCCCTCAGCATCTCAAACTCAATGCGTCCATTATTGTTCCATCACACATCCTATTCAAAACTTCCTTATTACTGTGGAAGGCACCACTTTCATTCAGCTGACAAATCTTGCCATTTCTATCTCTACAGCTATCTCAGCATCTACATGCATCTCTTTCTTTTATCTCATTTAGCCACCGCTCTAATTCATGCCTTCTTAGCTTCTTGTCTGAACTATTGAAGCTTGTATTTAGTTTCCCAGACTCAATTATCTCCTCCACTCCCATCCATTCTCCACTAAACTGCCAAAGAGATTTTCCTAAAGTACAAGTCTGAACACATCATCTTGCTACTCAGTAAATTCCAATGATTCTCCATTATCTCTCCACCCGCCCCCCACTCCTGCCCCATACAGGTCAGTCTAGTTTTTCACTAAAAGATACTGAGACATTCCTTAAGACAAGGCTCAAAGTAATATCACTATCTCACCACCCAATTACAAGGAAACAGAATAGCTGGTGGGTCTCTGAGAAGGTTGACTTATGGTTCATTCACCTAAATCAACTCAAAACCTTCTCAGTTGTTGAATATCCTTCTCCTGCTTTGACTAAGTGAATCTCTTTTTATTAATTAATGAATGATTTATGAGTGTCTTATTTTGTTCTAATATTGTACCTGTACTACCTGGGTAACGGCCAGAGTCAGGCCCATCCCAGAATACATCTATTGGGCACTTATATCTCTATAACCTGGACTCTACTATATTTGCAGCCTTCTTTATATGCTTTCCTTCTAAATAGTCTTTTATGGAGCCATACTTGCCTGCTGGAAGCTTTGCAAATACAACACACCATCTTTAGTCTGTCTCCATTCCTTTGTACTGGCTATCCTCATGTCTGAAATCCACTCCATCCTCACCTTCACCTGGTTTCTTTCAAGACTCTCTAAAGCAGTGATTCTCAACCTTCCTAATGCCACGATCCTTTAATACAGGTCCTCATGTTGTGGTGACCCCCAACCATAAAATTATTTTCGTTGCTACTTTATAACTGTAGTTTTGCTACTGTTATGAATCGTAATGTAAATATCTGATACGCAGGATGTGTTACAAATTGAACATAACCCACGGGTTGAGAACCGCTGCTCTAAAGCATCACCTTCTACATAAATCCTTATTCCTCTACACCTTGGTTCCTTCTCCCTCCAAACTACCTTGTAACCATTTTGTATATTATTTTATTATGTATATGCTTAGCTATGTTTCAGTCGTTCGTTAAAATGAAAACTCCTTGAGGGCAGAGATTATTTGACTTTCGTCTCTGTATCCCTGGTACCTAGTCCAGTGCCTGACCCATAGGAAGTGCTTAATAAAGGCCAGGTAACTGAGCAATTAATTGATTAATGAAATAATTTTAAGATATGAAAACTGGATCAGCAACAGAATAGTCAAGAATGTTTAATGCTTATGTGGGAAATGGCTTGTGACTACTTTTATCTATACTATCTTAGTAAATGCCTTTGCTAAAAGCTTGTTAAGTCTACTGACTGACTGTGAAGGAGAAACACCCTGGTGGAGGCTCACAAGTGGCAGCAGTAAGAGTAGACATCCACAGGGTTACCCCTAGAACCAGAGTCTACCAGCAGATAGCCTCTGGAGGTCCAACCTGCAAGTCTGAAGGTAAGTTAGGGGAGTAACCCAGAAGTTGTACTATACACACAAAGGTGTATATACACAAAGAGGGGAAAATGAGATAGCTTAAAATAAAGGAAGCAGAGGAGGAAAAGGAAGAGGGAAGAAATGAAAAGAAAAGAGAATAATAAGGGCGAAGGGAACAAAAGGAGAATATGATAGAGAAAAACAACCACAAATTTGAAGGGCAGTCTTGTAACTGGAGACAGCTTCCTATGGAGGCAGAATTAAAATGTTGGCTTTATTTAAAAAGTTGTGAGATAGGACACATAGTTTTCGTGTTCCTCAGAAGGTGCCTTACTCCCCAGAATTTACACTTCATAGATTCCCAGCCCTAGAGATAGAGTGCACCTCTGAGGCCAAGTCCCTCATTTCACAGATGAGAAAACTGAAGGTTAAGAACAGTTAGTGACTTACCCAAGGTCACAAAGACCCCAAACATCAGAGGAAGGCTTTGAACCCATGTTCCTTGACTCCAGAGCCAGAGTTCTTTCCATAATAACATGCTGCCTTCAACATTCATTCAACAGATATTTCGCATGTACCTACTACATACAAATCACTCTGCTGGGTGCTAGGGGAAAATATGGAGGCAATTAGCCCTTGCCTTCATGGAACTTTCAACCTAGCAATCTTCTCTACGCAGCAACAAAAACAGCCCATTTTGAAACTTGGCCAAACCAAAGGCATCCCTTGCAGTCTAGACTCTCCCTCTTGTCACTTAGCAATCTCTGCTCCTGCTAAATTCACTGTCTCCAGAGAGTGAACCACCCTCTGCCCCACTTCCTTCTGCCCTTGTCTCATACTTCTGAACTTTCATTTCCTGTGAAAGGATCAGGTCACCTGGCAAGGGTTTGGGGTGCTGGACACCTGGTCTTTCTGTAGCCACTCTGTAGTTGACTGACTACAAATTTGGAGAAGGCCTTGGCCATCCCCAGCCCCACTCCAATGAAGCTGCTGCATTATCAGACTGACCATGCAAGGCAAATAGTCTATGAGAGAAAAAGGCAAAATTAATTTGTTACTAAAGAAATAAGCACTGATTTGGGAGGAGGGAACAAGGAGGGGGGAAGGCCCTCCTTACCTCTTGCCTGGACCATAGCAATGTTTTTATAATAATTGGTCTCCCTGTCTCAAACCTTTCCCCACTCTTGTCCATCTTCCGCTCAGCTGCCATAGTCATTTTCCTAAATGGCAAGTCTGACCACATCACCTGACTCTACTCAACAAACTCCAGTGACAACCCCCCCCCAAAAAAACCCCAGTATATTTTAAAATAGGTTACTGCTACCCCACCCCACCCCCCAGTCTCAGCTCAAAACAGATGATGAAAATCCTGTTGTCTGATGTTGCAATCAGGATAAGGACTCTCTCCAGCATACCCCCAGTGCTCAATGATGACTAAGAAAAAGCATATTAAAATATGACCAGTCTGTTTCCCATGTTAACATTCACTAAAGACATTGCAGTCACTCACTAGGGTAGGCTGAAGTAACTAAGCCGCAGCGAAATTTATTCTACTGACATTTTACGGCAGCATGACTAAAGATTTTTTGGTGCTTGTTTTTTTAAAGATAGCAGTTGCAGTTGGCTAAGGCAACTTGAGCACCTGAATCAAGTAGCAGCCTTGGGAAATAGAATTTGAAAAAAAGAAACTCTGTGGGAATCCCTGATGCCTTTAAGGCCACTTGGTGGCTGTAACCTTAGAACCGCAACCCTGCTGTGTGCAGGCCACTGCAGCATAACCAGCTAACAACATTGCTAATAAAACACAGTGGGATAGGTGCTTATGGAGTGGGCGCCTGTGTTAATCTTTCAGAAAATATTATAGCCTGAAAGGCCCCAGATGATCAGCATTCATGGGTAATTTCTGTCAGCGGCTGAATTGTTCTCTGCAACCATAGTGTGACATTGCTAAAATGCCCCTGTGGCTTGGTGGGTGTTGGTTTTGTTTTTTCTTTAAAATGAAAATAAGACAACAGAATAGGGAATTTGGAGGGGGTTCAGCAGAACGGAGGTAGACCCAGATTGAGCCAAATAGTCAGGAGTTCTTATGGGTTGGATTAGTTGTATCTGGTAATGCTTTAGAGTCAGTCATCAGACATCTTAAGGGCTTGTTGTAGGCCAGGCATCGGGCCAAGTGCTAGGAATACAACAAAAGGCAAACTCACAGTCCCTATCCTTAACAAGCTCATATTCTTATTTTTTTTTTTTTTGCATTTTGGACAGTGCTATTGGGGTTAAGTGACTTGCCCATGGCTAGTTTTGTGTTAAGTGACAGAGGCCAGATTTGAACTCAGGTCCTCCTGACCCAGGGCTGGTGCTCTATTCACTGCACCACCTAGCTGCTCCTACAAGCTCGTATTCTAATAGAGGAAATAACATGCAAATTACTATGTACATATAAGACACATAGTGTAAATGGCATGGAAGAATAGTGTAAATGTAATTGGAAGGTGGAATGGGGGTTGGGAGAAGACTGGGCTAGGCCTCCTGCAAAGTTTGGGATTGAACTGGTCATGTGTGTATATGTTTGTGTGCACATGTATGTGAATGCATGCATGTGTGTTCACATATGTGTATGTATGCACATCTATAGGTGTATGTGCATATATACAGTAAAATGTTTCCCAATTATATGTAAAAATTTTTTAACATTTATTTTTAAAAATTTTGAGTTCCAAATTCTCTCCCTCCTTCCTGCCCCTTCACTCATTGAGAAGGTAAGCAATATGATAACAATTACACATATGATGTCATGTTAAACATTTCCATATTAGCCACATTGCAAAAGAAAATACATTAACACCCCCCCCCAAAAAAAAGAAAAAAATTAAGAAAATTTTTTGTTGTTTTTTTTTTTTTACTTAAGTACGCTTTGATGTACACTCAGTCCATCAGTTCTTTCTCTGGAGGTAAATAGCATTTTTCATCATGAATCCTTTGATGTTATCTTAGATCATTGCCTTGATCAGAGTAGCCAGGTCTTTCACAGTTGATCATCATTACAATGTTGTTGTTACTGTGTATAATAGTCTCCTGGTTCTGCTCACTTCGCTTTGCATCAGTTCATACAAATTTTTTCTGGTTTTTCTGAAACCATACTGTTGATCTGAGTTTTGAAGAAAGCCAGGGAAGCTAAGGGGCAGAAGTCAGGAAGGAGAGTATCCCAGGTATGGGTAGAGTCGAAGTGCATTTGTGGGGGGGGGTCACCTCCAGTCATCCTGATCTATATCTTTCCACTGGACACAGATGTCTCTGGAGGAAAAAGTGAGACTGTTGACTTTGCATGGCTCTCCCTCACTTAAATCCAACTCACTTGCAAGTCATGGCATCACTTTCCCAATGTCCTGGTCCTGTTTGAGAAGGAAGGACAAACAGCAACAGCCAAGGCAAAGGCAAGGAGTCAGGAATCAAGGACCAGCATGTTGGCCAGTGTGGTTGAGTGGTAAGAATATATGGAGGGGAATAAGTATAAAAAGACTAGAAAGGAAGAAAGGAGGCAAGTTGTAAAGAGCTTTCGATGCCTTAGGATCTTTATATTTGACACTACTGGTAACAGGGAGCCACAGCATTTTATTGAATAGGGGAGAGAGAGTTAAGATTGTCACATCTGCTCTACAGGAATATCACTTTTGCAGTGGAACGGAGGATAGATTTGAATGGAGAAAGATTTGAGGCAAGAGAAGAATTAAATTGCAATAATGTAACTGAGCAATAATGAGAGTGTGAATTTGAGTAGTGACTGTGTGAGTAGAGAGCTTTAAGGAAAGGATATCTGAGTGCATTTGGACATTAAATCAATAGCACACAGAAACTTGGCTCCAAAATACAACAAAACCTCAGCTCACTGGGCCCTCCAGTCTTTATGGATATTTGAATTTTCTAAGATAGTTAAGGGTCTTATCTCTTTAAGCACCAAATCTGAATTCATTTTAACCATTTAAGACAGAAATCTTTCTAAACTGAGTGGTCCCCACTCATTTTTAAAAAGAATACACTTCACAGTTATTTTTGTGATGGTAAAGAATTAGAAACTGAAAGGATGCCCGTCAACTGGGCAATGGCTGAGCAAATTGTAGCATATGAATGGGATAGGAGACTATTGTGCTGTAAGAAATAATGAAGAGGATTGCTTCAAAAAGACCCGGGAGGACTTATAGAAACTGGTGGGAAATGAAATTAGCAGAACTAGGAGAACTTATACAACAACAATATTATAAATAAAATAAACTCTGAAAAACTAAGTATTGGGGGCAGCTAGGTGGCACAGTAAAGAGAATACCATCCGTAAAGTCAGGAGGACCTGAGTTCCAATCTGGCCTCAGACACTTAACACTAGCTATGTGACCTTGGGCAAGTCACTTAACCCCAATTGCCTTGCCTTCTTCCCTCAAAAAAGCAAAAACAAAAAGATTAAAAAGAAGAAAAGAAAAACTAAGTATTTGTGATCAACAAGGGCCAACCACAATTCCAAATGAAATATGATATCCACCTCCAGATAGTGCAGATTTAAGCTTATTTTCTTGTCTTTCTTCCTCTTTCTTTCTTTCTTTCATTTTTGGGACATAGCCAAAGTGGGAATTCATTTTTCACAATTATACATACATATATGCACACACATACATACATGTATACATACATACATGTATGTATAATGGGTTTTGTTTTTCTGTCCTTCTTAATGGATGGGGGAGGAAGGAGGAAGAAAATTTGGAACCAAAAATAAATCTGACTTTTTCAAAAAGAATATATTTCTGATAATGTAACTTTTTAAAAATTAATCCTCAGTTACTTTTGCCAGACCTTACAGAGGTTTAAGAATGCTGCTGCAGCTGCTGGGAATTATAGGCAGTTTGGGGGAAAAGTATATGCAGGGAAAAAAACCCACCCTTATCTCTTCTGAACTGCAGGGCTGGGGGCAGGGAGGGAAACGTGTAACATGTGAGAAAATATGACATAAAAGAATACTTTTTCTTTTACTTCAGCATGCAGAAAAAGTTTTTCCAAAGATGAGTAATAGTATGTAGCAGGTTCAATTGTATCTAATGAGCACCATCTGTTTTCCACATGCAGCTGTCGATTGAGAAATCAAACTACATTAATTAAAATTTCTTAGTTTCTCACACAGGAATTGTGTAAGTGCAATACAGTGGAAAGAATGCCAAGTTAAGAATCAGAAAACCTGGATTCAAATCCTGGCCCTGTTACAAAGGACAACTTGCATGAACTTTGGCAAGGGGCTTCATATCCCTTGACCTCAGTTTCCTCAGCTGTAAAGTGAGGGATTGGACTAGATGTGGCTTCTTAGGTCCCCTCCAGCTGTAAGCAGTAACTCACATTCAAAACCTGCTCTCTAGAGTTACTCCAGACATCAGTGGAAGATATATATATATATATGAGCAACTCCCTAAAAGTCTAGTCATATTTCTGTGGGACAGAGTGTTCTAAAGAGTTCCTTCCCACTTCCTGAGGGTGTCTGGATAAAGTCAGTATTAAGAACAGCCCACTGCCTCCCCAGAATCACTAGTGAGTCATACACTTGAACCACCTGTGGCATAATTTTAAATTCTGGAATCAAAAGGAAACATTTCAGAATGAAGCTCTCTTTTGCCTTAAGCAAAGCAGAAGGACTAAAGCTGGAAGAACATTGGATTTGGAGTCAGGGGACTTGAGTGTGGTTTAAATGAGATCTAGATGTAAAGTACACACACACGTATGAATGAATGAATGTAAAGCACTTTTCGAATCGTAAGACACTGTGTAAATGTGAGTTATCTTTGTTACTATCAATCTTGCCACTCACACTGCTGAATCACCTTCTAACCTCTCCAGGCTTCAGTTTTCTAATCCATAAGATGAAGGGAGGTGATGGTGGTGGTGGTGGTGAGTCTTGTCCGACTCTTCGTGACTCTTGTAAGGGTTTGTTGGGTTTTTTTGGCAAAGATACTGGAGTGGTTTGCTATTTCCTTCTCCAGCTTATTTTACAGATGAGGAAACTGAGGCAAAGGTTCAATGATTTACCCAGGGTCACACAGCCAGTAAGTTCCCAAGGCACATCGAACTCAGGTCTTCCTGACTCCATGGCCAGCACTCTAACCACAGAGTCACTTATATTGGAATGAATGACCTTTAAGGCCCCGTTCGGCTTTAAGCCTTCTGATCCTGTAACTATTCCCACAGTATGAAGTAGTGACTCCAGGGGCTGTAGAGATATTGGTCTGAAAACTAAATGACCCAGACTTCTTAGGTTTTGTGTGAGTGTTATCTGTTTCTGCCAGCAAGGTGAAGCGGTCAACTGACATGTTTTTTCCCTGTTTATCGGTATCCTTGTGTTTATCTCTAGGGGCACTCACCACATTTCCCACTGCCCAACCTTTCTTTTTCCTCCAACTCTTATGGCTGTTTCTACTCTTTTGTAGGCTCAGAAACCAGATAACTAAATTTTCTAAAATCAAGATGGGGTGAGGCTTCATATCTTTTGTTATGTTGTACTCAATTAGTAGTCACAAGACCTGAGATCTGCTCCTAGATTTGCCCCCAACTAGCTGAGGGACTTTCAAGGATTTATATAGCCTCTCTGGACCTTAGCTTCCTCATTGATAACACGAGGGGCTGGAACTCCAGCTCTAAGATTCTGTTAAAAGGCGCCGTGGGAGGGAGAGTGCTGGATCTGGAATCAGAAAGTTGTATACGCATTTCAGTCAGATCTGATTCTTTGTGATCCTATCTGGGACCTTTTGTTCTCTTTCTTTCTTTCTTTTCTTTCTTTCTTTCTTTCTTTCTTTCTTTCTTTTTTTCTTTCTTTCTTTCTTTCTTTCTTTCTTTCTTTCATCATCAGGGTTAAGTGACTTGCCCAGGATCACACAGCTAGTAAGTGTCTGAGGTCAAATTTGAACTCAGGTTTTCCTGACTAGAAGGCCGTGCTCTTGTCTATCCACTGTACCACCTAACTGCCTCCATTTGGAGTTTTCTTGGCACAGACACTGGAGGGGTTTGCCATTCCTTTACCAACTAGTTTTGCAGATGAGGAAACTGAGCTAAACAGGGTTAAGTGACTGGCCCAGGGTCACACTGCTATTAAGTGTCTGAAGCCAAATTTGAATTCAGGAAGATGATTCTTCCTGACTCCAGGCTCATGCTCTATATACTGTGTCACCCAGAACAAAAGAAGCCTCAGATACTTAGTAGCTGTGTGACCCTGGGCAAATCGTTTAACCATTTTTGGTTAACATAACATAAATATGTTATACATATATACATATATATATATATATATATATATATATATATGTAAAATAAAACATAAACCATGTTTGCCTCAGTTTCCCTGATTATAAAATGCAGATTCATAGCTACCTCCCAGGGTTGTTTTAAGTATTAAATGAGATAATATTTACAAAGTGCTTAGCACTTTTAGTAGGTGTTTAGTAAATGCTAGTTTTCTTCCTTTAAGAATAAAATAAGAGTAAAGAGTCTCTGAGTAAGACCCTCCCAGGAGAAAAGAGGAGGAGGTTTAGTGCATGGACTTTATGATCCCTTTTCTTATCTATACAAGAACCTTTGTTATTTCCTGATTCACACTTGCATATAACAGCTTGATAAAGTATCACTGTTGTATCATAGGAACATTCTAGTTCAGTCTGAATTTGAATTTTAAGAAACCGTGGGATACCTGAGGTTATCCTCCACCATTCAGAGATAAGACAATTGAGTGGTGGGAGCCATTACTGAGAGCCCTAACTAGAACATCTGCTCCCTCTCTCTCTCAGTCTGATGCTGCTTATAGAGAGGAGGTAAAAGCAGGTATGGTCTATGGTCTAGACATCTGGGACAGTGTTCCTTCCACTAACACTAATCTCATGACTGTTGAGAAAGACAACAAAAGCTTTTGACAAAATACAACATCCATTCCTATTAAAAACACTAGAAAGTATAGGAATAAATGGAGTTTTCTTTAGAATAATAGGTAGCATCTATTTAAAACCATCAGCAAGCATTATATGTAATGGGGATAAACTAGAAGCATTTCCGGTAAGATCAGGAGTGAAACAAGGATGTCCACTATCACTGCTCTTATTCAATGTGGTACTAGAAATGGTAGCAGCAGCAATTAGAGAAGAAAAAGAAATCAAAGGAGAAAGACAACAAGAGAGCCAGTAAAGTAATAGCACCCTGTGGGGCTGCTCAGGGGAGTCTGCTTATCCTCGTGGCTTTCTCTATGTGCCTGGGTTTGTGTTCCCCTGAACAGAGTGCATCCCTAGAGAAAGTCTTGTGTATCTGGTTGTCCTATAAGTGGTTTGGAGCCTTGAAAAGAGAGCAGACCAAAAGGCTGGGGAATGATAAATCAGCTTCATAAGTGCGTGACATTTGTGCCTATGGCAAATTCTGCTTGTATCTGAGGTCCCCGTACCCTGACAGTAACACTGGCGAGATAGAACTAGACCTCTCCTTGGAATCATACAAGTCCTCATGAAACCTATCCTGAGCTGGGCAGCTATGAGAGCTATAGCTAAGTGTGTGTGTGTGTGTGTGTGTGTGTGTGTGTGTGTGAGTGTGTGTGTGTACACAACACATATACATATATACACACATATGTACATATATGTGTGTGTATACATACATACATACATACATACATATATATGTGTATATCTAGAGAGAGAACTAAATGGATAGAGTAGTGGTCTTGGAGTCAGGAAGACGGGAGTTCAAATCCTTACTCACACGCTTGCTAGCTGAGGGGTGCTGCGGAAAAATCATTTAACTTCCCAGCCTCTGTTAAACAGGGGTGATAATAAGAGCATCTATCTTAAAAGAGTTGTAGGTAGGATTAAATAAGATAATATTTGTAAAGTTTTATATAAATGCTAGTTATTATTACCACAGATAGATGGTGCAATGGATAGAGTGCCAGGCCTGGAGACGAAGATCCAAGTTCATGTCTGGTGCCGTGTATCTAGCTGCATGACCCTGGGCAAGTCATTTAACCCTGTTTGCTGCCATTTTCTCACTTATAAAATAAGCTGAAGAAGGAAATGACAAACCACTCCGGTATCTTTGCCGAGAAAACCCCAAATGGGGTCACAAAAAGTCAGATATGACCAAAACTGCTGAACAACAAAAGCTGTATCTTTGGATCAAATGCAGAGGTGTAACTTGAGCCTGCTCAAGATAACTGATGGTTACATCTTCACTGTGAGCATGTTCACATCAGAAATAAGCAAATGCTACAAATCCAGGCCTGATTGATTGTTTTGTTGATTGTCTAGAATTAAGATAGCTATGGAGAAAATGTTAATGAGAATTAAACTTTAAAGCGTGCTGGGTACATACATTTACCAACACAAAAAAGGTATGCACAATTAAGTCCCTAAACAAAACAAGGGAGCTCTGGGAAATTTCCCTGTGTCTGGGAGAAAGAAAGCTTTGATCTTGGCAAATGAACCTCAGGCCAAGAGTGGGAAAAATGCTGAAAAAATAAATGTAGAATGGAATACATACACCATGGAAGAAGACCAGTATCATCTACAGTCAGAGTGGTAGTGGTAGTAGGTAGGGTTAGGAAACCCCATTGGCATTTTTCCAAAAAATGAAAACAGCCCCAGATACTGATGAGAAATACTGAGGTTACGCTGCTGGAAGCTCTTCCCAGGAATAACTGGGTAAAGTGAGTGATAACTGAATGAAGTTGCATCAGTTTATGAGAGCTGTTGCTCACTGATGGGTATTATTATTTTCTTTTGACTATAAAAGTATAACCCTTCATTCTTTTATCTTTATGAGCCTATGTACTTGCAAGGGGCGTTTGTAAAAATTCTTTGGGAATAGGAGAAATTTCAAGCTCTGATTATCTGTGTGAGGGATATGAGCCCCAGGAGTAAGTGTGTCTGGGCCCTTAGGGTCATGTGAGAGCTTCTGACACAAGATTTACAAAAGTATAAAGGCCATTTCTCTAGGTTTTACATTGGGATGATATCAGACATTCCGAGAAAATCTTATGCCCAGCTGCTTAGTCATTCTAAGTTGTTTTCCTAAAGCACCTGAAACTTACGTCTCCAATAATTTCATTTTATCTATCTATCTATGTATCTATCTATCTATATACACATATAATTTCATTATATGTACACACATACATGGTCTTTTCATTATATATATATATAACATACATATATACATAAAAAATTTTCTATTTATATATATGTGCACAGAAAAGCAATTAAATTCATGAGCTGTAAAATATTTTCCTCTTAGTAGATCCCTCAAAAGCCTATGATAAATAGGAGATAATAAGGAGAGCATTTAAATCAAGTTGAGAGTATTTATTAAGCACTTTATGCATTCCAAGCATGTGGGAGTTTCCTTCTACTATCAACTATTTTTCATCATAGAATCTTCCTAAAGAAAGCTTTTTGCTTCTTGCATTGCAGTGAATCTTTTCGAGAGTTCCCTAACAACCTTTTTAAAGTCACAACACGACATGATAAGGCTTGTGTTTTATTATGAAATAGTTGTACCCTGTGGGAGGTTTGAGGGAACCCTTGGCTTTGTGCCCAGGATCTAACACAGCTCAGTTCACCAACTCTGGACGACAACAAAAATTTTGTCATGTTAAATCTGAAGTTAAAATTGAAGAATTTCAAAGCTACTTGCCACATGCCAGTATTTCAGAATTACCAGCTATAGCCTAGAATGTGACTACCACTTTTGGTGCAGTTCAAACCATCATTTCCATATGTATCTCCCCTACTTTATTCTCAAATATCTGCCAAGAAGGTTTCTTGATATTTCTCCTTTGGTGGTTTATTGCCTTTCCTAGCATAATAATAATTAATGTTTATATAGTGCTTTACATATATTATCTCATAACAACTCTGTGAGGTACATGCTATTATTATTATCCCCATTTTACAAATGAGAAAATTGAAGAAAGGAGAGGTTCCACCACTTGCTGAGGTCACACAGCTACTAATTTTCTGAGGCAGGATTTGAACTCAGATCTTCTTCACTTCAAATCCAGTTCTCTATCCAATGTGCCACCTAGTGGTCACAAGTTATGTTAGTGAAGATTAAAATTTTACTCTCAATAATTTACATAATACTTCAGGTATGAAAGAGAAAAGGAATTTGATTTGGGAGCTATAAGAAAAAAAAACATCCATTAAGTTCTGTGATGATTTACTAGTTAGTAAGAACACAAATAGGGGCAGTTAGGTGGGCAGTGAATAGAGCACCAGCCCTAGAGTCAGGAGGACCTGAGTTCAAATCCTGCCTCAGCCACTTGATACTTAGCTGTGTGAACTTGGGCAACCAAATTCACATAATCCCGATTTCCTTGCCTTCTCCTCTCACCCCAAAAAACAAAAAATATTTCAAACATACAATGGCCCAGTTGGATGCTGCCCCTCCCTAACAAACAAACGTATAAACTTCACAGGAAGTAAATGATGAGAAGTCACAAAGAAAGTAAAATGATGGGAGATGCTTTTCAGGAGCCATGTGGGTGGAGACAGGGGTATTGAAAAGCAAAGGTCCCAATCCCATGTCTGATGAAATCCTAACCAGCGCATGTACGGCTTGTATGTATGGAGACGGATTCTGAAATTAGCTCAGGATTTGCCCCTGTCACAGTTTTTCACAGAAACTCTCACATGCATAAATGAACGTCCAATAGTGTGGTATATCATCTGAATGTATGTGTACCCATTGTGGATCTGAGCAGACTTTTTGCTTCACATCCAAACAGAATTGGGCAAACAGGACACCAAATGCTCTGCAGAAACAGGATCAGCAGTTGTCAGTTGGCTGACTGGAGACACCTGGCCCCTGAGGCAAGCAGTCACATAATAGTAAGTGTTGAGTCATTGATCTGGGCCATGCACTGAGGGGAGCTGAACAGGTCCTTGGACCTTGAGCTGTACTAACCTAGGTCAAAACCATTTTGTATCCCACCACCTCGCTTTTGCTTTTTTTTTTAATTGATGTATTTTTTTTTACAATAGATTCATTTCTGAATCTATCTCTTATCTCTCATTCCCACCTCATGCCCAGAAAGCAATCTCTTGTGACAAAGATTTTAAAAGAAAAAAAGTGACAAAGATTTTAAGAGAAAAAAACAGACCATGTCTAATAGTGCATGGAACATTCCACACCCATAGCTCTGCATCTCTGTAACGCAGAGAGAGAGCCTATTGGTTTTGGCCCAGTTCCAATGAACCCCTTTCTTGCCCAAGCAGTTCCCAGACTTTGGTCTCTGAGCTGGTACACATCTGAGTCTACAAGTCTACTCTCACCTGATCTCTGTAGGAACTCTGACCTCTTGGCTAATAGATGGTGAATTCTAGGTCTTTCCTTGTCTGCCTGTTACCTAATAGGAAGGAAAGAATATTTTACTCTCTAAAAAAGTAACAGTAAAGGTAAAAAAAAAATTGGGGACAATGGAGCTCAGACCCAAAGGTGGTCTTCTCCATCACTAGATGCTACTAAAAGAAACATGCACATTGTGTTGTTGTTGTTTGTCCTTCCTTCTCAAAGAGGTCCATGACATCAGGGAGGTGATGCCGTGACTTGCAAGTGAATTGGATTTAAGTGGGGGAGGGTTGTGCAAAGGTACCAGCCTCACTTTATCCTCCGGAGCCATCTGGATCCAGTGGCCAGGTATAGATCAGGATGACTGAACCAGACCCTACTAAAAGGACTTGGTGGATGTGTTAGTTACTTTTCCTGAGCTGTTGGGTTTTTTAAAAATTACCTGTTATGAGGGTTGACTCTTTGGGGGAAGGAGAAAGGAAGGCTATATTGGGAAATGAAGAGATTTAAGAACAAAAAAATCAATATATTAAAAAGAAAATTGATGTGTTTCTGAAAAGTTGTGAGTTGAATCATAAAGCATTGACAAGTAGGTTATTTACTATTCTATGACATAACATGTAGACCCTTAAAGGCAAGTCTTGACTTAGAAATTTAAGGGAATTCCTTTTTGAAAGGCAGCTATGGAGTGTTATATATATGCATGTATATCATATATAAGTATATATGTATATGTGGATATGTCTATGTGTATCTCTATATGCACAGATATATGTGTGTGTATATACATATGTGTATATATACATATGTGTGTGTGTGTGTATATATATATGCATATATATATATATAATTTATGTATGGATACAGCATTGGACTTGTAGTCATGAAGACCTGAGCTCCTGTATCAGCAATGCAGTATTCACAATGCCTACAGTAACTATAAATATGCTGATATAGTTATTAATCACAAAATGGAACAGGCTCTCTACATAAGAAATATAGATAGTGCATTCATTTAAATAC
>CM053580.1:207170676-207219333 GCA_028627135.1 Pseudochirops cupreus
TGTCTGTGATTGTGTACAGGTTTTTCCTGGTTCTGCTCTTCTCACTTAGCATCAATTTGTATAAGCCTCTCTTGGACTAGACGTTTAGTTAGCAGAATGGCAGATTAATGATGATCCAACAAAGGAAAATGAGAAAAAAGTATTCAGAAAGATAGGAGAAGAAGCCAGAGAAAGTGTTACAGAAATCCAGAGAGGAGAGAATATCTTGGAGAAAAGAGTGGTCGACAGTGTCATACTACAAAGAGGTCAAGAAGAAAGAACTGAGAAAAAGCCATCAGATTTGGCAATTAAGAGATCCTTGGTAACTTTGGGTGTGGCATGCTATAGGGCAGGATAGGACAGAACAGATAAGGACAAGAGGCTAGAAAAGAAAGAGGGAGGATTATGGCAGATACTGGACTGGCCAGAGGGTGGGTTAGTCCAGATAGGAACAATCAGATCCTAAAAACTGAAAGGAAGCAGAACCTGTAGCCTAGGAGATCTAAGAAGATAGAAAAGAAATCAATAGGTCTAAGGAGGCAGGTCATACCCAAGGTCAAGGAAAATTAGCTCAGTACTTTATATTCAGTTGGCACTTAATACATTTTTACTGAATGAATCAATGAATAAGTAAAAGGCACAAAGTAGGTCAGTGATAGGAGTTAGCAAACAAGACTTTGACCTCTGATTCTAGGTTGCTTTCTCTCCCGGTTTTATGCAAAGGGTCTCTCTCACAAATATATTTCTAGCAGGGGAGAATCAGAGGCCCATAGGAATTACTACATTCCAACTATAACAGCAAAAGGAGTTGGGGCCCTCTTGAATGGGTATTTTCATGGGTGGGTATGAACAGCTTTGAGAGTCAATCAAGGGTGTTGTGTAGACTTAATGAAATGGGAAATGAAAGCCATAGACATTTGGACAGAGGAGCAACCTGATGAAAGTAGTGTTTAAGGAAGATTAACCTAGTAGTGCAGGTAGGATGGATTGGAGGTGGATCAGAAAGCTTAAAAAAAAAGAAGAGTGGCCAGAGGCTAAAGAGGTCAGAAATGAAGAATGCATTAAAAAGAAGTCAAAAGATGACCTAAATATGAAGGAAAATTTTATACTGTAGGTGACTTGAGGGAATAGAAGAATGGAGAAAAGTGGAGTTCAAAAGATTTTCAAGTATAAAATAGGGTCTTATATAGATGGGGAAGGGGAGTAGAAGGCTGTTCTCTCATTCCAATAAGAACTAGATAAGGAAAAAAACATATTTAAATAGAATTCAAGTTAAAAATATGCAGAGTAGTCTCTTGACTCAAGAATTACATTTGAATATGTTAATATACGAATTTAGAGATTTTGTTTGTTTGTTTCATCCTTACAGGGATATTTTTCTTTTCTTTTTTGCTTTTCGGAGGAGGGAAGGTAGGGCAATTGGGGTTAAGTGACTTGCCCAAGGTCACACAGCTAGTTTTTTTGTGTTAAGTGTCTGACATCGGATTTGAACTTAGGTCCTCCTGACTCCAGGGGCCAGTGCTCTATTCACTGAGCCACCTAGCCATCCCAGGAATATTTCTCAAGAAAAAGACCAGAGAGAGTTTGAAAACAGTCTTCCCTGGAAACAGGAAGAATGAATTTATGAGCTCTTAAGGTCCACTCAGCCCTATACTGTTTAGGATTTTGTGAAGAAAGCAGTGGCAAAATTTGTTCCAAAGACAGGGGAGGCAGTTCATATCCTACTAGGCAAAGAATAATGCCAGAGCCATTAAACAGCCATAAAAATAAAATGTGTAAGAGAAATAACAACTCTAACTTCATAACTGAGGTAGAAGGGGGAGGAGTTGTTAATATCTAAGAGTAATTTGAAGCAAACATTTTGAATTTTGAAAGTCACTAGAACTGCCATTCATTTATTAGCTAAGTTAGAATATTTTAGCAATTTATAACAGCACAAAAGCTTCTGAAAACGTTTTGAAGTTGTCAAGAGGGTCTACATCAAAATAATAATAGCTAATGGTCCTTTAGGGGTTTACAAAACCCTTTTTAAAATCATATTTGGTTGTATATTTATCATAACATCTACCAGGAAAGATATATGTTTACTCTGTCTGTGTGTGTGTGTGTGTGTGTGCACACCATCTTTTCTCCTAACCAGATAAAACTGAAACCTTGTACTCATCTTTGACTTATCCCTCTCTCTCTCATCATTACCAAGTTCTGTCAGTTCTCCTTCAAAAGATCTCTCCTAATTTGGAGTTATGCCCAAAGGCTATAAAAATGTGCATACTCTTTGACCCAGCAATACCACATCTAGGGCTGTATCCCAAAGAGATCATACAAATGGAGAAAAGGACCCACATATACAAAAATATTTGTAGCAGCTCTTTTTGTGGTGGTTGAGAACTGGAACTAGAAGGGATGCCTATCAATTGGGGAATAGCTAAACAAGTTGTGGTATTTGAATGTAATAGAATGCTATTACAGGTGGACTTCAGAAAAACCTGGAAAGACATACATGAACTGATACTGAATGAGGGGAGCAGAACCAGGAGAACATTGTACACAGTAAGCCACAGTGTGTGAGGACTGATTTTGATAGACTTAGCCCTTCTCAGAAATGCAAGGACCTAAAACAATTCGAAAGACCACATGATGGAAAATGCCAGTCACATCCAGAGAAAGAACTATGGAGTCAGAATGCAGAATGTAGCAGACTATTTTCTGTTTTGTTTTGTTTTATTTTGTTTCTTTTTAGCTTTCTTACAGTTTTCCCCATTTGTTATAATTCTTCTGTGCAACATGATTAATGTGAAAATGCGTTTATAAGAATGTATGTGTAGAGCCCATATCAGATTGCAAGCTGTCTTGGGGAGGGGAAGGCAGGGAAGGGGAGAAAATTTAAACTTATGGAAGTGATTGTTGAAAACTAAAAATAAATAATTTAATTTAAAAAAACAACTCCAGTCTCCCTTTCCCACTGGCTCTCACCAATCAGGTACCCTCTGTTAAACTAAACTTCCTTAAAACTTGTCTTCATCATAGCATATTCATTCAATTAGGTAGCAATTAGGCAGTACTAGGTGATACTGGGGTGATGAAGAGTGGTTGAGATTTCAATAAGCATAGATTTTATTAATCTATTCTACCCAGAAACCTTACATTTCTTTTTATTTTCCTCTGCATCAAGCCCAAACTTCTTTGATTTTCTTTAAGGTCTTCCATAATCCGGTTCCACTTACATCCCAATATTCCTCAACTCTCATCTTCTGGTCTGTATTACCATTGAGCTCTTCTTCCCATTTCCCAGTCACTTCATGTAGTCACTTCATCTGCTCTTCCTTCTCCCCTTAGCTTATTAAAATCTTACTCATCCTCCAAGACCCAGCTAAATTAATTCATCTTCCATGAAGCCTATTTATCCTAGTCCTTACTCTTTTCCCATTAAAAAGAACTCTAGTACCAGGCTGGCTGGCTGACTCTCCAAAGATCATCTTGGAGTCATAGAAAGATTGAACAACTCGATTTTAACTCAAAGTGAGCAGCCCTTTTCAAGAACCCCTCCCCACCCCCACACCTTGGAATTCCTATAAACCTTAGTTTGTATAAACATTCCATTCCAAGCAAAAAGGCAAAAGATAATCAAAGGAAAGTTCCCCAGCAGAGAACAGAGATATTCTCCTCCCTGTCCCCTTCCCTCTTGAAAAAGTCAAAGCAAAAAATGGGAATTAAGATGGAGTATGATGTAGGGGATATAGGAGCAGACCTGGAGTCCTGAGAAACTGGATTCGAATTCTGCTTTACACCCTTATTAGCTATTTGATCCCAGACAAGTCATCTAATCTCTACGTATTTCAGTTTCCTCATCTTTAAAATGAGGGATTTGGACCTGAGGCTTGAGATTCAAACTTCCTCTATACTACATCTCACCAGCTGTGGAACATGTAATCTGGTGAGTATCAGGAAGCAACCACATCTGTGCTTTGTACTATTGCCATAATAACGGGAGCACAATGATTTGCTACTGAGAAAATTTGTTTAAATGTGTTTAATTTAAATGTTTATTTTAAAACTTTGTTTAAACAAATTTAAAGATTTCCTTAATTAAAATAACATTTTAATTTAGTCTAATGTTAAATTTGTTTAAAATAATGTTGTTCTTTTATTATGAACTTAATAAACATCAAATAGGAACAATTCAATAGTCAAAAAATAACAAAAAGGAGGATTGTATACGAAACTGTTTACTTCTGTTATGTACAATTATTCATATTTTTCCCGCTATGTAAAGATGGGAATAGTCCAGGTTAGAAGGGTTATGGAAAAATAAGTAGGCTAGTGCATTGTTGGTGGAGCTGTGAATCAGTACAATCATTTTGAAAAGCAACTTAGAAACATACAAATAAAGTTACTAAAATGTCCATACATTTGAAATAATTCCAATACTCTACTATGTGGCATATACTTCCAAGGAGGTTATTGATAAGAAGAAAGTCACCATATACATAAAAATATTTATAGCAACACTTTTTGTGGTAGAAAAGAATTAGGAGAAAGTAGATGCCTATTGATTGGGGAATGGATAAACAAAGTGTTTAACAGGAACATAATGGAATATTACTGGGCCATAAGAAACGACAGATATGATAAATACAAAAAATTAGAAAGATTTTTTTTACTTTTTTTTTGGAGGGCGATTGGGGTTAAAGTGACTTGCCCAAGGTCACACGGCTAGTTTTTTGTGTTAAGTGTCTGAGGCCGCATTTGAACTCAGGTCCTCCCGACTCTGGGGCTGGTCCTAGCCACCCCAAATTAGAAAGATTTATACGGTTTGATGTAGAATGAAATAAACTGAAGCAAACGAAGGAAATATACAGCGGCTACAGAGATGTAAATGGAAAAGGCAAAAACAAAGCAATTAAACTGAATGTTGTGAAATTACAAAGAACAAATCTAACTCCAAAGAAGAGATTTGAGAATATACTCCAACCTCACTCTTTTGCAAAGGCAAAAGACATTTAGTTAGCAGAATGGCAGA
This sequence comes from Pseudochirops cupreus, assembly GCA_028627135.1. Lineage (NCBI taxonomy): Eukaryota > Metazoa > Chordata > Mammalia > Diprotodontia > Pseudocheiridae > Pseudochirops > Pseudochirops cupreus. The sequence goes on from CM053580.1 coordinate 207,175,676, forward strand.
TTAATGATGATCCAACAAAGGAAAAGGAGAAAAAAGTATTGGGTGTGGCCTATTGCACATATTTCCAGATTTTTCATTGGTTTTGAATGTTGTTAATTAGTTTTACAGATTTTTAAAATTTCTCCTTCCTCTTTTTTCCATTTCTTTTTTTCTCTAAAACTATTATTTGTCGTATGGACGGCTCTCTGAGAAGGGGAGGAATAGTGGGAAAAGCCCTGGTGAAATAAAAAGCAAGACATAGCAATGAATATTTGTTTTAAAAAAAATAAACCATGCATACCCTTTGACGCAACAGCATGAGTACTAGTCCTGTACTCCAGTGAGATCAAAGAAAGGAGAAAAAATTTCACATGTGCTAAAATATTTATAGCAGATCTTTTTGTAGTGGCAAAGAATTGAAGACTAAGGGAGTGCACATCAACTGGGAATGGCTACAAAAATATGGTATATGAATGTAAAGGAATATTATCACATTACTATAAATGATGAAAGAGATGGTGTCAGAGAAACCTGGAAAGACATATATGAATTGATTTGGAGTGAAGTAAGTAGAATCAGGAGAACAATGTGTACTATAGCAACACTGTAAAAATGGATAACATTGAAAGACTTTAAGAATCGATCCTGATTGCAGCGGACCAATTATAAAGAATGTTACTCACCTCTTGACAGAAAGAAAGTAGACTAAATACACAGAATTAGGTGTTTTGGGATGTGGCCAATATAGAGATTTGTTTTGCTTGAGGATGAGTATTTGTTTCAAAAGTTTTATTTGGGGTAAATGTATGTGATCTTCCCCAGTTTGTGCTGGGTGACAAGGAGGGGGAACGAGGAGTGAGAAAAAACTAAATGTTTGGCAATTGAGAAAAAAAATTTTTTTTAAGTTGGAGAGACTGTTCACTCTGCTTATGCTGGTGGGGCTCTATATAATGTTTGCTTGTCTTTCAGGCACCATGAACCATACCAAAACACTAGCATAATTATAGCCCATAACATACAATTTAACACTTCATTCATTTGCTTAAATAACGTTAATTGAACACAATCTATGTGTATGGCATTGTCCTAAACATTGTGATGGATACAAAGATAACCAAATTTCCATCTTCAAAGAGATCATAATCTAGTAGGAACAATTAGACGTTTATAGAATCACTGTCAGACAGAAAGGGATCTGTAATCAGAGGAGAGAGAAATCACTTCCAGCTGGGAGTGAGTAAAGGAGGAGATGAAAGGAAGTTTTCGTTTAGGAAGGAGAGACAGTACAGTGGAAACACAGTGAAAACAGTTCTGGATTTTGAATGAGAACCCAAGGTCAGATCCCAGCTATGCCTCTGTATGTGACCTCGACCAAGTAAGAACCTCTATGGACCTCAGCTCCTTTACATTTGTAAACTGAGGAGATAGAAACTGATATACTGCAGGGTCCCTTCCAGCTCCAAACCTGTGATGATATGATTGTTTCAAAAGGGAGAAATAGGGTGAAGTTGGAAAAGGAGATGGCATTCTAGAGAAAGGGAATGGTATAAGCAAAGGAATATATAGAGCATATTTGGGGAGTAGCAATTCAGGCAGAGACTAAAGTACTTAACAGAGTGTCCTATGACATAAAGTCATAAGACAGATTTAAAACTGACTGGAAGGCCTTGAATGGTGACTCACTAAGTCATCGTTAAAAGCCTGCTATATGTTTGTCACCATACTAGGTGCTGGGCATACAAAAATAAAAATGAATCAGTCTCTGCCCTCAGAGAGATTACAGTCCAAAGGGAGAAGCAACATGTACACATAAAAGTATATTAAACTGTATATAAAGCAATAACCAGGTATTTGGGGAGGATAACAGTAATTGCAGATATCAGGAAAGGCTTTGTATAGGAGGTGGCATTTGAGGTGAGCTCTGAAGAAAACCAGGCATCCTAAGAGATGGAAATAGGAAGGGAGTGCATGATAGCTGTGGGGACAGACTGTGCAAAGAGAGGGGTTTTTTAAAGCTGGGAGAGGGGTCTGGGGTGTTTGTAGGCAGACGGTAGAAATGGAGAGATTTAAAATTAGAGACGGAGAATGATTCAATTGTTGTTGCTTCTGTTGAATTTTTACTGGTAATTTCTTTCTGGAATTTTAAAAAATATGTGCTTAAGCGAATTATTTCTATTTATTAAACTTTCAGCAAATTTTTTAACTTCAGAAAAGTCGTCCTGATATTTATCTTGGCACTGGACTCAGACGACCCCAGAGAAGAGAGTGAGGCTGATAACTGCAGGGCTATACCTCACTTAAATCCAACTCACTTGCAAGTCAAGATATCACCTTCCTGATGTCATTGATCCTCTTTGAGAACTAAGGACGAATAACAAAATTTTTTTTTAAATATATTCTTTAAGGAATTATTCCTAGTCCTTAAACTTTAAGCCAATTTTAAACTTTGAACTAAATGATAAGAAAGTGGTTACAACCTATGTTTATCTGAACTATCAGAGGAGACAAGAGGGGATGGGATCAAAGCCATAAGTAGAGAAGTTGAACTTGGTGGGGAGAAGGATCAACTTTTCACTAGAGACAGAAGAAAAGGAACAGAATTGGTATACTAACTCACTGTTGGTGAAGGAAAAGATAATGGAGGATGATGGTGAGATGACCAGTTAGGAGGCTATTGCAACAGTCTAGACCAGTGGTTCTCAACCTTCCTAATGCCCTGACCCTTCAATACTCGTATGTGGGCACATCCGCATGTGGGCGGACCTGCCTGGAGATGGGTAGAGGAGTGGTGTCTGGGTTCCTAAGACCCTCGGAAATATGTATTTTCAGATGGTCTTAGGCAACCCCTGTGAAAGGGTCATTCGACCCCCAAAGGGGTCCCGACCCACAGGTTGAGAACCATTAGTCTAGACAAAGACTTGTGTGGACCTGAACTAGGGGTGGTGACCATGGGAATGACTAGGAAGGGAGAAATACAAAGGTTGTGGTGGAAGTGGAATCAATGAGACTTGGCAACCTGTTGACTATGGCTAAGTGAGAGAGAGGTAAGCACTCTTTAGGATGACTTTAAGGTTTCTGACTTGGGTGATTGGGCTAATGGGAACAGATAAAATCTGTGAGAGTGTGTAAAAAGAAGGGTTTAAGAACACAGCCTCAGAAATAGCTTCATTTGGGGTATAGAAGGAAGAGGAGCCAGCACAAGAGACAGAACTAACCAGAAAAGCTGGAGAGTCAAGAGGGTTGAATTTTTTGGAAGCCAGGGGAAAAGAGAGTTTCAAAGAGGTTCAAGAGAATCCAGTGCTGTAGAGGGTTTGGAGATGAGTGAGGATTTTTTAAAAAGCCAAATGTACCATGGGAGATGTACTGTAACCTTTGATAATAAGGTATCAGTAGATTGTTTAGAATTTTAGATGCTAGATTGCAAGGAATAAAAGAGTAAGAGAATGATACCAAAGTGACAGGATTGAATATAGACTTTTTTTGCTTTGTTTTTTGGGGGGGAGGCAATTAGGGTTAAGTGACTTCCCCAGGGTCACACAACTAGCAAGTACCTGAGGCTAGATTTGAACTCAGATCCTTGTGACTTTAGGGCCAGTACGCTATCCACTGCACCACCTAGCTGCCCTATAAACTCTCCATTTGAGAAATATTTAAGGAGGGAAAGAAGGAAGGAGAGAGTCAGGACAACATCTTGAAGGCATAATAAAACTGAAAACTCTTTAGTGTAAAGGAAAATAACACGTTCCTAGGGAGTGATGAGAAGCTTAATTGAAAAAGTGATACCAGGCTAGGCAGGAGGGGATCTTTAGAAGAAGCAATTACAGCTTGTTTCCCTCACTTTTAAATTAGTCTTGTCCCGTCAGGTTGATTCTAAGTTCACTAATGTCAGGGATCATGAATCAAAATACGGAGTAAATTTTCAGTAATTGTTGATTAGTTAATGTAACGATTAAACCAAATCATTTCAGTGTTCAAGTTCTTTCCCTAGCCTTCCACTGCTTATACTTACAGATATGCTTATCAAGAGGGCTCTAGAAGATACCCAGTCAAGGCTGTTTTCCTTCTCCTGTCTACCATTGCTGTCACAATTTGTTTTCCTTCTTTGCTCACTTGCTTAATTCCAGTGGGTCCATTGCTTTTCCTCTAAATACCTGGGAGTCTACCTGCCAAGATAAACCCAGGACCTATCGGAACTCAATTATAAAACACTTTTCACACAAATAAAGTCAGATCTAAACAACTGGAGAAATATTAATTGCTTGTGGATAGGCTGAGTCAATATAATAAAAATGACAATTCTATCTAAGTTAATTTGCTTATTCCGTGCCAAAGCAATCAAATTACCAAAGAATAATTTTATAGATCTAGAAAAAAATGATAAAATTCATCCAGAATAAGAAAAGGTCAAGAATATCAAGGGAATCAATGGAAAAAAATGTGAAGGAAGATAGCCTTGCAATCCCAGATTTCAAACCATATTACAAAGTGGTAATCATGAAAACAATCTGATACTGGTTAAGAAACAGAGTGGTGAATCAGTGGAATAGATTAGGAACCCAATATATGGTAGTAAATTACCATAATAATCTAGTGTTTGACAAATACAAAGAACCAAGCTTTTGGGACAAGAACTCACTTTCTGAATAAGCTGCTGGGAAAACTGAAAAACAATTCAGTAGAAACTAGACCAACATCTCCAACCATATACCAAAATAAGGTCAAAATGGATACATGATTTAAAAATTAAATGTGATAGCAAAAGAAAAATTAGGGAGCATACCTGTCAGATCAATGGGGAAGGGAAGAATTTATGACCAAACAAGAGGTAGAGAGCATTATAGGATATAAAATGTGTAATTAATTACATTAAATTTAAAAAAAAATTTGCACAAACAAAACCATTGAAGCTAAGATTAGAAGAGAGGCTGGAAACTGGGGGAAAATTTTTTTGCAGAAAGTTTCTCTGCTAAAGGCTTCATGAGTCTCTCAAATAAAATCTCTTTTAAAAAAGCCAGAGAATGGAGTCAAATTTATAAAAATACAAGTAATTTCCCAGTTGATAGAGTATATAAACAGGCATTTTCTAGAAGAAGAAATCAAAGCTATCTATAGTCTTATGAAAAAAATGCTCTAAATCACTATTGATTAGAGAAATGCAAATGAAAACAAATCCAAGGTACCACTTTATACCTATCAGATTGATTAATAAAACAGAAAAGGAAAATTACAAATGTTAGAGGAGATGTGGAAGAATTGGTATACTAATGCATTGTTGGTGGAGTTGTGAACTAATCTAACCATTTTGGAGAGCAATTTGGAACTATGTCCAAAGGGCTATAAAATTATACAAACCCTTTGACCCAATAATACCACGACTAGGTCTCTACCCCAAAGAGATCACAGAATAAGGAAAAGGTCCTATATGTACAAAAATATTTATAGCCATTCTTTTTGTCATGCTAAAGAATTAGAAATTGAGGGAATGTACATCACCTGGGGAATGGCTGAACAAGTTGTGGTATGTGAGTGTAATGGAATACTATGACCAGGCAGATTTCAGAAAAACCTGGGAAGACATGTATATGAACTGATGCTGGATGAAGTGAGCAGAACCAGGAAAACATTGTACACAGTAAGAGCAACACTGTGTGATGATCAGCTTTGATAAACTTAGCTCTTCTCAGCAATACAATGATCTAAGACAATTCTAAAAGATTCATGATGGAAATTGCTATTCACATCCAGAGAAAGAATTATGGAGCTGAATACAAATCAAATATAAAATTTTCTTGCTCTTTTTTTTCTTTCTTGTGGTTTTTCCCTTTTGTTCTGATTCATCTTTCACAACATGACTAATGTGGAAATATGTTTAGTATGATTGTACATGTATAACCTATATCAGATTGCCTGCTGTCTTAGGAGGGGGGAGGGAGAAAAAATTTAAAATTCAAAAATCTTATAAAACAATCTTCATATGTGATTTTAAAAAATAAAATACTATTAAGTGGAGGGAAAACAATTGGAAATTGGGGGGATGCCCATCACTTGGAGAGTGACTAAACAAGTTGTGGTACTGATATACTATTGCTCTATAAGAAATAAGCAGGAAGCTTTCAGGGAAAAAAAACCTGGGAAGACTTACATGATCTGATGCAAAGTGAAATGAGCAGAACCAGGAGAATATTGTACACAATAACAGCAATATTATATGATGAGCAACTGTGAATGACTTAGTTATTCTGATCAATGCAATATTATGAGACAGTTCCTAAGGACTTATGATGAAAAATGCTATCCATCTCCAGAGAAAGAACTGTAATAATAGCTCTAGTTTATATATTGTTTTAAGGTTTTCAAAATCCTTTACATATATTTATCCTGATCTTCATAACAACTCTATGAGGAAAATGTTATTATGGTCAGACAAACATGTGGTATGCTAAGCATTTCTCACCCTACCCACTCCATAAGCCCAACTTCATTAATTCAGGCAGCCTGAATTAACCTGCCATGCTTTACTCCCTGCCCCCTTTGCCGTCTTTTCTCTGCCCCTTCCCTACTTGCCGATTCTGAAGCCCAAATCACCTCAACCCTACCCTTTGTCCAAGAAAGGTTGTGTCAGTCTGCTTCCCCTTAGCTATACTATACTCACCATCCTGGTAGATTTTCAAATAAAATATAACCCCTCCCCTGTCATCTCAACATCCATGCTCTCTGTACCTCTCTATATCCCTGTAGTCTCCCACTATCAGAATGTCAGCTTCTTGAGGGTTGGAATTATCTTCTATATTTGTATCCCTAGTTTTTATTACAGTGCTTTGCCCATAATAAACATTTAGCACGTGCTTTTTTCATTCATTCGCCCATGCATTAATTCACTCATTTGTATCTACAAATACAGGGAAGGAGTAATAACCCACCACAGCATGTCAAAATCTGTTTAGCAAACAATGCAAAGAGAAGTTGTGGTTTTAGAGCTAAAATTCCCTCCTGCTTGATGGAGAGGAGTGGGGAAGTTCACTCTAATGGAAAGCTCACTGATTTTATAGTCCACTGGTTTTCAGTTCAAGGTTAGAAATTTATTAGCTATGGGAAGCTGAGCAAATACCTTCTCCGTGCGTCAGTTTTCTCATTGGTAAAGTAGGTATAATAATACTTACATTTTCTAACCTGTAAGTGTCTGTGAGGAAAACACTTTGTAAATTTTAAAGTGTTATGTGACTATAAACTACTTTTAGATTGATAGATATTGTTGTTGTTTGGTCATGTCTGACTCTTTGTGACCCTGTTTGGGATTTTCTTCATAAAGATACTGGAATAGTTTGCCATTTACTTCTTGAATTCATATTACATGATGAAGAAACTGAGGCAAATAGGGTTAAGTGAATTGTCCAGGGCTACGTAGCTAGTAAGTGTCTGAGGGCACATTTGAACTCAGATCTTCCTAACTACAGGCTCAGCACTTGATCTACTGAGCCACATAGATGCCCTATTAAAATGATATTACAAAGCAGTAAACCTCAGACAAATAAATAACAAAAAATGTTGGGGGAAAGGGATATAGAAGAACTATAAACAGGGAAATATGTGAATTATATACAGCTGGTTCTTAAATGGGTGGTCTTTCACAATAACTTAGCTCTGAGGAGTCATCCTCATTAATGACCTAGAGTGCTTAACAAAGCTCATTCAAATATATTCTGCTCTTCATACACAAAGATGAAGCTCCCAAGCACCTTCAGGATGTGTTCCCTCAAGATGAGTCCATAGTGGGACTTGATATCTCAAAAGCTAATGTAATTGTAGACTATATTAAGAGACGTAAAGTATTCAGAACCAAGGAGGTGACAGGAAGGTAACAGGGATCAAGGGGGATACCCCTGTGCCATGAGCTCTTCAAATAGCATGTGAAGTATTATGTTTATTTCCAAGTATCTCATTTTAGGAAGGGCATTGATAAATTGGAAAGCATCCAAAATATGATTATGCCATATCAGGATCATTTAAAGGAAACAGGGCTAACTAGCCTGGCAAGGGAAAAAGTGAAGGTCTTGAGGAAGGGGCCATAATAGCTGTCTTTAAGTATTTGAAGGCCTGACATGTGGATAAAGGATCCGATTTATTCTGTTAAGTAAGTCCAAGAGAGTAGACCCAGTAGTAAATAACGTTTAGATGTTACCAAGAAACAGATTTAGGCCTAATGTAAGGCCTAAATTAGGAAAATATCCTAACAATTTAAGAGCCATCTAAAGTGAAATGGGCTGATTTATGGGGTAGTTTAGGCTTGTTTGTTTTTTTTTTAATCATATTTTATTTCTGAAGTATCCCTCACCCATTTCCCTACTCAGTGAGCCTTTCCTATTTTAAAAGAATTTCAAAGAAAATTTAGCAAAACTTAGCAAAATTAAACACATCCACCATATATAGCATGCACACGGACATACATGCACACACACACACACACACACACACACACACACACACACACACACACACACTCCTCTCTTCAACTTATACTGACAGAGGCAGTTTGAGTCCTAAGGAAGATTTCTTTTTTTAAAAATTAATTTATTTATTTATTGGTGAGCCATTTATTTTTAACATTCAATATTTAAACAAATTTTGAGTTCAAATTCTCTCCCTACCACTGCCAATCCCTTGCCCATTGAAAAGGCAAGAAATGTGATATCAGTTATACATATGAAAACATGTAAAAACATATTTTCATATTAGCCATGTTGTTTAAAAAAGATCAAGAAAAATAAAGTGAAAAAATCATGTTTCTCATCATATTTCGTTTCTTCTCTCCTAGAGGTGGGTAACATTTTTTATCATAAGTCCTTTGAAATTGTCTTGTATAAATGTATTGATCAGAATAGCTAAGCCATTCACAATCATGTTGCTGTTACTGTGTACAATGGTCTTCTGGTTCTGCTCATTTTAATTTGCATCAGTTTATGTAAGTCTTCCCAGGTTTTTTTCCCCTGAAAGGATCCTGCTTGTCATTTCTTATATTACAATAGCATTCCATCATGATCATGTACCACAACTGGTTCAACCATTCTCTAAGTGATGAGCATCCCCTCAATTTCCAATTCTTTGCCACCACAAAAATTGCTGCTATAAGTATTTTTGTACATATAAGACCTTTTCCTTTTTCTTTGATCTCTTTGGGGTAAATACCTAGGGGTGGTGTTACTGGGTCAAAGGGCTTGTACAGTTTTGAAGTCCTTTGGACATAGTTCCAAATTACTTTCCAGAATGGTTCACAACTCCACCAATAGCACATTAGTATCCCATTTCTTCCACATCTCCTCTAACATTTGTCATTCTCCATTTCTGTCCTATTAGCCAATCAATCTGATAGGTATAAAGTGGTACCTCAGAGTTGTTTTCATTTGCATTTCTCTGATCAGTAGTGATTTAGAGCATTTTTTCATATGACTATAGATAGCTTTGATTTATTCTTCTAGGAACTGCCTGTTAATATCCTCTGACTATCAATTGGGAAATGACTTGTATTTTTATAAATTTGACTCAGTTCTCTATATATTTGAGATGTGAGGCCTTTATCAGAGAAACTTTGTGTAAAAAAATTCCCACAGTCTCAAGCTTTCCTTCTAATCTTGTCTGCATTGGTTTGTTTGTGCAAAAACTTTTTAATTTTATGTAATCAATTATACATTTTTACATCCTGTGGTGCTATCCATCTTCTGTTTTGTCATAAATTCTTTCCTTCCCCATTGATGTGACAGGTAAAGTTTTCCATGCTCCCCTCATTTGCTTATGCTATCACATTTTATGTCTAAATCATGTACTCACTTTGATCTTATCTTGGCATATAGTAGGAGATATTGGCCTATATCTAGTTTCTACTGAACTGTTTTCCAGTTTTCCTAGGAGATTTTTGTCGAATAGTGAGTTCTTGTCCCAAAAGCTTGAGTCTTTGCATTTATCAAACACTAGATTATTATGATCATTTACTACTGTGCATTGGGTACCTAATCTATTCCACTGATTCACCACTCTATTTCTAGGCCAGTACCAGATGGTTTTCATGACTACCACTTTCTCATTTAGTTTGAAATCTGATACCTCAAGGCTGCCTTCCTTCACATTTTTTTATTGATTCCCTTGATATTCTCAACCATTTGTTCTTCAAGATGAATTTCTTTATTTTTTTCTAGCTCTATAAAATAATTCTCTGGTAGTTTAATTAGTATGGAACTGAATAAGCACATTACTTTAGGTAGGGTTGTCATTTTTATTATACTGACCCAATCTATCTATGAGTAATGAATATTTCTCCAGTTATTTAGTTCTAACTTCATTTGTGTGAAAAATATTTTGTGATTGGGTTCATACAGTTCCTGGCATTGTCTTGGCAGGTAGACTCCCAAATATTTTATATCGTTTGCAGTTATTTTAAATGGAATTTTTGTTTCTCTCTCTTTCTACTGGATTTTATTAGAAATATATAAAAAGGTTGATAATTTATGTGGGTTTATTTGTACCCTGCAGCTTTGCTAAAGTTGTTCATCATTTCAACTGGTTTTTTAGTTGACTTTCTAGGATTCTCCAAGTATACCATCATATCAATTGCAAAGAATAATAGTTTTGTTTTCTCATTGCCTATTCTAATTCCTTCAATTTCTTTTTCTTATCTTATTGTTTTAGCTAGCATTTCTAGTACAATATTGAATAATAGTGGGACATTTTTGCTTTACTCCTGATCTTATTAGGAAGACTTCTAGTTTATTTATAAAGTATTTATAGATCATGTTTGCTTTTGATTTTAGATAGATACTACTTATTTTAAGAAAAGTTCCATTTATTCCTATGATTTCTAGAGTTTTTAATAGAAATGAGTGTTGTATTTTGTCCAAAGCTTTTTCTACATTTATTGAAATAATCAGTATATTTTTATGCTTCTCTTGAGTCTTTTGTTTGAATGTCAGATTTCCTGTTCAGTGCTGATATTTTCATCAACAGTGCTTGGAAGTTATTTATGTCATTAAATATCCAATTTTTCCCCTGAAGGATTATACTTAATTTTCTTGGGTACATTATTCCTGGTTGTAATCCTAACTCCTTTGCCTTCTGGGATATCATATTCTAAGCCTCCCACTCCTTTGATGTAGAAGCTGATAATCTTGTTTTATCCTGATAGCAGCTCCACAACATTTGAATTGTTTCTTTCTGGCACTTGTAATATTTTCTCCTTGACCAGGCTGCTCTGGAATTTGGGTATAATATTCCCATGAGTTTTCATTTTTGGATCTCTTTCAGGAAGAGATCAGTGGATTCTTTAAATTTCTATCTTACCTTCTGATTATAGGATATTGGGGCAGTGTCCCTTGATAATTTCTTGAAATATGATATCTAGACTCTTTCTTTGATCATTGCTTTCAGGTAGTCCAGAAAATTATATTTCCATGTCAGTTGTTTTTCTTCAGAGATATTTCACATTTTCTTCCAATTTTTCATTCTTCTGATTTTGTTTTACTGTTCTTAATACCTTATGGAATCATTAGCTTTCACTTGCCTAATTCTAATTTTTAGGAAATTATTTTCTTCTGTGAGCTTTTGCATCTCTTTTTCCTTTTGGTCAATTCTACTTTTTAAGGAATTCTTTTCTTCAGTGGGTTTTTGTGCCTTTTTTTTAACCAATTGGTCAATTCTAGTTTTTTAGCTATTATTTTCTTCCATTCTTGTGCCTATTTTAACAAATTATTGCTTCTCTTTTCATAATTTCTCACATCATTCATTTTTTCTCTTCCTCTCTTATTTGATTTTTAAAATCTTTTTTTTAGCTCTTCAGGAATTCTTCTCTTTAGTGAATTTTTGTGCCTCTTTTATCATTTGACCAATTCTTGTTTTAAGCTCTTAGCCCTTTCTCTTACCTTCACATCATATAGAGGCCATAGAAGAATTTGACCAAAAACCAAGAGTTTCCTCAACATCCAAACACCCCAGGATCACATAAGTTCATCAGGTAATATCAGCAAAAGAAAGCCAAATATTTAGAAGCTAGGACCCCAGGGAGAATAAATCATTTGCCCAATGTTCTGAGGATGATCTAGTTGGTTGTTGAACTTCGTTCTTAAAGAGGACCAAAATGACATCACTTTGTTGGAGTCAAGATACAGTGTGTCCTACTGACTGTGGCTGATCCGACCAATATGATCTTGGAAGGCTCTACCATAGGTTGGGCACAAATAGTGTATATGAACATTTAAAGTTGAAATGTCTCTAAATTTGCACATCTTGTATGTGTTTTGAGCTCCTTAAATTCTGTTTCAATCATAGAGCATAGCACTTTCTTTAATGTGGGCATGCCATCCTGGGTGGTCCAGTGACTCCCATGTCATGCAATTAATTCCAAAATTCTTCAGAGAGACCTTGAGAGTGCCCTTGTATAACATCTTCTGACCTGCATGTGAGTGTTTGCCTTAGGTGAGCTCTCCATAAAGTAGTTTTTAAGGAAAATGCACATTTGGCATTAGAACAAGGTGGCCAGCCCATCTGAGTTGTGCACTCTCTGCAGTAGAATTTGAATGCTTGGCAGTTCAGCTCAAGAAAGGACCTCCAGTGTCTGGTAGCTTATCTTGCCAGGTGATCTTCAGATGGAAGCAATTCAGTTTCTTTGCATGTCACTGGTAGACTATCAAGGTTTCAGCTTGGTGAGATAGAAGAGAGGAGAGGGGAGGGGAAGTGACCGTGACCTATGGTCTCAGGCATTCTTTTTAGGCATCTGGCATCATGAAAATTCACATCACTACTTTATGGAGGCACTTCAATCCTGGCCACAGGACAGGCAAGGAAAAAAGAAGCTTCAAGGACCCATCAAAATAGAATTTGAAACACATCGCTGCCAAGTGCTCCTAAGTTACACTAGAAAGCACATAGTGTTTGTATGGGGCAATAAAGAACAATTCAGACTGAATAAAAACAATGTGTTCATCCTAAGGATAAGAAGCACTTTTGACAATAAGGACAGAGTTTGTAGCCACAATAGTGCTCATTTAGGACAGAAGAAATCTTGTTCCTATTGTGAAGAACAAAAACAAAAGGTACTGAATAAATGCAAAGATAATGAACCTGTATTGTCTTTTGTGCCATTATCCTTTGACCCAAAGGTGAATACAGTGAATTAGAACCAAAAAAATAAAATTGATAGTAGGTTTCAGGAAGATAAGAATTTCAATGAGACTTCCAAAATCTTTCAAGAATTTTCTTATCTTTTTTTTTACTCTGTAATGAGAGTAATAAACATGATAACTCTAGGATATTTGGGATCCTAAATCCTAAAGTTCAGCCAGACAGTGGCATAAAAAAAAAAGTCCTGAAAAATATGTTGACATTTTTCACCGGAGAATCAAGTGCTAGCCCTAGAGTTTAAACCAATTGTTATAAGAGTGATTAAATTTTCCCAACCCAAATTCTCCTTAACATTTCTATTGGCTACACTGGAATTCTTCATTTCCTGTCTCAGAAGTTAGTCCAACAGTTATACCATTTTATTCCATATAAAACCTTATTTCACAACTCTGTAGTTAAGAAGGTGAAGATATTTTCTTAGTTTAAACCAAAAGTATCAAGACTTTAAACCTTAAAAAAGAACTATCTGAACTACTTATAATAGCAAATTTCTGTTACAGGGCTTTCTGACACGTACCCAGAGGACCAAAGAAGCACCCACGTGGGAGAGTATGAGACACCAGGCACGAATTCTGGGAGAAGAAATTCTGCTTTCCCTTCACATGTGTGTTACAGCAGCCTCTTTCCATTGGCTACATAGCTAGAACTGGTTACTTCTTTAAATCTACCTGCTTGAGAAACAGTTGAGCATTCTCTTTTGGGAAGCATCCAGGTGTGAGGGTCTAGTTCACCCTCAGCATGGGCACCATGCACTAAGCTTGGTGGGGAAAGGTCCACATCCTCCTTGACTTAGGTCGTTTGGCCTCAAGAAATAGACTTGGGGTTTGGGTCTTTTTCTTTTGTCCTCTTCAGTTCTAGGAGAAGGCCTAGATGCAGGAGCTTGAGACAATGGAGTCACAATTCCAGACCAGATGTTGCTCCCTGCCCAGCAGGGAAACCCCCAGAAGCTAGGGTGCCAAGATGAGAGTTGGGGGGAGAGTTTTGGACTTGGAACTTGATGGAACTGATGTCATCTGTTTAGGAACTAAACTAAATTGAAAATCTAATCTCCCTTCCCTAACCAAAAATCAAGGGAGTGCAAGAGGGATTGTCACTCCTCCCCCCAGGTCATGGGGCAGGAAGGTGGGGTATGTTCTTGCTAAAACTTTGAAATATTTCTTTGTAAAAAACTAATCTGATTGTTATGAGGTTAAATGGAACTAGGGTGTTGGGGACCCTTGAAGTTGAAGGTACACAATAGATGGCAGCTTGAGCCAATGGCAGAGATTAAATAGCTCCCAATCCCTGCTCTTCAAGAGTACTGGAAAACCCTTGAGGGAAGGTGCTCAAGCATATTCTTGTAAAATGGGGAGGGAGCAACCCAAACGGATAAACTCTTTAGCTATAGGACCAATAACAAGAGAAAAACGAATTCAAGCAGATGTTTGCGCGGCTGTGCACTTGAACTTGGCGGTATGCGTGATGTTGGGTCTTTTGTCTATTGTTCTCTTGTGGTGGATGAACAAAATATCTTTGAACTCTTAGAATAAAATTACACTTGGTAGAAACATAGTCATTTGAATCAAGTTTTTTCACGTATTATTTAAGTATAAGTACAGCTACTCTATGAGACAATCACACATCTACATAGATATTTTAACACCTTTACAACTGAATATTCTGTGCTACATATGTATTATAGAGCCACACTTTTTTATTAATTCTGTCATAGTATTGATTTATTTTACTGTCAAAGAAAGCAAAGCTTTGGGAGTTGAATAGTCTATTTGAACCGAATTCATTACAAGTGATGATCAAGTAAAATGTATCATTTTGATAGAGACTTTCCTGTAATGTACTACCATGTGCTAGGCTCATAATAAAATTATACTATACTTATATATTTCAAATTAGATTTGTGATTCGTCCTTATTCAGATACAAATAGATCATTTGAGAAAAACAGTAGACATAGCAACATGCATACTACCTCTAAGTTCTCAATGTTCAGATTTCATATAAAAAAGATGTTTTCTTAGAATTTTTTAAAAAAATGAATTATGTCAGGATCAGCTCATTTTCAAAATGTGGATGGCGTGTGAAATACATGTTAGAAATACAGATGCAGTGTGAATAATTTCTAAAGTCTGAAATAGTGCTCATGTTAGAACTGGCTTTGTAAGAATTGCTTCATTGATTTTGTGTGGAACTGTTTATTCAAAAAAGCTCAGATTAGCAGCAGCAGCTGGTGTTCAATGAGATCCTTCTATTTTCGTCTGCTTCCTGGCTGGGGTAAGGGAGGCCCAAAGAGATTGAGATGAGTGAGATCAAAGAACATGACACTGGTGCATCTAAAATGGAGTCTGAGTATATAAGGGTATATCTGGGTGTTGTTTTTTTTTCTGAATTACCTTAATATCGCTGTTGTTAGGATAACATTAAGAATTATTGGTTAATTGAATCAAAAAAATTTATAGCTGAAATGGTCTTAGAGATCATCTAGTACAATCCTTTCATTTTAGAGATGAGGAAATTGAGATTAACTGATTTACCCAACATCACAAAGCTAGTTAGTAGAGTTTGCATTGAAATTCCTCTTTGCAGTTGTTTGGTCCTGAGCAAACAGCCCCTGTTTTCTCATCTGTAGAGTGGAGATAACAATATTTGTGTGTCGCCCCCTCTGAGGCTACTCCCCTCAGTCACACATGCATGGGCAAGTGGGTCCCCTGTCCTGGACTATTATCTTACGGCGCTGTAGGCAGGGATGTGCTGAAGCCAGCTCGGATTATTTTCAGGAGAGCCAGTTAGTAAATTTTTAGGGTGAGCATTTACAGCTCAGAAATTGATCAATTCTACAAATAAGGGCTTGATTTATTCTTTTATTGATTGTCTAGACTTAAGAAAGTGATTGAGAAAAATGTTAATGATGCTTATTGAATTTAAAAGTCTCTCCCAGACACATATGCCCTTCCCAGTGCTCCACACCATCCTTCTCTTCCCCCCTCCAGCCTGTCCTTAAACATTTACCAGCACAGCTCTGGCTTTAGTGTTAATAGTGAGAGGACATATTTCTATTATTGTAGTCACTCAGGACCCTCGGTGGTATACTTCTATCTGGCTCCATCTTCCACAGCCTCCTAGAGTAGCGGTTCTCAACCTGCGGGTTATGTTCTATTTGTAACAATGAAAATCTATCCTGCATGTCAGATATTTACATTACGATTCATAACAGTAGCAAAATTACAGTTATGAAGTAGCAACAAAAATAATTTTATGGTCGGGGGTCACCACAACATGAGGAACTGTATTAAAGGGTCGGGCATTAGGAAGGTTGAGAACCACTGACCTAGACGATTGTCTTGACAACCATGCCAAAGATCATACCCAGGAAAAATTTCTATCCTGGGGCTCCTGCTCTCCAGATTAATGACTATTTCTCTTTAGGGGCATATGAGGTGCTTGGGGAGGACCAGCACCTCTGGTGTAAGGTTTTGCCAAGCCCTTTCAGGATTGCTCATCCACCTTTCACCTAACTCTCTTCTGTGGGTACAAGAAACTGTAGCATGCACAGCAGCTACACCACAGTAAAACCATCTCTGTAGATGGAGTAAGCCAGAATGAGGGGAACATACAGGCCTCTACTCCTTTGGTGAGTTAGGAGGGATGTCTACCCCAAGTGTGTGAAGACTTCCCTCTGGCAGAATGGGTGGATAAGAACAATTTGTTCCAAAGGCCATGAAGGTGGCTGAAAGCAGACGCTGTGGAACCCTTGGAAGGCACCAAGGTAATCCACTGCATCATGGGCCATTGCCAGTCTTCTTGAGTTTTATCCTGCCACTGGACTTGGGTGACCGGGAAAGTGAGGGAGACAACTTTGTACAACTCTGCCTTACTTAAATCCAGCTCCCCAGCAAGTCAAGATATCACCCAGTGATGTCATTGGTCCTCTTCAGAAAGAAAAGACAGATAACAGCATTTCTCTTAAGCTCTGTTCAAGGAAGCCACAACCATACTTCACTTCACTCCCTCCTCTTTTGCCTCCCCTTCCATACAATCACCTCACCAATTGCCTAATCAACTGTGTGTACCCTTTCCTTCATCTCCCCCACCCCATACCTAATCTCCACTTCTGGAACCATGAACAACAACCTAATCAATTCTTGCCAGTACTCCCCTTGGTACTCTTCACTATTCCAATTCAAAGTACCTCTCCAAGGTCTCTGTTTTCCAGTGTACAATCTTCCTCACTAGAATATAAGATCCTTAAGGGTAGGGATTGTCTTTGCTTCTGATGTGTATTTCCTAAGTACATATAACACTGTGTCTGGTATATAATAAATGCTTAATAAAAAAATTTTTTATTCATTGATAACCCATTAATTATCACCCCATAACCTCAAATTACTTCTAGCAAAGTGTTTATTAAGATAATATAGTAAGAACAATTGATGCAAAACATTCCCCTTCAAAACCAGGGATACACCCTCCCTTTATACAGGCAAGATCCCAGGAGAGGGTGAAGTCAAACATAAAGAATAAAAGATAGTAAGGCACATGTGTAGAGGACACATTTGGTAAAGGGGTGACTCACAACTCCCAGTTACTGGAAGTCCTTTTCTCCCTTCGTAGAGTCCCCATGAAGTTCTATTTTAAGTCTCGACTAAAATCTCATCTTTTACTAGAAGTCTTCCCCAATCCCTCTTAATTATAAATGTGCCTTTCCTTTAGTCATTATTTCCTCTTTATCCTGAATATAGTTTGTTTTGTATATATTTGTTTGCATCTTGTTTCCTCTATTAGATTGTAAGCTCCTTGAAGGCAGGGATTGTCTTTGGCCTCCTTTTGTATCCTCAGTGCTTGGCACTGTGCCTGACACATAGTAGGTACTTCATAAATGTTTATCAATTGATTGATTCTCCCTAAGTATAGCACTTTGCTGGGCTAAAACGCTGCATGTCCTTGTATAGTCTCTAGCCCATTGATTTTTCCATATCCGTGTTTATTTTCAAGTGCATCTTCTACTGTTCCTGGCTTCAACAGCATGATCAACAGGGAGAAGGTAAGGCGAACACTCTCTCCGGGATCACTCCCTTCATCTTCTAATCTTGCTGCCTTCAGAAATAAGTGGAAGACTCAGTCAGTCGATGAGCATGTATTAAGCATCTACTATATGGTAGGCATTGTGCTTAGTATTGGGGATACAAAGAAGGTAAAAGATAGTCCCTTCAAACTGTGTTCAAACAAACTATGTGTAGGATAAATTGATGATGAGCAACGGAGGAAGTGTCCCGAGTCTCAAATCCTGTACCTCTTGACCAAGACATCTTTGTATGACTAGATTTCCTCAACCAGTAGCACATTTGGACTACTTATTAATTCTTGATCTAAGTACATGCCTCACTTAGTTACTATTTCAGTCACGCATGTCTTTGATAAGGTCTCATACCCCATGTCTTTTATATAAATTATCATTCACATAATGGTGCATTCTTTTGTGCCCACTGCAATCTCATTATTTCTATGTAGAACACATGCAATTTTGATTCTTTGTTTAAAAAGTTTTTAATTGAATTGAATTTTCCCCACTGAATAGTATTTTATTTTTCCAATTACATACAAAATAGTTTTCAACATTCATTTTTGTAAAATTTTGAGTTCTAAATTTTTCCCCTCCATCCCCTTCCCCTCCCCAAGACTGGAAAACAATTTGAATTAGGCTGTACATGTACAATCATATTAAACATATTTCCACATTGGTCATGTTGTGGAAGAAGAATCAGAACAAAAGGGAAAAACCACAAGAAAGAAAAAACAAAGAGAAAATAGTAAACTTCAATCTGCGTTCAGACTCTATAGTTCTTTCTCTGGATATAGATAGCATTTTCCCTCAAGAGTCTTTTAGAATTGTCTTAGAAATCAGGAGTGTGGAACCTGAGGCCTCAAGGCCACATATGGCATTCTAGGTCCTTGGGCGCAGCCTTTTGACTGAGTCCAAGTTTTATGGAACAAATCCTTTTATTAAAGGGATTTATTCTGTGAAATTTGGATTCAGTCAAAGGGCCACACTTGAGGACCTAGAGGGCCACATGTGGTCTCTAAGGCCACAGGTTCCCCACTCCTGTTTGTATTGCTAAGAAGAGTTAAGACTATCATAATTGATCATCACACTATCACTTCACTCAGCATCAGTTCATGTAAGTCTTTCCAGGTTTTTTTTTCTGAAAATCAGTCTTCTCATCATTTCTTATAGCATAATAGTATTCCATTACCTTCATATACTACAACTTGTTTAGCCATTCCCCAGTTGACGAGCATCCCCTCAACTTCCAATTCTTGGCCACCACAAAAAGAGCTGCTATAAATATTTTTGTACATGTGGGTCCTTTTCCATTTTTTAACAATCTCTTTGGATTACAGACATAACTTTGATTCTTCTTAGATTATATTGTAATATGATTTCAAGCCACAGAATATCACCAGAAGAATACTAATGTTGAAAATATAGGTTTGCTTGGCAGGGAGAAGTTTGGGTTCTCTGACAACCTGGTCAACTCCTATATCTGTGAGCTAGTCACTAACCTCACAGTATTCCTGGAAACTGAGTACAAATTGCAGCGTAATTTCTCATCTGCATTGGTGAAGAGAGTTTCTTCACCAGAAATTTCCTATACCAATGAAATCACAGAGCCAATTAAAAAAGAATCAATAACATTTCCTCCTCATTCTTATGGAATCTTTACCCAATTTGGTTATCTTGAAAAATCAATTCTTGTGGGCTTTCACAACTGTGTTGCCTTGAGATTTCTTCCTTATGTCTTTCATTGGGTCCTATTGTTTTTCCAGACTTCATTTTGTTTAATGCAGTTTCTATTCCTCATATAGTACACTGGATACACACACACACACAAACACACACACACACACACACACACACACACACACATACACCCACACGTGCACGCGTGCACGTGCACATTCTGTCCTCAGTGATGAGAATAGAAGATTGATTAAGAGCTTGTCCACACATTACCATGAGGTTATAGAAAAAAATCCTTAATATTCACTTTGTTGATTATCTCATTGATTGCGATGGAGGCAGGATGTTAAAACTTGCACCACCTGTTTAATAGGTTTTTGAAATATTTTGTAACACAGAACTATGCAAGTATAAACTATTATTCCAAAACTTCAATAGGTTCCACTAACGGAAGAATTACCTCGAAGTGTGTAGATTAAATCTTGTCAATGCTTTCCCATCCAGTGTGTTTTTCTTTCATTCTTACGCAAGCTTCCCCATGAATCTTTCAGATAAACCATTCAACACCCTGGAGGTTGTTCCAGTTTTAATTCTCAATGGGTACCAAAGAAATACTTGTATTATCCATCTGTGGTTATTAGATGGTTGAACTGGAGTCACTTATAGTCAATTTTTAATGAACAAATTTCAGGTTCTTAGATTGATGGCCTTACAATCCACACAGAAAACTGAGCAGTTGAAGCATAAGAATGCTTATTGAGAAGGATACTTATTGACTATGATTGCTGGTCCATCAACACATTATCTTGGTCACTTATTGCAGATGGATTATGAACTGAGCCATGGATTAAACAAATAGAAAGAATGGGTCAGGTTGTATTAGGGAAATCACAGCATTTTACATGTTCTCAAATTACTCTACAAACTTAAAATCTTTTTTTAGTCCTGGGTTCTGTCAGTGATATTGTATATATACAAATCATGTACTTCCACAATCACCAAAGAAAAAAGATTGCGGGTTACTTTTGGGGGAAAAAAATGGAAAACAGCATATTGTCAATGATGTAAGATGTAACCTAAAAGATATTATCAAAGAAAAAGCCTTTTCATCTCTCTAGGTCTCAGTTTTTTCATCTATAAAATGAGGAAGAAGGACTAGATGACACATCTGTGAACTACATAATTTTAATTTTAAAGGCCTTCAGGGATTAATTTTTCAAGCTATCTTTAAAAAAAAAAAAGCTGTGTATTTGTGTGTGTGAGATTCCAAACAAATAGAGATAAAATCATTGACATTTCTTTTAGTTTTTCTTAAAGCAGACTTATGGTTTCCTTTAAACTATAGCTTTGTGATCCGTTGTAATGGAGAAATGGCCAGTAAAGGCTTATTTTTAACACCTAATATTCCTTGGCTGCTTGTAATCCGACTTTTGTAACTTTGAGGAGTCTTCTTTCAGTCATGAATTACTGAGGGACTTGTCTGCAGTTTTTCAGTTGGTTTCAGACCTGGAAGGACTGGTGATGGAGGAACAACTGAATGAATTACCTTCCGTGTGTGTGTGTGTGTGTGTGTGTGTGTGTGTGTGTGTGTGTGTGTGCGCGTGCGCGCAGGTGCATGCTTCTTCCTTGTCAGCTTTTGAGGACCATTGCTGTGAACTACTGGGGAGGGAAGGGGCAACAGGCTCTATCTCCCACCTAGATAAGTGTCTATGAACATCTAGAACCTCTCTTCTTGATTACAGGTACTTCCTTCTTGTTTATAGGTAAATGAGTGTCCACTAGGAGACCCATTAAAACCATCCACGGTCCCACCAACAAGCAGGGTCATAGAGCCAGTGGAGGCCACAGTGAAACGGAGGATCTGGCATGGTTATTGGGAGATCTTAACCCAGAGCAGCAAGGAATTGACTTGTTAGCTGAGACACTTTTGCACGGAGCTAGCCAGCTGAGCCAACAATTCATCTGTCTGTGACACCACACACAGAAATACACTTGGTGAGGAAAAAAGAAGACTCCACAGGCCAGGAGTTGTGACACATGCCTTGAGCCCACTTTTCCCCTACATGTTTGCTTCAATGTATTTGTGCTCTGACTTGAGTGCACTCTCCCCAGGGACTTGTTTGGGGGATGTTTTTTATAATTTCCTTCCTTATTATACCTTAGTAAAAAAAAAAAAAACCCTTTGGAAAAGCTAATTGATAACAACTGGTTAATTGATATTGGTGGGGAACAAATCAGAGATTCATGAGCAAAGATGTTAGCCAATCCCAGTACCACTGGATTACTTGGCAATAGACCTCTGAGGAGAAAAGCAGTCAGTTGCCTTCTAGGGACACAGTACTCTAGTGTGGAAAGCCAGTTCAGAGGGAATGCTACATGTAGAGGCTTCATATAAAAGACGTAAAAGATCGCCAAATATGTTTGGGTATCTTTTGCATTTTAAGGGATCCACTGAAGGCATTCTCTGTCCAGGGCTATTCTTTTTAGCTGCCCTAGTTTAAGGGATCCACTAGAGAAAATTAGCATTATATTTCTGTAGTGCTCCAGACTATAATTGGATAGTCTTTTCTGGTATTTCCTTTGCAAGTCAGAAGGCCAGTTCCTTTGAGATAACTTTTACATAGTTGAATATGTAAGTACTGATTGTGTTGCAATGAAATTTTATTACTGCAATATAATAACTGTATTATAGTAATATTTTTGTATCACTGCAACATTACAGGTATGGAGACTGGATGCTGGATTCCTAGAACACTGGTACCGAGTAATGCAAATAGGGCCACATATAAAAGTTCTCACTAAAAAGAGTGCCACAGCAAACAAAACCAACGCCACCAAAATCAGAAGGAAAGCAGGAAACTGAGAAACAATTTTTACAGCAAGTTACTGTGATAAAGGCTTTATTTCTCAAATTTATAAGGAACTGAGTCAAATTTATAAAAATAAGTGCCGTTTTTCAATTGATAAATGGTTGGAAGATAGAAACAAGCAGCTTTCAGAAGAAGAAATCAAAGCTATCCATATTCACATGAAAAAATGCTTTAAGTCACTAATAATTAGAAAAATGCTAATTTCTCTGAGGTATCACCTCACACCTATCAGATTGGATAACATGACAGAAAAGGAAAATGATAAATGTTAGAGGAGATGTGGAAAAATAGGGACAGTAATGCACCATTGGTGGAGTTGTGAACTGGTCCAACCATTCTGGAGATGAATCTGCAACTATGCCCAAAGGGCTATTTGTGTACACCCTTTGATCCAGAAGTACTGCTACTAGGTCTTCATCCCAAGGAGATCAAAAGAAAAGGACCCATATGTGCAAAAATATTTATAGCAGCTCTTTTTGTTGTGGCAAAGAATTTAAACATCAATTATAAAATGGTCAAACAAGTTGTGAAAGAATCAGAACAAAAGGGAAAAAAAAAGAGAAAATGGCATATTTCAATCTACATTCAGATTCCATAGTTCTTTCTCTGGATGTGGATAGTATTTTCTATCATGAGTCTTTTGGAATTGTCTTAGATCATTGTACTGCTGAGAAGAGTTAAGTTTATCAAAGTTGATCATCACACAATGTTGCTGTTACTATGTACAATGTTCTCTTGGTTCTGTTCACTTCACTCAACATCAGTTCATGTAAGTCTGTCTAGGTTTTTCTGAAATCTGCCTGCTCATTATTTCTTATGGAACAATAATATTCCATTACATTCATATATCACATCTTGTTTAGCTATTCCCAAATGGATGGGCACACCCTCAATTTCCAATTCTTTGCTACCACAAAAAGAGCTACTATAAATATTTTTGTACATATGGGTCTTTTTCCACTTTTCATGATCTCTTTGGGATATGGTCCTATTAACGGTATTGCTGGATCAAGGGTATGCACATTTTTATGGCCCTTTGGGCATTCACTTTATTTTTCTTGCAACATCACTAATGTGAAAAATGTTTTGTATGACTTTACATGTGTAATGGAGATCATATTTCTTGCCTTTTCTTTGGGTAAGGGAAGGGTTGAAGAAAAGAATTTGAAACCAAAAATAAAAAAATTTAAATGAAATAAAAGAGTGCCACAGGACTTGAGACACAAGGATGTTGAGAGCATTTTACAAGATACTATTGAGACTTTGGGATGGGAAGTATTCACTAAGTGATATGAGAAAAGTGAAGAAAACAGTCTTTTTCAGTAAGTTACCTGAGGTTATGGACTCTTCTAAATTGCTGGTAGGATAAGGGTTTCAGAAAGAACTTAGAGACCGATAACCAGGCTTTTCCCAGAGGATGAGAGGCTATTGCATGGGGTTAAGACTGTTAATCAATGAAGTATCTAGAGGCAACTAAGGCTACACTGGAAGGAATCTAAAGTTTGCTAAAAAAAAAAAATTATTGGTTTGACAGGAAGTAAACACTTTGGCTTTGGTGTATCCAAATCTAAGAACATCCTTGTTCTGTCAGCACAGATTTGGACAAACTCCAACTTATTCAATATCCTAAAAATATATAAGTAGCAATAGCCATTCCAGCATAAGGCCAGTAGCCAAAATGTCTGATCCAGACCAAAATCAGTTATGCCCAATAGCCAAGTAATTTCCTGGTTCAACTCAGAAGCAGCCAGTCCTGGTGAGGAAGCAGTACAACAGCTAAATAAATGATCTGCTTTGACAGCCTAGCAGGTGAGGAGCTGACATAGCAGAAGTCATTCATCACCAGCTCTATGTCCCACAGAGAACTCCATGAGAGAACTTCTCTCTGAAGAAAGAAAGGACACTGAGACCTTGTGTTTCCAGAGTTGTGAGTTGTCTGGTTGCATGCATTCCCTGCAAATTATGTCTCACTGTAATTATACTTTAGGTTCATGCCCACTTGTCCTTTTAATTATTCTGTATATTTTTGTTGTAAATGCAACCCTGGTTTGTAGGAATTTGCTTTTTAACCATGGTTCTTACTATACCATTTGAGTAAATGTCAGAAAGTCAGATTCAGAGCCAGAAAGTCTATTGGTAGATTGTCACAAGCACACTGGTAGGGGCTCATGATCTGGTGTTAGGGAGATAAATTCTCCTAGTATACAAAAGGTAAGAGCAGTCACTTTTCTGGGATGCAACATGCCAGCGCTTGGGATGCTGAAGAGAGAGAGTTCAAATTGGGCTTCTATACTGTTGGAGCCTTAAGTAGTATCTATGACTAGAAGAGGAGGCTTCCTTGTCAGATGTCAAGGACAGGGTCACAGAACCAAGAGAGCAGAGTAACAGGATCTCCCCCAAATTCCCCTACAAACAACTTTAAAATAATGCCTCAAATTGAATTCTGGAGCAGAAAAGCATCAAAAGGTTGGGTTGAAACAATTTTCCAGCCCAAAACAATTTAGGAGGTGAACAGGAAAGGTCTGTCTCGCTGGGGATGTAATAGGCCCTGAGAGCTCAGTGTAGGCCGTGAAGGTGGGGTCCTGGGCTACAAGAGAAAAGCAGTCACTTTGGGAGCTCTCAACACACAGAGAGTAGGAGTGGGCCAGACAAGTTGTCAAAAGGAGATTACAGGGTGTCCTTTACTGGCATTGGGGGCAGGACCTTATTGCATTACCCATACATGGTTCTAGGTATGGGTCCCAGGGCAGAGAAGAGTGCTTATGATCACTCAAAAGAGAGTGGGGACCTAGTCTCACGTCCAGGGTGGAGAAAGGCACTATTGTTTTCCTGAGTTGCATTTAAAAGGCCAGAAGGAGCAAGTGCTCACAGCCACAGAGGAGTAGGGTTCCTGGGCTTAGAAGAGTGCTTATGGAGCCTCACAGCCCAGTCCAGAAGAATAGTGACCTTACCTCTCCTTAGATCATACCACCTGGGAAGAACTGAAAGAGCAGCCCTGAAAACAGCAGCACAAAACATTTGAAACCTGGGACAGTGCTCCTTTGTCCCAGGGAGCTGAACTTTAACATAAAGTTAAAAGTCAAGAAACAGACTGGAAAAAGGAGCAAACAACAAAAAGGAACCTGCCCATAGAAAGTTACTATGGAGACAGGGAAAATCAAGGTACAAACTCAGAAGAAGACAATGAAATCAAAGCAGCTACATCCAAAGACTCAAAGAAAAATGTGAACGGGACCAAAGGCCAAAACAAATTCCTGGAAGAGGTTTTGTTTTGTTGTTGTTGCTGTAAAAAAGGGATTTTAAAAATCAGATAAAAGAGGTACAGTAAACATTGGGAAAAGAAAAGAGAGTAACACAAGAAAAGTATGAAAAGAGAGTCCGTAGCCTGGTGAAAGAGGCACAAAAACCCACTGAAGAGAAGAACTCCTTAGAAAGCAGAATTGGGCAAATGGAAGACAATGATTCCATGAGGTATCAAGAAAAAGTCACACAAAATCGAAAGAATGAAAAATTAAGAGAAAATGTGAAATATCTTAGAAAAAAACAACTCACCTGGAAAAATAGATTGAAAAGAGATAATTTAATAATTTTTCAACCCCCTGAAAGCAATGATCAAAAAAAGAGCCTCAACATCATATTTCAGGAAATTATAAAGGAAAACTGCCTTAATATCTGAGAAACAGAGGGTAAGATAGCAGCCAAAGAGAAACAGCTTAAGTTCCATGGAGCCACAGCCAGGATAACACAAGATTTAGCAGCTTCTACATTAAAGGAATGGAGGGCTTGGAATATGATATTCTGGAGGGCAAAGGCGCTAGGATTACAACCAAGAATCACTTACCCAGCACAACCATGTATCAGTTTTATTATAGTAGTGATTCTTTTAGACAAAATGTCTTAAGTCCATGTCTCCTATATCCCTTGCCTGCACTAGATGGCTGCTGAGTTTCCTTACAATTCTTCAATTACATCATTCTATGGCACTTGAGTGACTAGTTTAATGGTCATGCCCTCCATATAAGTAGAGAAGTCTGGAGACTTAGGTTGGAAGATAACAAGTTCCATATCAGATACACTGAGTATGCCATACGTATCCAATCTGTGGGAGGAGATATTTAGTAGGCTGTTGGGAATAAAGATATAGAATTTGGGAGAGACATTAAAACTGATTACATATATATATGTATGTGGGTGTATATATACATGTATATATGCATATGTATATATATATGTGTGTATACACATATATATACATATGTCATTTGCATAGAGAGATTTCAATCTACATTAACTAAAGAAATCTTGATGAGAGATTATAGAGAGAATGTCCTGGAGGACACTCATGCTAAGGGAATAGGCAATGGAAGTTTATCCTGAGAGGGAAATCGGGAAAGCATGTTGAGAAAGACAGGAGAGGAAGGAGAGAGCTTTTCTCAGAAGCTGAAGAAAGAGCATCCAAGAGAAGGACAGTAGTTACCAATACTAAAGGCTACAGAAAAATCAGGGAGTTTTAGGACTGAGGAAAGGCTATAGCATTTAGCAGTTGCGACTGTTGTTAACCTTGGAGAGTAGTTTTAGTTCAATGAAAATTGAAGCTAAGAGATTGAGGAATGACTGGTGAGGAAGTAGAGTCAGTGAATGTGGGATTTTAGCAATGAAAGGGAGCAGATACAGGCCTGGACAGATAGAGAACTGATAGTCATATAAAGGTTCTTTAAGGGTGGAATAGTTCTGAGAATGTTTGTAGGCAGCTGGAAAAGAGCCAGTATATAGTGATTTAAATCAGACTGCAATAGGGAATAATTGGTATGCCAGGCTCCTAGAAGAAAAAGAAAATAAGACTGAAGGAAATAAGTAGAAAGGTTAGCCTGGACAAAGAGAGGGGCCAACTCTTTCTTAGAGTCGGGAATAAAGAAGATGTGGCAGGCTTTGGAGATATTGAGTTGAGGAAGAGGAGGAACCTCATTACAGATGACCTCTGTTTTCTCAATAAAATAGACAAGGACATATGTTTAGAAAGAAAAAGATGAGTTTAAAAACAGAATATCTGGAGGCATGAAGGACAGAGAATCTATCACAGAAGAATAAAAAGAGCAGGACTGAAGACTTAATTGAAACTAGGTAACATTAATTTAGACCCAGCTGGCACAGAGGTGAGTTGCTCCAACATCATTCACAAGCCTGAGAACCCAAGTGGAGAAGGCAGATTGGGGGTGGAGGGGCAAGGAATGGGCAGTCCAGAGCTAAAAACTGGCAGGGTTTAAATGGCAGTGGAACAAGAGGGCAAGTGAGTGTGGAGGATAGCATATGACTAATCTGTACATTACAGGGTCTAAACCAGGGGTAGGGAACCTAATGGCAAGCACAGAAGTAGTTCACACCGTGTTTCAGCTTGAATTAACACCTTGTTTCAGTTCAAGTTTCTTTTGAGCCTTGTATCCAGTCTGTTAAGAAATAGAACATATGAACCCCACAACTTGTGAACCCTAGAACTTGTGAACTCCTGGGGAGGAGCTAATGACTATATATAAGGAGAGCTCCAGGCTGGAGACAGCAAATCTGAAAAGAGGACTCTTGTGGTGGCAGAGTCAAGGAGAAAACTTGTGGTATCCCAGCACTCTGTCCATTCTGTCTGTGATACTTTGTACAGAAGCCCTGGAACCTTACTGGAAATGCTGAAAGAGGAGTTTCTGGTTGTATGCTTACAGAAGTCCTGGAGGAGGGTTTTGGAGGTCCTGGGACTTTACTGACGATTTGTGCTGACCTCTTGGGCCTTGTTTGTGGGTCTGTGTTGATTTCTATGTTGATGATTTGTGTTGAGTTCTCAGACCTTGTTGGTGGGTCTGAGTTGATTTCACATGCAGATAGTGAATTGATGATGGTGCCGGCAATGTGTATGAATATTACTGTGGCTCTGTCAAGCTTTATCTTCCCAGAAACAGGAACTGTGAAGGACAGTGGACTGGACACTGTGAACTTCAATATGGAACGGGAAGTGGACCAGGAGCCGGACAAGGAGCTGGGAGCTGCCTGCCTTTGAACCCAGGTGACAGTTGGAGCTGGAACCATGGGAGAGGAACCATGGAAGCTGAGAGCCAGCCTTGAGTCAAGCTGAAAGAAGACTTTACTTGGATACTGTGTACTGACTGAGAAAATTGTGATTTATTGTGACCTAGGGGTGGAGAAATTTGACTTTTGTACTTTGTGATTGAATTAAGGATTTTGTGATTGACTAAATGAATGTACTTTGTTTAAAACTATGTGACCACCTTGGTGAAATCTATGTGGCCACTTTAGTGATAAGTTGTTGAGTTGTGACGTGGTGAATGCTGTATTTTTATTTTCTATGATAAGTTATAACATTGTGAATGCTGTACTTTGACTTTCTATGAATGTTTTGCTCTGATTTATTATTGAATAAATGGAGAGCTCACTATAATATGTAATCAGAACCTTGAAAGCTGTTCATAGCAGCAGTCCTCTGGAAATCTACTTGTGCATGGCTTTACGGGAACCTGTGACCTCGAGGCCACATGTGGCCCTCTAGGTCCTCAAGAGCAGCCCTTTGACTGAATCCAAACTTCACAGAACAAATCCCCTTAATAAAAGGATTTGTTCTGTAAAACTTGGACTCAGTCAAAAGGCTGCACCCAAGGACCTAGAAGGCTACATGTAGCCTCTGAGGCTTCAGGTTCCACACCCCTGGTCTAAATTGTGAAAGGAGAAAAGATTTGAAGTATGACCATCCCTGTGGGCAGCTAAAGAGAGAGAAGCTATAGGTCATGGAACCATCAGGTTCCAAGGAACCTGGAAGCTGATGAACTGGGACACTAGGATGCTTGAAAGGACATTAATGCATATATATTTTAGTTCCTAAGAATGAGCAAGGAGAATAATAACCTCCACATGGGTATAATCCTGGTAGTATTATCTCTAGGTCAAAGAGCATGAATAATAGAAAAATATATATTTATTTAGTTATTTCATTAAATATTTCCCAATTACATGTATAAAATTTTTTAACATTGATCTAAAATATTTTGAGTTCCAAATTCTCTCCCTTCCTCTACTTCATCTCTTGGGAAGGCAAGCAACATGATATTGATTATGCATGTGGAATCATGCAAAACATATTCCCATGGCATGAGAAATTTATTAACTTTTCTTATGCATCTTAAATTGTTTCCCACAATAGTTTAATTCACAGCTTCCCAGCGAATTAGTATGTCTTTCTCCCTGTTGCCCTTCTAAGGATGAATTTTCTCCTCTTTATTAATTTGATAGGTGTCAAAGAATACATCAGATTTATTTTAATCTACATTTCTCTGACTATTAGTGCTTTTGAACAGTTTTTCAGATGGTAGCTTGTATTTCTTCTTTTGAGAAAACTTTATATTCTTGAACCACTGGTCCATTGGGAAATGGTTTCTAATGCCTCATTGAGAGGGGATGACCTCGAGTTTTCAAAGACTATATCAGCAGAGCACAAGCTCTGACAGAATCTATCACTTTAGAAAGACTTAATATGGTCCTGGTGACAGATTGTATCTAATGTTTGAGGTTCAGCTTAACTAAGCTCAGAGGCCATTGCCACTAATAAAAAAGAGAAAAATATAAAATGCCTTCTTTAAGCCTTTGAGGTCAACTTCTGCAGTGACAGTGTTGGAATGGCTAAGAATCACTGTTTTAAAACTTTTTTCAAACATTGTTCAATGACTTGCTAGGGTTTTAAGTGGTACTTCTAGGGCTAAAATTTTTATCTTCAGACTTCTAGTAATGTTTTTTCTGTCACACCTTGAAACTCTGTGAGATAAAACTTGTTAGAGGAATAAAAAAAACCCAGTAAATTCCACTTTCTTGCATGGTTCTTTCAATTATTGTGACAAGCAAAATGATTGTTATTCCATTAATTTTTCATCTTAATAGATTTTTATTTTAATTTATCAAAATTATTTTTAAAAATCTATCTTCTTTCTTTGTATACGTCATTTTTTTAAAAGCCCATAAGAACACCTTAAAGAAGTAAAAATGAACAAGCCTCAGAAAAAACAAACTCGTAAATCTCCCAAGTAATAGGCTGACCAGAGAACAGCTTAAGATCAGCCATGGTTAAACTTCTTCAAACCTTTTTCATGTAAACTCCAAGTAGAAAGGGATCTGAGAGGGTAAATAGAGTAGGTTTTATGTGGTAGAACCTGTTGCTGCGCAAGAATCCCTGCTACAACATAGCCAACAATTGTTTATCTAACTTGATCTTTAAGACCTCCAACGAGGCACAACACTCTCATTTACAGATGCTCTCCATTTTCTTAACAAAGTAGTAGACAAGGACCTATGCTAATAGAGAAAAATGTGGGTTTAAGAAGACGATATCTGGAATAGCCAGTAAGGGACAGAGAATCAATCACAGAAGAATAAAAAGTAAAGTAACAATAAATAAAACAAAAATTAGATTCTACTTTGGAATAGCTAATTCCCCAGTGGGTTGGGGCCCTGTATGTTATCCTCAAACTGCTTTGGCCCATCTGCTGAGATGGCGTTTAAGTAGAAGATGCATGACCACTTGTCAGGTATATCATAATAACAGCAGTAAGGATCAGAAGACTTAAGTCCTAGTGAGGAGGGAAGGATGAAGGGAAGTGGTGACTCTTCCTTTTATCAGCTATGTGACTTTGGGTAAGTCACTTATCTCCTAACCAAACAAACTCTGCCTTTTCCACTGTACTCTGCTTCCTTCTATGCTGAAACTTATATGATTTGACATGCTAAATCTATATTCTATCTAAGACCACTCTTTAGAGAGGCAGCATTGTATTATAAGAGAGAAGGCTGGCCATGAAGACCCAGAGACCTCTGTCCAAGTCATAAGATCACAGATTTAGGTCTCTGACACATACTCTGTGACCAAGTACAAGTCACTTCATTATTTAACTCTTTGTAACTCTCAAGTTACAGACCACTTGCTGAATTCCATTGATGAAAAGGGTTTCTACACTTATGCAGAGGGAACC
This sequence comes from Pseudochirops cupreus, assembly GCA_028627135.1. Lineage (NCBI taxonomy): Eukaryota > Metazoa > Chordata > Mammalia > Diprotodontia > Pseudocheiridae > Pseudochirops > Pseudochirops cupreus. Next base: position 207,207,432 of record CM053580.1, read on the forward strand.
ATAGCATCCAGACCAATCACAGATATAGTAATATTAATATAAATTTTGAATTTTGGGCAAATTGGCCTACTTGTTGTTCCTCACATACAGGATTCTATTGCCCATCTCTGAGACTGTCTAGGCTGTTTCCCATGCCTGACGTGCCCTCCTTCTCATTGCACTGGCTGTGTGACCATGGGCAGGTCATGTAACCCTTCCTGTAAGGTCTGTTCCCTTACCTGTAAAATGGAGGGGTTGATCTTTCAGTCTCTAAGGTGTGATCCAATGAACCCATCCTCTTGGAATCTCTGGCTCCCTTCAAGTTCAGCTCAGCTGCTCCCTGCTCTACCACGCTGCTTGGCTGTCGGTGTTCTTTTCCATGTCCAACACGACTTACTATTTATCAGCATACACACTGAATGCTGTTTATTTGCTTTGTCTTTGCATTCTCAGCATCTAAGACGATGTCTTGAACATCATGTAATATTGCTTCGCCGTGGGATGAAAGTGACTCTGGGTAACTGAAGGTCATAAGGGGGGGGGGGGGCCTCGGTGGCCAGAGTGCTGGGCCTGGAGTCAGGAAGACCTGAGTTCAGATGTGACCCTGGTCAAGTCACGTAAGCTCTGTTTGCTTTAATCCAAAGGAGAAGGAAACAACAAACCACTCCAGTATCTTTTCCCATGTGGCATGCTAGGCCCACGGGGTCATGAAGAATTGGACACAACCGAGCCAACCAAAAATAAGTGAAGGCTGTGCCTGTGGAATGCACATTCTGTCAAATCCTAGCAAACTACAAAGGCTGGGACTCGGAAAAATTGCCTTGTCAGAGAGTGGCTAAGCTGAAGTAGTACTGCAAAGAGGGAGCTAGCTGGCCTAGTGGACAGAACGCTGGGCCTGCAGTCAGGAAGATCTGAGTTCAGATGCTGTCTCAGACACTTACAAGCTGTGTAACCTTGGACAAGTCACTTAACCTCTGTTTGCCTTAATCCATTCAGATGCTATCTCAGACACTTACAAGCTGTGTGACCCTGGACAAGTCACTTAACCTCTGTTTGCCTTAATCCATGGGAGCAGGAATGGCAAACCTCTCCAATATCTCTGCCAAGAAACCCCCAAGGATTGCGCTGGCATGCTACGGTCCACATGGTCATGAAAAGCTAGACATGACTGAATGACTGAACAACAGTACTGCAAAGCTTATGACCATAAAACTGGGCACCAGGATATCTGTCTATGTGCATATATCATACCAACATATATGTATATTTGTGCATATATAATATGAATATGCACACATACGTGTGTGTGTGTGTGTAACACAGGGTATCTGTGATTTTTTTCTGCTGGTAGTAGTACTTACATATATATCATTTATCAAACTGGGAATCTTTTAAGTATGAAATCAACTACAAAGTAGTATACATAGGTTCCTAGATTTAGAGCTAAAAGGAACCTTAGTTGTTACCAAATCTGACCCCCTTATTTTATAGATGAGAAGCCGAAGCCCAGAAAAGTGAAGACGTGCCCAAAGTCACACAGCTATTAAGCACATGAGCTTGGATTTTAAACTAGGTTTTCCTGACCCCAGCTCCAACATTCTATGCAGTGTACTGTGAAAAATGCTTTAAGTGATTAAAATATAGTCAGAAATTGTTTAGCTATTCATCGTATACTAAACATGAAAACAGTCTTTAACCTAGTTTAGATAGATCAAACAAGGAATTATTAAGCGTCTGCTACATTCCAGGAACTGTGCTGAGTCAGAGATTAAAAAAAAAAAAGAACCCCTGTACATAAAGAGATGACATGATGACATTCTAAGCCAGTAGACAACAGGTACATATAGAAATATACACAGAATAAATACAATTGGGACACAAGGTAGTTTGGAGGAGAGAAGGCATTCATAGCTGGGTGAAGGCTTCATATAAAAGATGTTTGAGCAGAATTTTAAAGAAATCTAGAGATTCCAAGTTGCAGAGACAAAGAGGGAGCGCATTCCAGGCATGGAGTGTAAAGGCATGGAGACAGAAGAAACACATAGGCAAGTATGCCTGGAGAGCAGAATGTGGGACAGAATAATGTCTAAAACTCTTCGAGCTATGAAAGAATTTAAGTCCAGGAAAAGGAGTTCATATTTGCTCCCATAGGTAAGAGGGAGCCACAGAGGCTGATTGAGCTCTTTAGGGTGGCACGCTCAGACCCATAGAAAAATTGCTTTATTGGCACGAATCAAGGAGACCCACTAGGAGGCTGTTGCAATAGTTCAGGCAAAGACTGCTTGAATTAGGGTGGTGACTGCAAGAGTGGAGAGAATAGTGAATAGAAAAAAGCTGTGTCAAGATTTGGAAACTGACTGGATTGGTTGGATCAGTTAGAGTGTGGAATCTAGGATGACAAAAAAGGTAGATCTGTGTTAGCCCTCAGCTTTTCCTGACTCGAAGCCCAAATTTCTGCACCACTTGGTTGCCTTACTAGAGATGGTTTTAGGGAAAAGATAATGGAGCTTATGTTCAATGAGTTAATACTGTCTTAAATAGGCTTCCGTTATCGTTCTGATCAAGATCTCCTTTAAACTACTACTTGGGTCACCTTGGGCAAAATCTCTCTCTGGCCCTCAGTTCCTCATCTTTAAAATGAGGGGATTTTATAGCCTCCAAGGTCCTTTTCCAGTTTTAACTAACTCTATGTCCTTAGCGGAACCTCCTTTACTGGGAGCTTCATTTACTTCTGTACCGATTTTTTGGAATACTAGACAGGTCACATACTTGGTGAATTAAGATTCTGAGAAGCTCAAAGAGACTGTGTCTTTACCTTCTACTTTGGCTATACTTGAGTCCTATCCTGCTGCAGCGAGGGAAGAAGACAACCTACTACTAAGTCTTGCATTTATAAAGTACTTGATATGCACCAAGTGGGACAGTGGAGAAAGTACCAGGTCCGGAGTCAGGAAGATCTGGCTTCAAATGTGACCTCAGACACCTAGTAGCTGTGTGCCCCTGGGAAGGCACTTAACCCCTATTTGCTTCAGTTCTTCATCTGTAAAATGGGGGCAAGCTGTAGGAGGAAATGGCAAACCATTGCAGTCAGTATCTTTGCCAAGAAAACCCCACGGACAGCATACCGAGCCCCTCCAAACTGAACAAGCCCTGCGCTAAATGCTGGAGATGTAAAAGACAGTGTTTGCCTTCAAAGACCTCACAATCTAGCCGTGGGAACTGTGTACCAACCAGATATATATGGAAAAAATTAGAAGTTATCTCGGAGGAAAGGCGTTAGAGAATTAGGAGAGGTTTCCTGCAGAAGACACGATTTAACTGAGACTTGTGTCAGTAAGTAAGGCAGGAGGCGTGGAAAGAAGGCATAGTCTGGGCTCCTCTTCCTAAGCATGCAGATGCTCAGCTCTTCAGGAAGAAAAGCTTTGCAGAACCACCCGAGATTCACCAGGGGGTTGGAAAAGATAGACTTTAAAAGCCCTCAAAGCGGAGGCTGCTGGCCATTTCTGTGAGTCGTGGACCCCGCGGGCCTTCCTGGAAGCCCGTCTCAGAATAAACATGAAGCGCGGACTATGACACTCTATATGCATGTGAGCATGCACCTAGGAATGTGTGTGGACATGTATGTGCGCGTGCACGTATGCATGCATGCATTCTCCAGTACGGATAGTTTGCAGGCTGCCTCCCCGCTAGACTGTAAGGTCCCTGAGGGCAGACACCGGCTAAAGGGCAGGGAAAACAAAGAGGGAGAAGGCAGCCCTTGCTCTCGGGGGGCTCAGTCCGCCTCGGGAGACCCTATCAATGCAAACCGCTGTGTACAAACTAGGCATTCACGAGATAACGCGGTGCGATCCACAGAGGAAAGGCGTTGGCATTGGGGGCAATCAAGAAAGGCTTCCTGCAGGAGGAGGGGCTGTGGGACCGTGGCTGGCGCTTCGTAATGCGCCGCTCACTTTCATAATTGAAGGAAATGCCAACTTTCACTTAGAGGTCACGGAAAACCATTATGTCATTTTCTTTCCCATCCAAGTTCAAGGACCCCCGGAATCTACTCTGCTTGAGGAGGAGGAGACTGATTCCCTCACGGTTCTAGCGGGGGGCTGCCCGGGCTAACCCAGCCCGGGACTCCCCAGACCCCAGCGGGGGGTCCCCTAGCACCGGGGGCCCTTCTCTGCCCGACTCCAAGATGGCCGCGGGGCGCGGAGGGGCTCAGGGCGGCCCCGAAGCGGGTACCCTTTCCCAGCCGCCCCTGCACCCGGCGGTGACGACGGCAAGCCGGAGGGCAGCCGGCCATGAGAGGGAGAGAAAAGGGGAGGAACCCGGAGACTCTATGGTCCGTTCCCGCCCCCCGTCCTCGTCCTCCCCCGGGCCCAGGCCGCCGCCGCCCCGCCTCCCGCCTTTCCTCCGGGCTTCCCCCGCGCTGTCCCCGCCCCTCAGCTTTCCCAGGCCTGAGCCCCAGCGCCCAGCCAGGCCCGGGTGGCGCTCGCGTTGCTTGCCGGGATACTCTGCCCGCCCAGCCAGTCCTCCCAGCTTGCGCCGCGGCCGTGATATCCGTGTTTCTCCCAAGATGGTGGCGCTGGGTTCGGGGTGACTCTAGGAGACGACAGGGCCCCTCGGCCGCCCCGACCTCCCCCCTCCCCCGACACACACGGCTCTCCTCCGCTCTCCACCCGCCAGTCCCCTCCGCCGCCGCCTCTTCCGCCGCCGCCGCCTCCTCCACCTCCCCCCAAGGCCGGCTCCGTGCGCCCCGCGCCCCGGCCCAGAACCCCCTCGGGCGGCGGCGGAGCTTCCTCCTCCTGGTGCTCCGGCTCCGGGCCCCGCGCGGAGCCGCCCGTCCGGCCGCTGCCCAGCACCGGCGGAGCGAGCCCCTGAGCCCCCCGGGGTGGGGGGAGCGGCGGCGGCGGCGGCTGCGGCTGGAGGAGAGCGAGGGCTCCCCGGCGGCCCCGCGGGCTCCTCGCCTTCCCCCGGGCCCCGGAGGAGGAAGCGCGGGTCCCGCATGAGCCCCGGCGGTGGCGGCAGCGAAGGGGAAAGAGGAGGCGGCGGCGGGAGGAGGAGGAGGAGGAGGAGCGGGGCGGCGGCGCCTGCTGCTGCTGCTGCTGCCACCACCACCGCCGCTGCTGCTGCTGCTGCTGCGAGGGCCGCGGCCCAGCCGAGGGCACCCCCACAGGTCGGTGTTGGCGGGACCGGGGCCTCTTGGCTGGGCTCCGCGGGCGGGTGGGCGGGCGGGCTGCGGGGCCCAGGGCCGCGTCCTCGCCCCGCCGGCGGCCCGGGCCCTAACTGTCAGTTTGGGAGGCTTTGGGCAGCCCCCCGGCCGGGGCCGGGGGCGGGGGCGGGGGCGCGGAGCCGGCCGGGGTTGGCGGCGCCGGGGGCCGAGCGGGTCGTCCGCCTCCTAAACTGTCAGGCCCCTGCTTCCGTCCCCCTTGCTCCCCGGGGTTAGCAGATAGTGGCTGGTGGAGCTGCGGTTGGTTTCTCGGCGGGAGGGAGGAAGAACTGTTGGATGGATCGGGATCGGGATGGGAGCCGGCTCAGAGCCTCGCTCCCGCCGGCGGGCCCCCTGTCCCCAAGTTGCACCGGAGTTCATGGCATTTGCTGGCGGAGAAGTGTGTGAAATGAAGGCCGGGGAAACAGTTCAGCTCCCTCTCCTCCCCCTCAGTGAACACACACGCACATGCGGAAATAGTTTTGCTCCTTCCCTTCTCCCAACTGAGTGAATCAGAGGAAGGAATAGACACACGCACACACATCTGGACATAGCTCTTTTTCTTTGCCCCCCCCCAACGGAGTGAATGAAAGGGGGAAGAATCACACTCACACTCACACTCACTCGCACACGCACACGCCCGCACAGGCTGGCGCCGGCCTTGGTGCTTCCTCGGAATGGATGAAGCCGCCCCTCCGTGAGCGAAGCACGTTTAGCTGAAAAGTGCACAAATAGCATCCTTTCCTCCTTTCCTCTGGATGTATTTTGTTGAAGCCGCGGGTGGCAGCTTTTTTTTAAGCTTGGAGTCCTAGAAAGCTGATTCGTGCTCCCATTTTGTTTTCTTTTGATGACATGCTAGGGGAGGACAGAAATAGGAGAGGTGTAGAGCCGGGTCAGGACCATGTTTGTTGGATGTCCAGCGAGTGGAATCGTAGAATAGTCACATCTAGCCCCTCCTTGGGCCGGAATCCCCGGCTGTCTTTGGGAGAGGAAATAAATGCCCCTTGAGCAGTAGAAGTGATCTCACTTGGCAGCCATAGCTTTGGTGAGGGAGGTATTGGTGGAAACCACTGAGAGTCAGACATGGAAAAACCTTAATCGTAAAAAAAAAAAAAAAGACTTCAGGGGCAGCCATTTAAACTTAACTTTTATTAAAAAAAATTTCATGTTAGCGTAGTGTTGTCATCGTTAGTGATTGTAGATGCTGTGTAGAACAACAATAGTGTTAAAGGGCAGCTCTGTGGAGTTTTCTGTCAGGTTTGACAGGTGCAAAAAGTGAGTCTGTTTGCATCACTTGTTAAGTTAATAGAAAAAAAGTTTCTTAGGCAAAAGTGATAGTCATGGATTTGAGACCAGTTCCAGCCATATCAACCCTGCTGTCAAGTGAATTCAACAAATAATTCGTCCAGCACCTACCGTGTGATGGTCTCTGGGGTTACCAAAGAGAAGTCCTTTTCTCATGAAGCTTGAATTATTTTAGGGAGACAAAACATGAACATGAAACAACTGAAAATAATACAAGGCAGTTGAAGTGAGTAGCAGATCGCAATTATCTGTCAATGTTTGAGCTCTCTGTGATTTTTCATCTTCTCATGCAGCCCATAACCCGGACTTTGGTGTGAGTTGTGTCTTATCTAATGTGGTTGAGATATTTCTCTAGTGTAGTGGTGTTTCTCCAAAGTTCATCAGTGAGTGACTGGAGAGTAAGTATTGGAAGCCTTTCCATTATGGCCCCAGAGACCTTAGGCTGCTCTAACATAGCCTTCAAAAATGCAGGTCCTCTCCATGCCAGGAGGCATCGGAAGAGGACTATCCTGGAAATTCAGCTGTTATAGAAGGAGGTTTTAAAGGATTACTACCTGAAGAGTAATCATAAAGTCGTGTTGTGCAAGTCTAGGTGATGCTGGTGTGTGTATACAGGATGTCCTAAGTCTTGGTGCACTTTGATGTTAATTAAAGCTTAAAAACTATTAAAGCTTTAAGAAAGCTATTAAAGCTTGAAACTCATGAAGACATTTGGGATACCCCATATCTGACAGTGCAGTCCAGTTGAATCCTTCCTGGATAAGAACAATTTTTTGCTTGACCTCAGCTGATCTCCAGGCTAGTAGTTCTGCTCCATTGCTTCAGTTCAGACATGCTCGTTTGATGCTGCTCATTGGATCTGTCAGAGGCCTCTCAGCAAGGTGTGCACTTCAGCTTTATTCTCATAGAACTAAAGTCATCATCCTGTACTTGCCAATAGGATATAAAACACAGAGATGATCATGTGCCAATTTGTAATTGGTTATAGCACAGTAATTCCTTTTTATAATATTTGTTGTAGGATAAATGTTCACACTTGCATTTTGTTTATAGTTATGAAATCTACTGATTAGTTAATTTAATTCCTATGGTAACCCTTGAAATAACATCCACACAGAATATTGTACATCTTTCACCAGTTACTTAATTGCTTGAAAATTTTGTATTTGCCCAGTGATCATTTGCTGTACAAACTTCCTTTTCAGGTATCTGGTACAGACTCATCTTTTGCTCACTTGAACATTTTCAAATTCATCAAGAGCTTCTCTTATTGCTGATTAACTCTCTGCCCAAGCCCCCTTCCTCAAAATTTTCCCCATCCCCCCTTCATCTCAATAAGTACCACACACTTCATAGACTTTAAGGTGCTGTATAAATGTGAATTCCTATTGTTGGCATTACTTGTCCTCATTACTATATTTTAATATGTTCTCTTCTTGAAGCAATATGGCAGAAATATCAGATGAATTGTAAGAGAAGATAAAATAAGTGTAAGAATATTAAATGAATATGTAGACCTTCCACCAGAGTCCTAATTTAATTCCTAATTACTATGTGAAGTGACTGCAGGTTCTCTATTGCAAGCTCTCTCAGGCCTTACTAAGCAGAAATGGGTTTAAATATGGATCATGTGACAAACTGGCCCCGTGGTTGGATAAGTATCAGTTTAGCTCAGTGCAGAGAGGCTCATTAACAGAATGTTGGCCAACAGGTGATGAATTTTTCAGCCTTAAACCATCTCATGAAACATGAAAAGGTTAAGATCTCTGTCTATGGAGGGAGCATCCTAACTGATAAAATTATAAATCTTTAAAAGTATCAGAGTAAGGTACTATGTAACTAATTCAAGAGAACTGTGATTTCATTCATTGGTATTGGTTACTCCTTCTACCGATATTTCCTCAAATGTGTCTGTGACTTAGGTAGTTACATGAGTTGCTGAGGCCAAATTCATCCCTTGGTAGGCTGGTAGCAAAACCTTTGTTGATAAACTTCTCTAGACTTAACTGGGGTGAGAGGTCTGTAGGGTCCTTAATTAGGGCCATACAATGCCTTTCCATTGTGGTAGACACCGACAAAACTTCATCCCTTTTCCCTTCCCCCCAGTACCTCTCCTTCCCATCCCATTTCCCCAAGCCTTCAGGAACCCAAGGTCACTTTAGTTTCTTGGGAATAGGACATCATGCAGTTACTCTGTTAAAAATCTCATGACACTTTTTCAGTTCTATTGTGGCAGTTCTGTTATCTTGACTTTGAGGCCATGCCAGTTTTTTCCCTTGAAAATGGGTGAATTTTTCTGCTTTTACTCATATTGTAGGCAGTGGAAGTTTCCAAAACTGCTGGTCATGTCTAAAATTTTAGCCTGAAACAATAGTATTGCCAGATGTTTACTTTTTTAAAAAGTTGTTAGATGTCTTCTCTAGCAGTTTTCCAAACTTGCGTTCAGAACCATTACAAATTGCTATTTCCACAAGCAGTTTCTTGGTTTTCCAAGTATAAAAAGTAGGTAGAAATGATCTTTTGAGTTAAAAGTACTTAGGTAAAATCATAAAACCATAATATATTCCCATACATACAGATTTGTGGCTTTTGTCATGGTGCTCTTTATTTTTCAAAATGCCTTAACATATGTTAAGAGGCTGCGAGGTGGCATGGATTGCTGGAGAGGAGGGAATAAACATTTATGTGGCACCTTGTGTGTGCCAGGTGCTATGCGAAGGGCCTTTTTTTTTTTAAGAGTCCTCTGGGTTAAGTGACTGCCCAGGGTCCTACATTGAACTGTGGTCCTCCTGACTCCAGGGCCTGTGCTCTTTTCACTTCACCATGTAGCTGCTTCACTAAGGTCTTTTACAGAGACATAACTTGATCCTCACAGCCGCTCAGTTGGTAAGTATCATTATTATTATTTCCATTTTGCAGTTGAGGCGAATACAGGTGGGATGACTTGCCCAACATCACACAGCTAGTGTGTCCCCAAGGCTGGAGTTCAACTTAGATAAGCCTGACTCCTGACCCAGCGCTGTCTCCATTTTACCACCAGCTACAAACTCAGCTTCAGACACTTTTTAACTGTGTGTCCTTTAACTTGTCTGCCTCAGCTTCCTTATCCATAAAATGGGACTTCACCTACCTCCCAGTGTTGTTACCAGGATAAAAGGAGATGTTTTCAAAGCTCTGTGCAAACCTTAAAGCAAATGTTTTATCCTCACCACCTTATGTACCCATATATACAATGGAGAAGTGTTTGAGACTTCTTGGAAGTCATGCCAGATCTCCTTACCTTCTACTCAGGAATCTGTACTTGACCATAATGTAAGTTAAGCTTTCTCTTTCTTCTACTTTGTTTTGTCCTCTTTTGGGGGGGGGAAAGGTGGGTCAGTGTGGGGAGCCCCATGTGTGAGAAACTCCCTAAATTCAGTTCACCAGCTATATATTCCTGTGGGGAAAGCCAGACTTGCTTGGGATACTGAGAGGAAAAGCAATGTAAGGTCACATGAGTAGAGTGTGTGTTAATTCTAAGCAGGATCTGAACCTAGATTTTCTTGATTCCAAGCTGGCCCTTTGTACATGCTGCCTCTCTTGTCTTAACAGACTCATAGAATCCTCCTTTTTTTTCTTTCTCATACTTTAGAAAATTATTCATACATAATTTTCAGTCAGTAAATTTACTGATTGCCCCGTGTTATCTGCAGGGCATAGTGATAGATACTAAAGGGAATAAATACCAAGTGTAAGTCTCATCTCTGCTTACCAGGACCTGGAAGACTAGTTGGAAAAGCAATAGCCTGTTATACTTGATACTTTATAAGCCTAAAATGTTATATAGTATATAATAATGTATTTTCAGCGGACTAGGATATCTAGAAATAAAGGTTTTTATGTGATAGAAATATTAATACTAATGATAAGTCTGAAAATCCTATGAAGCAGTTCTAGCCAGTTCCAGCCAGTCTCTCTACTTAATGAGATCACAGTTAGTTTGACTTGGAGCAGTACTGTTCAGATTTTCCAGTCTGAAGGAATAATTGAGGTAGCTTGGGTTCAGATGATGACTAGTTGTGTGGTGTTGGTCAAGTCATTAAACACTTGTGTTCCTCAGTTTCCTTATCTGTAACATGAAGGTGTTGGGAGGTCTTTTCCAGCTCCATTTCTGTGATCATAGAAAGAACATTTATGAATTGTTTACTTGACCAGGCTCACAAGGAATTGTGCTAAGTACTTGAAATATAAATAGAAGCAAAAGGGAAGATAGCCCCTGCCTTCTAAGAGCTTATATTCGGATTACTTATTTGACTTGTTTGCTCCTATTGAAAACAAAATCCTTTAAGGGCAACCGGCATGCTTTGATTTAAGTCTAGGCTTAGACACGTGATCTGTGTCATTTTGCCGGTGGAAGAAGAGGCCTCAGAGGTGGAGATTAGAGTTTGGGGCTTTTAGTCCTGCCTAAGTTACTTCTGATCAAAGAGTTGTAAGACAGTTTGGTTAGTTCAGTTATAGATAAATGTTTAATTGAACATTTATCATGCACCTACTGTGTATAGAGTACTGTTACTATGCTCTGAGTAACTTTAGACAGTATAACCTCCTTCATGAGGCTCACAGCACACTATAGAAAAATGACACATTCATTGGATACATAAGTTCAGAACAAAGTCCTTTGTGATGTCTGAGAGGGAAATGTTACTTTGCTGGGGGTGATCCAGGAAAACTTACTGGAGGAACTAATATTTGAGTTGAACATGAATTTAAGGGTAGGCAAAGGGAGTGGCATAAGCAAAAGCTTCAGGTGACAGAGTACAGTGTGTATTCTAGGGGTCAGGTAGTATGATTTGTAGAATGTAGAGTACCGATTCTAGGGATCAAGTAATGCAGTTTGTAGAGTGTAGCATAGCATACCAAATGAGTATTAAAAATCTGAGATGAGATTGGAAACGTAGGGTGGCACCTTATTGTGGAGGCCCTTGATTGCCAGGTAAAGGAGCTACTGGGAAGAGTTAACTTCATGTAATAGGCAATATGTAGATATTGAAGGTAACAGCTACATAGATGACCTGGTGAATTATTCTGGGCCTCATACACACACACACACACACACACATATATTCTTAACATTTGATTTTTAAACTTTAAATTCCAGATTCTTTCCATTCCTCTCTCATCACCCACCCTTACTGGGAAGATAAGCAATTCAGTATAGGTTGTACATGTGTAGTTACACAAAGCATTTCCATAGTGGATATATTGTGAAAGACTGACTATATTTTCCTCCATCCTATCCTGCCCCTCACTTGCTCCATTCTCTACTTTGTCCCTGTCCCTTTACAGAAGTGTGTGCTCCTAACAACCCTTACCCCCCTGCCCTCCCCTCCATCCTCCCCCCTCTCATCCCCTTCCCCCCTACTCTCCTGTAGGCCAAGATAC
>CM053580.1:207219833-207259832 GCA_028627135.1 Pseudochirops cupreus
TTATAGTATCTTGATTTCTTATAAAGTCATTAGCTTCCAGTTGCTCCAGTCTAATTTTGAAAGAGTTATTCTCTTCAGTGAACTTTTGAAATTCTTTTTCCATCTGGCAAATTTGGCTTTTTAAGGCATTCTTCTCCTCATTGGCTTTTTGGGCCTCTTTTGCCATTTGTGTTAGTCTATTTTTTAAGGTGTTATTTTCTTCAGTATTTTTTTGGGTCTCCTTTAGCAGGCTGTTGACTCTCTTTTCATGGTTTTCTTGTATCATTTTCATTTCTCTTCCCAATTTTTCCTACACTTCTCTTACTTGATTTTCAAAATCCTTCTTGAGCTCCTTCATGGCCTGTAACTAGTTTATATTTTTCTTGGAGGCTTTTGATGCAGGAGTTCTGACTTCACTGTCTTCCTCGTGCTCCATGCTTTGATCCTTTTTGTCCCCCCAAAAAGGATTCTATTGTCTGTGCTTCCTCTGTTTGCTCATATTGGCAGCCAATTACTTGACTTTTGAACTCTTTGCCACAGTAGAGCTCTGCTTCCAGAATGGAGAGAGCTATGTCCCAAATTGCTGGGGTTTTTGTAGCTGCCGGAGCTATTAGGAGGGTGCCCTCTCTACAGCCCCCACAAGCTCTGGCTGACTGGCCACACAGCCCAGGACCACTATCCAAGACCGTGATTCAGATCCAAGCAGGTTAAAGCAAGAGCGATTACCCTCTGAATGGTCCCTTGGTCCCCCGTGATCTACAGGCCAGGAGCTCCGGAGGCAGCTACACTCTGGTGGCTTCACAGCCACTGCGCCTCCTTCCTGAGGCAGGGGGCCAGACCGCGCTCTTCTATCTCTCCCCCTCCTCCCCCATTCCAACAGAGTTCCACACTGACCTTTTACTTTGTCTTTGGCATTTATGGGTTGAGAAGTCTGGAAACCACTACAGTTGCTGGTGATTCACTCTCCTGAAGTCTGCTCTGGCCACCATTGGTCAGAGCCTCCCTGGGGCCAAAACCATGAGCCTCACGTGGGACCATGCTCGGCTCCCAGCTCAGTGTGATAAACCTTTCCTGTCTGCCTGTCGGGCTGCCTTGAGTGGGAGATTTGTTTCTCTCTGTCACTTCATGGGTGCTGTAGTTCTAAAGTTTGTTTAGAGTCATTTTTTACATGTATTGGAAGTGATTGGAGCTGGTGCTCGTGCCAAGTTTGTGCTTCAACCCACAGTTTCTTTACAAAATGAAAAGCTTCTGCAAATCATCTCTTAAGGATTCCTCTGGCCCTAAATATAAATTAAATATTTGCTTTTTATCCATTAGCCTCTGTCCTTATTCTGCTTTTTGTGTATGATAATATTGTCTTACACATAGGCTTCATTCATTTAATCTTTTTTTCTGAATCCCTGGAGAGAACAAATTTGAATTTGTAGCAAAATAATATTATGAGAAATCATAGAAATTCATAGATTAAAACATTGTTTGGTTATAGATAACCTCTAGTTTAAGAAAACATGGTATACAAAACTCCATATTTAACTTTGAAAATGGGGTGTTTATTCATATGATTAATGTATTCTTTGTTTTGTAAAAAAAACAAGATTAACCTTATGAATTCTTTATGTAGTAAATGTTTCTTCTTCTTTTGACAAGTATTTGATTTACATACAACTTTCATGAAACATCTCAGCTGTGTAATAAGCAGTATACATCTTTTTAACATACAGTGTTTTAAGAAAGTGTCCTTGTCAGATAAACAGAGTAATAAGAGAGCAGACATGTATGTGTTGGGCACTGTGTGTTGGGACTGTGCTAACTGCTGTACAAATGTTACCTGGTTTGATGAACTCTCTTGACTGAGGAGATAAAAAGGAAAAATCATTACAGCTAAGAAAGATGCAATTTGTTTCATAGACAAGCTATTTCTTAAGTTTGTATAGAAACTGTTAACTGTTGCAAGATTAGGGTGGGCAACATGTGGAAAAAGGCTTTGAAACCTCATGACCTGGTTTCTGGGCCTGCTTTTGCCGCTTTCTGATCTTGTGACCTTGGGTAAGTCACTTAAAGTTTTTGAACTTCAGTTTCCTCATCTGTGATTTAGTGATGATACATCATTTGGTTCCTTCTCATAAGATTGTTCCAAGTAGCAAACAATTTAAAATAATAAAGAACTTATTACAGTATATAAAGTGGTATTAAAAAAAGTTCCACATTTATTTTATGATATTTGACCCAAAATAAGGAGGGAGAGAGAGAGAGAGAGAGAGAGAGAGAGAGAGAGAGAGAGAGAGAGAGAGAGAAAGAGAGGGTGTGTGTGTGTGTGTGTGTGTGTGTGTGTGTGTGTGTGTCTACAAACACCATTTCCTTTCTTTTCCCCATTTGGTAAGGAATATGACAATAAAATATTGCCGTATAAAAATCATCACTTCTTGTAATGTGTAAGTTTACTTTTCAGAGAAGGTAGCCATAAACTTCTGGCAAAGCCCTACTCCAGTGCTTCTTCATAGCCTTGAAATGACCCAGGTTTTCAAAGGCTGTAACAGCAGATTACAGGCTCTGGCAAGTTGTGCCTGGCTAGAAAGGCATTTTGAGTGTGGTCCCAGAAATAGGCTGTGTCTGAACTCCAAGGACCAGCCTGCCTGCACTTGGAAAGGCTCAGCATCAGCACGTCGGCGAGTAGAAGATGGGTCCTCCTGCTGTGGTGCCGTATGGAACGTAAAAATGCTGTTTAGCTCATTGACTCTCTTTCCGATCCTGTTCTGCTTCTTCAGCGAGAGAAGATGGGAGAGGGGCCACAGGAAACGAAGAATCACACAGATTGAGACCATTGACGGACCCTGTCTGCTGGCACATAAAGTATTGGCTCCTTGGCTGGCACACACTACGTTGATTCAGTAATGCTCTTCTCACATAAATGCAATGGGAAGCACTTATTAAGTGCCTACTGCATGCCAGCTTCCTGCACCGGAAGACCGCCAAAGGAGCTATAGTGAAATGGAAGAAGGGCTCACAGGCTTTCACAACTGCAAAAAAAAAATCATTTTGTTTCTTGTTGGTTTCTTGTTTGTTTGTTTTTGCTTTTTTGTGGGGGAGGGCAGGGCACTTGGGTTTAAGTGACTTGCCCAAGGTCCACAGCTAGTAAGTGTTAAGCGTCTGAGGCTGAATTTGAACTCAGGTCCTCCTGACTCCAGGGCTGATGCTCTGTCCACCAAGCCATGTTTCTTAAAGGGAAAAGAAACAGCATTTGATAATATATGTGATCCTCTCTAATTGAAACAGCATTTGATAATATATGTGATCCTCTCTAATTGCATTGCTAATAATAGCACAGACATGAAGATAGCTGGAATATAGTGACAGCTTTTGTGCCATCATATATTCTATGAAGAATTGGAAAGATCATCCAGGCTGAGTCAGCATACATATCTTGACACTTGATTGCTTTAGTATTTAGGAAATCTTGGGGGAGGACACCTCCCCCTCCCCAAAGAAGGTTGGTATGTAGTTGACAATAATGTCAAATGAAAAGAAACGTTAAATAAAACTTAACACTGAGTATTTGTAATGTCTGAATTTGAGAACAGATAAGCCACTTTTCAGTATACGGTCCAGGGGGCTTTGTCTGGAGAAAGTTGCGTGTGTGGTCAGATGTCACCAGGTTGTTTTTGCTTGACAATTACTCCTTTTTACAAGGGTCTTGCTCTTCAGGGTATGTGTGTGGGGAGGGAGGCTGGAGTGTCGAGTTATGTAATATAGTGTAGAGTATTTCCAGAAACTATGGCATGTTAAAGGAAAAAACATAATAAAACTGAATGAGAACGTAATTGTTTAAAACTACTTTTCTTGAAGAATTAAAGCATGTGTATTTACATGGTGTTTCACAAAGCATCAATTTGAGGAGAAATACAATAGTAGTAGTTCTTATAATGTTTTAACATTTAGGACAGAAAAAATCCTTATGGTTAAAGCTATCCAAAAGTGGGATGAGCTGTCTCCAGAAGCAAATGGATTTTCCATTACTCAAGGACTTGTCTCAGAGACTGAATGAATACTCATTGGAAATGATCACACAGGATAGCAGATCTATGACTACATGGACAGAACTTAGAGGCCATCTTGTCCAACTCCTTCATTTTACAGATGATGAAACTGAGGCCCAGCGAAGTTAAGTCTTCACAAAGGTTAATGTAGGTAGTAAAAGATAGATGGGGTTCCAGTTTAGTTACAAATTAGGCTAAGTAGATGACACTGTGGTTTTAATTTCAACTAATTTCAGCTCACCTGGGTATAGAAGGCTCAGTCTGCTCCTACAGTCGAACTAATCCATGCTGACCCAGTCTGTGAGACTTACATCAATATATACAGAATAATGATGAAAAGTATATCTATTAAAAATTGGAGAGTGATTGTTACTGGATTTTGTTCAATTGGAACTATCTTCTCCAATGGGGAAGAATGCCCCTGGCCAATTAAATTAATAATAATTTTTTGATTTTTAAAATTTGCCTTATTTTGTAATTACTTCCAGGAAAGTTGGAGTCAGAAGACAATAGTCTCAAAAATTATATTCTAAATTTATTACATGAGTTTATTTCATAAAGGATCTAGCAGAAATTCATAAAGTTTGAGGGAAGTATAATTTTTAGTAAAGAGTGACTTTATTAAACACTTTCAAGGTTCTGGAAAAAAAATGAGTTTGAAGAATGCAGTATAAGTCCACAAAACATAGAGAAGCTAATGGAACATATTTGAACATTTCTAGAAAATTTTTCCTTGTATGGAATTCCTTACCCTTTCTTTTCTTTTTTTTTTTTTACATTATCTTTATTAACAGGATTAAAATTAAGGATTGGATAAGTGTGATCAGAATAATTAAAACAAATAATAGTTTTGACTACCTAACAGGTTAAAACTAAATGTGAGGAAAAAATGAAATGTTTGCAAGTATCTTAAATATAATTTTTTGCTAAAACATTTTCTAATCTTCAGGGAAACAATAGAGTTCACCTGGAATTAATTATTTTAAATCATTATCTTCAGTTTCTTGGAGATTAATATTAATTGTAAATAGATTTTCCAAAAGAGTATTTTCCAAATGTGTCTGCTGGATGCAGAGGTTTAAATGGATCTTGTGATAGTTAAAAGATCTGTGTTTATAAATTGAAAACTTGTATGTCTCCACAGATATTTTGCAAGAAATTTAATTTTACATGGCAAAATCAGCTGTGATTTAGTTGCTTAAAGTGGGCAAAAAATTGGCACAATTTTGGGCATAAGGGTTGGAAGACATGTAACATAAGGTAAAAAGAGCCTAAACTAATTTGAATTCGAATACTAAAATGCTCAGAGGATTATCTCAAAAAATCATTTATCATTGTGACCAGATGGCGTCCACGCAATAATTTTGAAGGCACTGAAGGATGAAATTGTAGAACTTGCTGGCCAAAACATATAACTTGTCATTATACATTGTCACTGTACCAGAAAATTGTCATATTGCCAAAATGATTCCCATTTCTGGGGGAAAAAAGTTAACCCCCTAGACCCTCAAAGTGGATTGCCATATAGAACAAGCTTTTATGATAAAGACTAATATTACTGAACACTTAAGCCACCATTAACCAGTGGATAACGTTGTTGTCATGAGGGGAAGGCATATCAGTCTGTTAAATTCTCTGAAGGGTGTAAATGAAGGTGTGAACAAGGGGAAAAATCAGTGAATTTGATTTATGTGTTCTTCCAAAAGACCTTTGACGAGTTTCCGCACCGGGGCTGCTGTGTTTGTTTTAAGAGCCTTGCAGTTTAAATGGAAAAAGGACAAGAATTTTGTCATGGAAATAGAACCAGTGGTAACTTAGGGATCAGCATATGTATGAATGGAGAAGAGTTAAAATAGCGAAGGACTCTGGTGGTCAGAGAATTATGGGATAATAAATCCTAGAGCAGGAAGAAAAGTAGCCTAACTCCCTTATATGAAAAATAAGGAGGCTGAGTCCCAGGGAGATTTAAGGACTTGCCCCAGCTCGCTCAGGTTGTATCCAAGGGGGGATTTTAAACCCAGGTTCTCTTGACTTAAGACTAAGTGATCTTGCTATCTACCTAAAAGATTTAAACATGAAAGATCACTTATTGCTCAGGAACCTATGATGGCTTTATGTATTGTCAGTTCTTTCCTCCATTGCCTGACATTGGAGAGAACTCCTCTCTGCCCAACATCCATCTTTACTACAACCTACAACTATTTCCAGCTTCATCACTTAACCAGATGTCCACTAAATCCCTCCCACTCCAGCTAAATAAATCATCTTACCTTTCGCTCTTAACAACTTGCTAGTTTCTAACTCTGACTATACAGATATGCCATTCTTAAATCTGGAATAAACTCCCCGCTCTTCTTCACTAATCCTTTGTCCATCAACTTCAAAATCTAACTTAAAATGATCTTTCCTAAATGCCTTCTGAGTTAAATCCTCAAACTAATGCCACTTTTACTTTGCATTCCTCACCACTTAGTTCATACTTTATTATATAGTAATCTGTTACTGCGCATGGTCAAGGAGTAGTATGTTCCATTTCATCAAGTGGACTTATTAACAGGGAAATAAACGGATTTCCAGTTTTCAGAGAATCAACCTATCATCACATGCACATGTTTAATCAGCAATAAGTCAATGTTCACAATTTATCATGAGATTAAAATAGAGAACTGGCCTACAAGTCAAATGGACCAACTTGGGTTCAAGTCCAACTCCTGACACGTACTAGCCATGTGACCTTGGACGTCTTACTTAGCCTCAACCAATTCACCAAGACTACAAATGGCAGAAGAGTTTCTGTGAGCTCCTCACACCAATGAAATCACATCCATATTTTAAAGATTGACGTTAGTGTTTGGTTTTCCTTTGGTTTGTCATAATTGAGAAGCATTTCATCTTTTTTGCAGTGTCTTGGATTGTCATAATGAAAATTAGGTGTAATGTTGGTGAATTACAAACATTCTAGTTGTTAAAACATTCTTTGTGGAAGAGTGCCCAGTAACAGTCTACTGTACTCCATCTGTGGAGAGCAAGTGCTGTTGTGTAACATTCTTAACTCGCTTCACAAGTATCCAGTCTTGAGCCACTCCCTTCCATATTTAACGCTGCTGCTCCATCCATTTTCCTACAATGCCATCCTCATGCTGCTTGCCTTAAGAATTCACGATAGGTCATGTTGGATGTGTTGTGCTTGACTGTACTTATTTGTCAAGGAAGGCTTCGGGGGGGGGGGTGGAATGGCACCAGCATAATAGTAATAAAGATACAAAAAAGAGTGAGGAGCATCAAAACATTTTTGAAATATACAGAAGAAAATAAATTCAGAAAGAGATGCAGTAATTAAGTTTAACACATACTTTTAAAAAATTGGCGCAATATAAATGCAAGGTAACAATTTAATAGATTCTTTTTGTTTTTCTTCGTGTGCTGGAATGTTACTTGTTGATTGTGAAATTCATAAAGAAAAAGAAAAATGAGAACCCTAGCCGTAGCCATGCTTCACTTTCCCAGCCCTTCCATCCTTCCACCCAGACATGTCTTTACCTCTTCTCTCCCTCTTGCTCTAGGCACAGAATCAGATCAATAGTAACAGTACTTCTGGAAAGGGGCTATAATAGTTTACCTTCCTTGGGGACACCCAGATCAGAACTCCCTTCCTTTGCTGCTGTTTCTCTATATGCTGTTAGTTTCTACAATACAAGCGCCTCTTGGGTAGGGGATGTCTTCTCATGTTTTGTCTCCTCAGTGTCTTCCCAGGCACTGAGAGGCAGTGTGGCTGAGTGGGCAGCACACTGGACTTGGAATACTGTGTCTTCTCACCTCAGTTTGAAGCTCACCAGCGATGTTAGTCATGTGATTCTGCCCAAAACATTTAACCTCTCTGAGCTTCAGTTTCTTCCTTTGCAAAATGAACAAAATAATACTCAGTAAATATGACAGAAACAGGATGACAGCTAAAGAAAACAGGTTAAAATTGGAGGTGTCCCCCCCAAGATAGGGGATCTTTTATTAGAGAAGAAGAGCCCTTCCAGGGCGGGGTCTGAAGATGCTCGGGAAAGGTCTGATAACCCAGATGGTCTCCCCTTAGTTAGAAGCGGCTGTCACCTCGGAAAAAGAGGAATCTCTTGTTTCTTCACTCGAGTCCACTAATACTGTGCTGTCACATTTCATATCCTGAAAAAACCATTCAAACTCTTGTCAGGCTTTTAACTCTAAATTTATTTAGATGCTTTCTCCATGTATGAACATCCTCTAAGATTAAAGATCACAAATCACCCATGCTGTTTTATCCTAAATGATTTGTCCATTTTCTCCTTCAAATTCTCCAAGACAAAGGTGGGCTCTAACAGTAAGTATAATTGGAGCCTTCTGACATGATATAGATCAGTGGTCTCTTAAGTGGGCAACCAGTTCTGCTAAAGGCCTGTAGAATAACAGATATCAACAGGGCCATAGCTTAACTTCCAAGGGTTGTGTGATCAGTTAATCTGTGAATGGGTAAATGGGTCTTTCCACCCCTTTTCTTCCCCCTGCCCATGGCAAACATAAGTGTGTTCAGTTGTGTTTCGGTCATGTCTGGCTCTTCATGACCCCGTTTGGAGTTTTCTTGGCAAAGATGCTGGCGTAGTTAGCTGTTTCCTTCTCTATTTCATTTTACAGATAAGGAAACTGAGGCCAACAGGGTTGCGTGACTTTCCCAGGGTCACAGATCTGAGGCCATATTTGAACTCAGGAAGATGAGTCTTCCTAACACCACGCTCAGCTCTCTATCCACTACACCATCTAGCTGTACAAGTACTACACAAGGAGATCCCTCTTTTACTCTTTCTTTAGTCCGGCACCCTTCAACAGCCTCCCCCCACCCCCTACCCCTATCTGTGCCTCTCAGGGGCATTAAGACTTTACAGGATCCAGATGCTTAAAGACAAAATTCTACCACCACCACCACCACCCCCTTTTGTATTTCTGTCTTCCTCTGGCTATGGAAGTCCACCCAGTAGACGGGCTCATTGTTTTGAGTCTGTTTTGGGTGAGTAATCTGCAGGTGTCCTCCCCCTGACTTCCCTCAAGTGGTGTTTTTTTTTTTGATGGGAAATATACCACAGGATATGCAGGCATGGATAGGTTGGGATTACATTATCTTTCTCTCAAAACTCACCCATCTTCTGAATTTTGTCATTTCCCTAAGGGCACTACCATCCTTCTTAGTCTTCTCTACTTCTCTACCTCTATATTAGCCTTGCTTCCCATATCCTGTGCTTTATTTCGGATCAAGAAAAGAATACCACTTGGGGGAAATTGTGAGGAGGACACTTTGTTTTTCTATTTTTACTGGTGGGGTGTGTGATCAAAAAAGTTGGGAAAACGCTATGGATTGTCCATTATCATCCCTCACTTGCTGTTTCGCCAGTCTGCTTATTTTTCTGGGTGCCTTTAACTAAGACATAAAAGAAACCCAGTCTATATTTTTATCCCATTTCCTTGCTAAGAGATTTAGTTTCATTAGGCCTAGGTATATTATAAAATTATTTTATAATTGTTTTAAATCATAAAGAAAACTTCAGTTTGCTATTAGCAAAAATGGACTTGTGCGCTGTGAGGGACGGAACGAAACAGGTTATTTTTTGGTATAGCTTGGTATGAGTAACAATCATTTGCATATATCAGTTTGCAGATATGTGTGTATATTAAGTCAGTGTTATGTTGATTATTATAAATTAGTGCGTACAAGGCCCACAGGAGCCATTAGATACTTTTTCTGTAGTTTGGCTAAATTTCACCAAATGAGATTTGTTTATGGTCTGAGTTTTCAGATCTGTAGGTGTGATTAATTCAAAACAATGTTGGGAATATTTTTTCCAGTCAATTTTGCTTTTTAAAAATGAAAATAAAACCTTATTTAAAACATCTAAGCATTATCATTAGATAATGATATAAATGATTTTAAGAATAAACTGTTACATAAAAAACACCAAAGTACGTTTTTCATTAGTCCTAATTGTTTTCATTCATTATTTAAGTTATTCCTAGATTTTCTCCTGCTTTAAGCAAGGTACTGAGTCTTTATACTTTGAATGATGCAGTATAATTTATAGGATTGTCTTGTCTGAGGACCGTTCCTGGTATCCCTGGAGAGCTACCTTGGACGGGCCACTAGTATCTCTGAGCCTTAGTTTTACCCATCTGCAGAATGAAGAGTTAGACTAAATCTGTGGTTCAAAGAGTCTCAGAGAGTAAACCTTTACTTTTCTCATTGGGAGATCCGAAAGGTAGGCATTGCTTTGCTTTTTCAGAATCTTGTTCTTTCCACATTTGACTGGCGTGTGAGGAAGAAGTTGACAGATGGGAGTTTGCTTTAGTCTTGTGGTGTTTTCTCAGTATTGAGAAGTTTGTTGGGCAGCAGTTAGAAGGTACTGACTTGTCTGTCAAATCCTGTGATTATCTTTCCCTTAGCTGCTTTCTCAGCCCTTCTTACTCTCTTCTTCTGAATACTTTATTTTAATTTGTTACTATAACTTCTACTTACAAGATGTTTTTTTTCCCTTTTCTGAAAGATTACCTTCTTTCTCAATGCATTTAACAAAAATCTCTATTTTTTTGCAGGACATTAAATATGTACACCCTAATTAAACAGAATCTGAACATTTTTAAAGAACAATATAAAACAGTTGTTACCAGAGGAGCAATTTTTAAAAGATTTTTTTAAAAAATATGCCTCCCAAAGACATTTCAGTAAACTTTGTTAGAAATGTCTGATCATTTGAGATGCTGGAAGTCTTTGCTGGTCAAGTGTACTTTGTAGTTTTCAAAGTGTCATTATTTTAATTTGCTGCTAATACAGTCCACATTTCAAAACCATGTCTATTTGCAAATAGATAAGCATTATTTGTGATTAAAAAAAATTTTTTAGCTTTTTTTTATAATTCATTTTTTATTTCCAAATTCTCCCTCTCCCACCTTCACTTCCCCTACCCCCAAGCCGAGCCACTACAAATATGTATGTCAAGCAAAGCAAGCTCCTTTCTTAGGCATGTCTCAGAAATACATCAGTCTGTGCTCTGAGTCCATCACCTCTCTTTCTAGAGGTGGATAGCGTGTCTTATCACACGTCCTGGAATTATGGTTGCTCATTGTAGTTGCTCAGAGTTCCTAAATCTTCCAAAGTTGTCATCATAGTATTGGTGTTATGTAAAATTGTTCTTCTGGTTATGCCTATTTCATATTGTGTCAGTTCATACAAAGGCCTTCCCAGATTTCTCTGAAACCATCCTTTTTATCTTTTATGGCACGATCATATTCCATCACATTCACGGACCATAACTTTTTCAACCATTCTCAAATTGATAGGTATCCCCTCAGATTCCAGTTCTTTGACACCACAAATAGCTACTGTAAATATTTTTATACATATGAATCCTTTTCCCCTTTCCTTGATCTCTGAAATATAGACCAACCTAGCAGATTTCTGGGTCAAAGGATATACACAGTTTAATAGCTTTGGGGGCATAGTTCCAAATTGCTTTCAAAATGACTGGATCAGTTCACAGTGCCATCATTTAATGTATCAGTTTCCCATAGCCCCTCCAGCATTTGTAATTTTCCTTTTTTTTTTTTTGACCAATCTTTTGGGTTTGAGGTAGTGTCTTAGTACTGTTTTAATTTACATTTCTTTAAGTATTAAAAAAAATTCTATTGCTGTTGATAGCATGGACTTCTTTCTCTGAAAAATGCTTATTTATATCCTTTGACCAGGTATCAATTGGGAAATGGCTCTTATTCTTATAAATTTGATTATATTCTATTTATATCTTCAGAAATAAAACCTTTAACAGACAAAATGCTACAGAGATTTTCCTCCAGTTAGCTATTTTTCTTCTAATTTTAACTACATTGATATTGTTTATACAAATCCTTTTAAATTTTACATATTTTGTTCATTTTACCTCTTGTGAACTTCTGTCTCTTGATTAGTCAGCAACTATTCCCTCTTCGTAGACCAGTCAGGTAATTTCTTCTGTTAAGCATTATTTCTAAAGGGCCAGGTAATAATTTTAGGTTCATTCAAAAGCAGAGCATCACCGTAGAAGAATAGAACAGTCCATGAGGAAAACCACCAAGGCAATGAACTTTTGAGACTTTTAAGTTCTGAAAAGTTTGCTTTAATGAGCTTAAAAAACAATGGCATTCACTTTGAAAGACAAGAAGAAAAATAGTTCTATTGGGCCTTGAATTTTACATAAGCTAGTTTCCATAAATCTTTGTTTTTTGTGGTCCATCTGGCCACTTAGAGATAAATGGAATTGCAGACGGACGAGTCTCTGTGGATGAACCTAACCATTGTAAGAAGTTGAGAATAAAAGAAATTAAGAACATATCTGAAACAACTAAATTTGAAGTATTAGATATCGCAGAGTCTTTGAATACCGTAATCATAAACTGTAAAAATAATTCATAATGGTGATTTAAGTAGTATATTTAAGGCCTTATGTATTTTTATTCAGCAGGAGCAACAGCCAGAATTGTAACTTTGGTTTTGTTGCTACACTGAGATTAGATAACTCCAGAAATAATCGGATGTGTGGTATTCATATTTATGCGTATTGCATACAATAAATTTGTATTGATAATTTTATTTTAAAACATTTTATATAATGAAAATAAAGATCATGATTTATTGATTCAAAAATTTAAATAAGGCATGTTTTTGTATTATAGGTCAGGATTCTGTAGGAGCCTGATTTTAGAATTCACAACATCACCTGAAGTACTAGAGAAATATGGTACGTTTCTGTTTTATTTTCTATATTCATATGAAAATAACATTTCAGTGTCAGCTCTCGACTATGCTTGTGTCACAATCATAATGGGACATAGAAATAAAATATTTATTATACCAATTTTGGACTATATGTTCCATCCCTTGGGGACAGGAACAGAGCAGTTTCTTTTATTAAAAAAAAAAAAAAGCAAAAAACCCATAAAATGAGAAGGGACATATAACAGGTATTGTTAGTAATACCCAAAATGTTTGTGCCTATTACTAAACCATTTCCTCTTTAGTAAATTATTTTTGTTGTTTAATGTATATCATCATAGTAAGATAATCAAGACTGAATAACACTTGCGGCGTCTAAGTCTAAAATGCTGTTGTCTTTTTGGTACCACTCAGTGGATCCTGGTAGCTACTCGAGTAAAGACTGGAAAGGAGCACTCAAGTGCTTAGGTCCCTAGAAAGTGTCTGACTGCAGGGTACCCTTGGAAACTCTTAGGGTTTGATTGGGAGATTTTTTGTAGTCTTCAGCTGCTGTTGAGGTAGGCATGATAAAAAAAACTTAGAAACCTTAGGAGACTCAGTTCTGTCTGGGTGGTGTATACACCTATTTCTTGCCTGAATAGGTATATTAAATTTAATTGGAAATTTCCTCCGAACTCTAAATCTATAATAATTCTTAGACTTGGACTCCTTGGGGGCCTAGGAGTGACCTTTTGGTGTCTCTTAGATAGTTGTGGTCTAGTGCTACCATCTTTTACCCCCGTCATATTCCATGAGTGAATATGTGAGTGTCTTATCGTTTTACCCCGAGGGCCACACCATGAACTTCTTTCCCATCATTAGGCGGCAATCCCAGGCGGCAAACAGTTAAGGTATATATTCAGGTCGTATTGAAAGGTTACTGATAAGGCGAGCTGTGGTAGTGAACAGTCGGTTTGGGAAGGAAGGGCATTGTATTGTATATAGGGGTAGTGTGTGCGTGTGTGTACATAGGTTTATTTTGATGTCTCTTTTTAGAATATTGTTTAGCTTTTGGACAGTAAGTTTTATAGTTTGCAAAATTAGTGTTTCCTAAAGAGTTTTGCTAACATTTCTAACCTACATAAGGTTAGATCGTTAGAGTCTTTAAGGGCTCCTGAATGTGTACTCAGTATTCCTTTATAAGTTTATATTGTTCCCTCAGGTGTATTGACTTTTTTCAAAATCTCAATGTTCACAATGGTCTCGTTAATCTACTACTATAAGTTTTGCTCTTATTTTATCTCCTATACCCTGAACCTGTGTTCATATTTCTGTGTACAAGCTGTAAGCAAATTATAAACTGACAAGCTTAATTAAGAAGAAATGTAAGAAGTTTTAAAAACCATAGCTTGAATTATCACCTCTAGACATTTATTTTCTAAATTTATATATATCTCTGCCCTCACTTTCCTAAAATTCCAGACCCATATTTCCACCTTCCTTTCGTATATGCCCCACCCCACCTCAGACTCAGCGTGCCCCAAACTGAACTCTGTATGTCTCCTTGAAAACCTGCCACTTCCTCTAATTTACCTATCTCTGTGGCAATATGTATCGCTGTTCTCCCAGTCACAGGCTCACAGCCAGAGTCACCAGTCATTGTTAGACTTTGTTTCTCTTTCGCCTCTAACTTCTAGTTAGTTGCTAAATCCTAGTTCTTCCTCTGCAGTTTCTCTCCCATTCCTTACCTCATTTCCCATTCTACCAAGGTTAAGTTCAAGCCCTTATTTCTCCTTACCTACACTATCATATATTCTTTTCAGCCTATAATCTCTCTCCAGTCTGTCCTTCACCTGATACATCATTTTGTTTACCTTACTGAAAAAATCTTCCACTGAGTGATGAGTAGTTGAGCTTTCTTTTCCTTACATTCAAGAACCCTCAGTATGACTTCAATCCACTTTTCCAACTTATCTCATATTATTCTCCTTTATGTACGCTATTTCAGACAAACTAAACTCTTCTCCATTTCCCATTCAGCTCCTGCCCTCTCTGATCTCTATACCTATGCATATGGCTTTTCCCCATGGCTAGGACGGATCCCCCTCTCCTCAAAAGCCCCATATCTCTCTCCCTTCCTTTGAAGCCCAGCTCAGTTGCTACCTCCTCCAGTAAGTTTTATCTTCTGATTTCCTTGAAATAAAAATGTTCTTTCTGTTCTCAGATATCTCCTAGCATTTTGCCTGAACCCTCCCTTGCATTTGTCAGCTTATCATACTGGTTTTATAGAGTTGTTTGTTTACATTCCACCATCACCACCACTCCTACCCCTAACACCAACATCCCTGACTCTTCTTCCCCCTCTACTCAACTGGAGTTTCTTTGAAAGCAGAATTTTTGTTGTAGCAATCTATCTCCATCCTTATCGTAGTGCCTTATTTAATAGAGACTTAATAAATCATTGTTTCTCAAAAATTGAAGATTGTAATTGGTATGCTCTTATATTGAGAAATTGACAAAAGTTTTAAAGAGGAGTGCTCTGAACATTGCATTGGATTGAAATGCTGACTTCTGAGGAATTCTAACTGAAAGTTTGTTTTTATTAGAGTTATTAAGCCTACGCTCAGCTCAAGTTAGCAACTAGACTGGTGTGACAACCTGTTTTTAATCAGTGACTCAAAGCTGTGATCACCTCGATGTCACCGAATGGCCACAGCTTGTAAAAGGTAACTTTGAATGTTATTTCATGGTGTTTGGTGGGCTATCTTCTTATAAAGTAAGATTGTGCAGTGACTATTGGTAGTTGTACAAATTAAAAAAATATAAAATTGATAGACATACAGTCAAGACCATTGGGCATAACACTTGACTTAATCACTACCTTTTTCCCTCTAAAAATGTCAGTAGCAGCCATCACTATGGCTATATGGATAAACAACAAAGCAAAGTATTTTGGTAGAGAAATGATTCCAGGTTTATGCCTCAGTAAAAATTTAATTTTTGAATGTTATGAAAAATAATATTAGAAGGCTTATTAGAAGTTTAAGCTTTAAAATATGCCTTTTGTTTGGTGAACTTTTTATTGAAACACTACTCTAGAAGATTTTACAGCTTTAATAAAACCAGTGTACTTTTCTCTCCTAGAGAGTTACAGTGGAGGTAGAAGGAGTGGCTTGCAGGATGGAGAAGCTGCACCCAGTATTATTGGAAGTGAGCCACCATATGAATTTGCTAGCTCATGCTGCAGTATTCAGATTAATGGGTGTCTTGTGATCACATTTTCTGCAATCCAAATCAGGACTGAAAGTTATATGAGCATTTGCTCTGAGATTTTTTTTTTAATCTTAAATAATTTTTCACTCAACATTTTTAGTAAGAGAGTGCCCCAAAAGTAATTTTTTCCTTTGTTCATATTTTCTAAGTTTGGTAAAAAAAAAATACACTTACATACACACACACACACACACACACACATACACACACACATATTTATCTCTATATATACATATATACTTTTTTGTTGTACTCTTTAACAGTTGTAAATACTTTACATAAAAAGATAAATAGCTTCCTATGGAATAAACAACAGTTTGATTGAATATTGTTTAATATCGTTGCAAGGTGCTTGATACTCCAGTTTTTGAAAGTTGGACCTGATTGGAAATTTGCTAGTTTTGTTTCCTGTCCTCTCTCACTACTGGGTTAGAAAATTAATTTATAAAATGTAATGTAAGCTGGGCTACTAGACACTTAATATGGATCTGACTCAAACCATTTACTTAAATTTTTACAAGGAAAGTTTTTCTATTTGTTCTGTGGATACTCACTTTTCTTTTAATTAAAAATGGTCATATTTATAAAATTGACTAGAAAGACATATAGGATAACCATTTAGTTAAAAGATTTAAACCAAGTCTCTGAAACTGGCATTTTAGGAAACTGAAACTGGCATTAATCTGTCTCTCCTTTCTTACCCATCTCTTTTTTGTCTTTACCCCAGTCTGGATTGACTTTAAATTATTCCTCACTTGTAAATGGTATTGAGCAGTTCACTTTGATTTTATAAATTAGTGAGTGGTCAGTTTCCATGACCAAGTTAAATAGAACAACCTAGTAGTTTTATTTAGCTGTTAGTCACCCTTTTCCTCAGTAGAGCCAAGAGAGATGGGAAAAGCTAGACCAAAGCTAGATTGGAATGTACTTGTTGTATGGTATGACATAGCTTCCATCCTCTTCTAGAGAGTCTCGCATCTCTGCAGCACTTAAATATCTCTGCTTCTAAGACTTGGATTTGTTTCCCTCCTTGCTTGTGTCTTTATACCTTTGCAGTTTTTTTTTCCCTTTTCTATGTTCTCTCTGGGTCCTTTCCTTTTCCTTTATTCCTTTATCTTTCCTGTTAATTTTGAAAGTTTTGCTGCCTAAGTGTTTGAAAGCTTCTAATCTGCCTCTCTTCCCTTAGTGCCAGCAGGTTTATTTTTTGTTTTGCAAGCCTGCTCTGCCTCCTTACAATATGACATCTGATGCTGGAGGGTCGCACTTTCAAAAATGAGTCAGCTGGTACATGGGGTTATCATCAGTTTTTAGCACTTCTGTCTGGGAGATACAAGTTTGGAAGCAATCTTGGGGTTCTTACCCACAAGGCTGGTGGAGACCAGGTGTGTCACGAAGGTGATTTGCTTGCTCCCTGGGGGAGAGGGTGGAGTGAAATTTTTGCATATGTGTCACAGCCAAGTCACTGCCACCTCCAGCAGGCTATAGTTTTGTTCTCAAAATGATTTTCAGTGAAGCTAAACTTTAATACTACTGTATAAAGATCTCAAAATGAATTATTGAACTGGGACCTATTTATGCACTCTTGCTCTTAGCAATAGTATGAACAAACAAGGGAAAACAAAAGTTTTGAAAGTCAACCGAAGAGGTAATTTTAAAATAGTTTTAAGAAAAGTAGAAAACGCAGAATTATCCTTTTTTTCTGGTGGCTCTGATTTTAAGATTCTTCTGATGTCTTTAAAATTTTGAACTTCAGTTCCTCATTTTCTGGTTAATTCCTAGGTCAAAACTTGATGCCCCTTTGAAAACTTAGTCTTTGCTTTAAAAAAATTTTTTTTGAGTTTGCAAGTATTGGAAATTAATGTTTATATTATACTATACTATAACATGGTTTGAAACTGCTAATAAAGTGAATATACTTCCTGGAACTCAGCCTGTTTTCTAACAACAACATATAGGGTAAGGAAGATTCATGCAGTCTAGAAATGAATTAGAAAGGATTGATTTAGTAGACTTAGCTTTCTGAATATAGCTAGATAAAATAAGAATATATAGCTTCTGTTGAACAAACAAAATACTACAAAACCACCAGTTGGCAATTTTTATACCTATGGGCAATTCTCAGCTACCTATAGCAAAGTTTTAATCCAAGATAGAGTTTTTCTTACCATTCAGGTTTACTTCTGGCCAATAGTATCTCCTAGCACTACTGGTTAGTATGTGGACAAGGAAACCAAAGTAATGTTAATATTGAATAGTCAATAAGAATAAAAATAAGAATGGTCAAACTGTTATTAGCTGATAACGTACCATGTCAGCTGGGATTCCTTTTAGAGCAGCCATTCTCAACCTGTGGGTTCTGTTCAATTTGTAACAATGAAAACACATCCTGCGTATCAGATATTTACATTACGATTCATAACAGTAGCAAAATGACAGTTATGAAGTAGCAACGAAAATAATTTCCTGGTTGGGGGTCACCACGACATGAGGAACTGTATTAAAGGGTCGCGGCATTAGGAGGGTTGAGAACCACTGCTTTAGACTGACCTGCAGTTTTGGGTTATGCATAAGTGCATCATTCCGTAAGAGTTGTTAGTCAGGACTTGACCCTAGCAGACTTTGCAGTTGTGTATTTTTAGCCAAAATTTTTGTTCTCCGGCATAATCTTCATTTCTTACTTAGGTTTTGATTCCTTATACCAATACAGGATTCTGAATGCTATTCTTAGGAAAGATAATACACTAGCTTTTATTAGGTAAATTATATTTTAAAAATCTATAGTATGCAACTTCTTGTTTATTTTTCCCATGTGTTTGAGTTTTTTAAATATGTATTATAAATCTGAAAAATTTGGCTTTTAGTAATACATTGTGACCTAAAGAGTTTAATGTATTACCAAATTTATTTTAGAGAAATGTTATCTTCCAAAATAATTGTATTTAGGTATTTCAGAAAGTGGTATGTTTTGTTTAATGTTTTTCACTTCCATCTTATAGATCACCAGGAGAACCTCACTCTGACGACATTGAAGCTAGCCGAATGTAAGTAAAATTGGTAGTAATTATTTGGGAAATTTAGTGTAATTAGCTTATTTCTATACAGACCGTATCAAATGGCTATTACATTTTTAAATATAGCAGATACAAAAAATATTTTTTCAAAATTAATTGACTTTATATGAGCTCTTAAAATAGCCATGAGCAGAAACATGCTTACCTCTACTTTGTACTTCTTAGCTCTAGCTGCAATTCATTAAGGTTTCCTGAAGTCTTCCTCTTCTAGATGTTAGCATACCCCTAGAGCCTTCCACTCTTTCATAATTAGAGATGATAGCAGGTTTTATAGCATTTAATTCCTCTGTGGCCTGAATATCTTATTGTCTCTTCAGCCTCCTTCTGGTATGGTGGAAGGGAGAAATGCAGAAATGTGGAAGTGTAGCTCTAGCTCTTCACTTCTCTTTCTTCCACCTTTTCAGTCCCACTTCCACTGGACAGACTGGAATCTGACAGCTATTCAGTGGGGTAGGTAGGCAAAATTTTTTATTCAGTACAGGTGTGCTGTATACTCTACGAGAACCAAATGCCTGTATGTGAAAATCTAAACTCATAAAAGAAATAAGTAAAGGGGGAATAATCTTATCAGAAAAAAATATTCTTGACTTTATAAAAAGGATTTACCACAGAGTTCACTTATTATAACCAGCAGCAGTGATTATGCTATCTTGAATTTGCAGAGTGCTTTATAATATTCAAAGCACTTCGATCTGTATTATAAAGCTTTTAAGTAACAAGCTTCTTGAGTATATCTCATATGATTTGATTCACATCCCTTTCTAGGAACACAACTACTATGTAAAGTGAGATAATTACTGTTACAGTAGTAATTTTCCTGGGGAAAAAAATAAAAACCATAGAGTATAGAATTTGAAATCTGAATGGGACCTTAGAGATCATTTAATCCAACCCCTCTTCCTCCTCTCCCTGTCCCCTCACCACCTCATTTTACCATCAAGGAAAATGAGCCTAGTGAAGTTAAGTGATATATCTGTAAAATCTTACCTGCTGAAATACCCAGCCCAGGACGAAAACTGAGCTGGCCTGACTCCTGCTCCTATGCTCATTGCATTTGATTTTTTCTTTGTAGCAGAATCAGCTTTAAACACAGCAAGGGACACAGCTTTTTATAAATATTTAAAATTTAAAACCCATCAATTGCTTAACTTTAAAAAAAGAATTCTTTGTCAAATGAAATTTTCTGTTTGGTCTCTGTAGAAAGTTGAAGAGTTTTTTGCTTGTTCTTTTCTTCCTCATAAGCTTAAGCAAGCATACTTCTGGCAACATAGCTTTAAATATATTCTGAAAAGTAGATGAGACACATGTAAAATGTGCCTTGAAACTGGGAGATTCATGCTTCAGGTAGGTGTTGGACCAGATGATTTCTAAGGTCCCTCCAATTTTAAGATTGTCTGATTTCTCAGTTTTTAAGCAGTTTAATGTTTCATATGAATGCTTAGCATGGCTATTTGAATAAATGCTTAATTTTTCTTGTACACTGCTTTACTTAGTTATTAAATTTTTTCAAAACATTTTATAGCTTCTCATTTTTTTATTCCCATTAGAAAATGTAGGAAGAAAATTTTCAAGGCCAGGTTAAGTGTTGGGTGAACATGAATAGTTAGAGCTGTCCAAATTAGAGCCATTCCTTTCAGTCAGCCTTGGCATTATAAAATTATCTTGGGTGCCATTATTTTTTGGTTGTGACCTTTATCTCATATATTCAGTGATTCTTATAGATCAGAGAATATCCCTAAATTACCAGCTTCCTGAAACAAAAAGGAGGACTCCCTCCATGTTTTCTAAGACCTTTCAAAGGCCTTCTTACATCATATTCCCCTCATTCATATAATTTCAGCTGGTTTTTTCACGTTTCATATACTTCCTGTCAGTGTTGCCAGATACTAGTAGAGTTGGTCAGCTAACTCTTCTAAGATCAAAATGAAAAAAGAAAAGAACTAGTGTCCTTGTATCCAATAGAAGGTGAAATATGTACAGTTACCACGTTTGTAAAATGAGGGAGATGAGCTAGATGACCTCCAAGGCTATTTCCAACTCCTATAAGCTATAAATCTTCATGTGGAAGAGAAATTAAACTTGCTGTGCTTGGTCTTAGATAGCAGAATTAGGACCAATGTGTGTAATTTGTAAAATCGCAGATTTTGGGTTAGTGGAAAGAAAAAATCCGCAAACATCACAATTCAAAAATGGAAAGGATTACCCTGTGAGGTATAGTGCAGTTTCCAGACAGTTCCCAGAGCTGTCCCACAGTCTGAGTGGTTACTTGTTAGGGCTGCTTTCAGATGGAATCCATACATCACATGGGGCCTGGACCATCAGATTTCTGAAGTCCCATTTGAATTCCCAGGAATCTGTGATTTTAGAGTTAAATGATTATAACGTTCTTTACTTTGAAAATTGAAGAAATATTCAGTGAGCATCTACGTGTTAAAATGCTTTCTATGTATAAGGCATTCTGCCAAGTACTGAAGTAGTTTGAAATATAGCATGGTCCTAGCCTCCAGGTAATGTGTTATCTAGCTGGCAGTAACACTTTGCTTAAATACATTATACTATATAATAACAGTAGTACGTAGTAGAATATAATAAGAATGTAAGACAGGTAAACTAGATTTGAGGTTGGAGGAAGGAAATATTTCTAATTGGGGTGATTAGTGGAAGTTTGATGGAAGAAAAGGCATTAAAGAAAGGATTTGAAAGGTGGATAAGATCTTAAAAGAGTAAGGATGGCCAGAGGAGGTATTGTAGGTCTAGGGATGGAATATGCATTTGTACAGAGATAGGACATGGCCTGGTTTGTTTATAGTGTAGCATATATCAGTCAGTCGTAACTTTAGCAAGTGCCTAAGTGTTATAGGCCCTGTGAGTTACTAGAGATAAAAAGGCACGCGTGCGCACGCATATACTCTCACACACACAGAATCTCTGCCCTCAGGGAGCTTGCCCTTCATCATAGGAGACGTTGTATATATAGGACCTGTGTAGTATATTTACATAGATACAAGATAGTAAAAAGAGGGAGGCAGTGGGATTAGAAAAGCCTCGTGTAAAACAAGGTGCTTGACTTACGTTTTAAAGAAGTCAGAGACAGAGATAAGGAAGAATGTGCCCCAAGTTGGGGGAGGATGGGGAGGTCATCATGCCAAAAGTTATAGAGACAGGAGTATTTTGAGGAATACCAACAGCATGGTTTGAGTGGATTGCAGAACACATAAAGGATAATGAAAAAAGTAAGTTGGAGTTGTCTTGTGAATGGTGTTAAATGCAAAGTAGAGAAGTTCTTTGATCCTAAAGATGTTAGGAAGTCACTGGAGTTTATTGAATGGTGGAGTGGCATGGTTTGACTTTTTGTGCTTTAGAAATATGCTGGCAGCTATTTAGAGGATAGATTGGAAAGATTCAGTGGAGTAAGTGGGCAGAATGTAGAAATAGAATTGAGAGGACTTGTCAAATTTTTGAATGTGAGAGATGGGGAAGAGAAAAAACGTCAGATATAACACTGAAGTTTTAATGGGTGAATGATGATACCAGTTGACAGAAGTAGAGAAATCAACATGGAGATTAAGTTTCATGGACAAGTATGTTGTGTTATGGAAATGAGTTTGAAGTGTTATCATAGCATTCATATGTAAATGTCTAGTAGATATTAGGAATATAAGAGTGGATGAACAGTTGATACAAAGCCTTCTCAGAAAGCAGGAGGTGAGCCAGACTGATAATGTTTTATTCAGTGAACAGTATGAATGTGGCAGTAATGGCAAAGTTAAATGAAAATAATTTGGAATTAGTATGAATACTTTCCCTTCTGTCACTTAGTGGTTATCATCCATAAATTAGGTATAAAGCAGGGGTATGCTAGAGCCAATTCCTATCACTTTAGAAGAATCTGTTGTTTTAATTTTCAGTATGAGTATTTATACTTTTGAAGTTAGCAAATGCTACAAGTAAGGGCCTGATACATTGTTTTTGTTGATTGTCTAGACTTAAAATCACAGAGAAGATGTTAATACAGTTAAAGTATAAAAGTATGTCATGTGTTTTCAGAGAACGCTGATTGTTAAACATTCACCAAAACATCCCTGGTACGTAAAGCCCGAAAAAAGTAATGGAAGTCATGCACTCAGGTCTTCCTTCTTCACCCAACACATTGTTTTCAAGTTTCTTAACTCAGTTTCTGAAATTGGAAGTTAGATCAAAGTCTTAATGGTGAAGCACAACACAGCAAATCACTGTCAGTTATTATCGGACTATACCTTAGAAACTCCTGGTGAGAATCACTGAGTCATTCATTATAATTCTTAACTGCTTTTGTCTATGGAAACACGGCGTTCCATCTATGTGTATGTATGTATATAGATATACACACACACGTGCATAAGTGGTCGTAACAGCTATGTTTTTAGAAGATAATCCTTCCCCCAAAATATGTAGTTGCTAGAGTACTCATCTGCATCATTACTTTATATCATCTGTGTAAAAAATTAGAGAGGAAAGAGATGAAGTTTCTGTCAAATTTAAAATGTTATCAAGGAAACCAGGTCTTTGCTATTATAATAAGACATCCAGAGTTCTTAATATTTACTATGTAAATGATGCTCTTCTAAATACCATATTAAACGCGAGCTATTAAGATACATAAGTCTTTTGCCAAAAATAAATTAATGTAAAAATATTACTCCTTAAAGTATATTTTTAAAGTAATATTCATCCCCAAATCCTTAGTGAAATACTGATAACATGGCATTTTTATGACTTTGCTAGATATAAACATTTAAATTCAGAGCTTTGTTAGTTATTTGAGAAGCTTGAAAGTGTTTTATATATATTTAGATCCTTAAGGACATATAAAACCCGTCAGTGGAGGTTTTAGGTTTCATGGCTTCAGTCAGAGAGGCCAAGGGTGATGATGAAGCGGCTGATCGGATCTTTGCCACTACAGGAAAGAAGCGATTTAAACACTTCTGTTCTTCTTTCTTTGGTCTCTTTGGCAGTGTATCACTAGGAGTGGTGTTATTCTACTGGGTCAAACTCCTGCTAGTGGTTTGTTTGTTTTTTTCATTTTGTTTGTTTTAGTGGATTTTGAGAGAGAATTCCAAATCATTTTCCTTAATGGTTGAACTGATTCACAATGCTGAAACCACTTCTAAAACCAGTATTTTATGGAAAGTGGGAGAAGTATCCCATGCTTAATAGTTCATTTTAACTCAACAGACATTTACTAAGTAGCTACTGTTCCAAATCCCTGAAGCATGTGGTGGGAATAAAAAGAGAAAAAGACTATTGGCTCTAAAAGAGATCGTCCTCTTTATCATTGTCCTCATCGTCATCATCATAGCTAGAATTTACATAGGGTGTTAAGGTTTGCTTTATACGTATTACCTGACTTTTTTATCCTTGGAGATGGGTGCTATTATTATCCCCATTTTACAGATGCTTGCACAGGGTCACACATCTAGTAGTGTCCACCCAGCAGCCACTGGGAACACAATATATACATATTGTGTTTTGTTGATTATATGTATATATATATATATATACCAATAAGTAAATACAAGGTGATTTGAAGAGGGACAAACAGAAATAGACATCTAGGGGGAATCTGTAAAGGTTTCACAGAGATAAGAGTCTTGGCTAAGGATGAGAAGATTCAGAGGAGTGCATTCCAAACATGGGTGCAGGGTGGGTTGGGAGGGAGCCGCTAGAAGAACTATTAACACATTAATTAGAGCTGTTCTTGTGCTTTTGATATCATTTTTTGAACCAAGGTTTTCAAGTTGTTAATCCAAAATAACTTGGCTTAATAAGCTTTATAGCTGTGAATTTCCACATTTCAGTAAAGTAAGAAATTGCTTCCTTTTCTTAATGATGCAATTACCTTGGGGCAGCTAGGTGGCGCAGTAAATAGAGCAATGGCCCTGGAGTCAGGAGGACCTGAGTTCAAATGCAGCCTCAGACACTTGACACACTTGCTAGCTGTGTGACTTTTGGCAAGTCACTTAACCCCAATTGCCCTCCAAAAAAAAAAAAACAAAAAAAAAAGGAATTACCTTAATCTAGGAAAAAATTAATGCTTATGGACAAGCAAGTAACTTAATGTGGGGTCCAACTTCTTGTTGATAAAATTATTCACTTTACATAAATTCTTTTTTTAAATTTTCTTTTTGCTGTGTTTATAGGCCAAAGGGAAGATTTCTGTAATATGGAAGAAAACGAGCCCCATTTTTTTTTCTGAGATCAATATAGGTAATATGACTAAATTGGTTTGTTTGAAACATTGAACATTTCTAGGAGCTTATAGTGAAAGTTCCTTGAAATCAGGGACCATTCCATTTTTTCCTTTGGATTTCTAGCACCTTGCATAGTACCTGACCCATAATAGGCATAGTAAATGCTTGTAGATTGATTGAATGTCAGTACAAATACACCTTCCCAGGCAAAGTGGAGTTCTTGGGTGGTGTTTCCACATTGGATGTGTCAGTGCTGCTTTTCATTAGCATAATTATCACCATGACTACCCATGTGTAAAAGCTTTCTGCATTTAATGGAATGTAGAAAAGAAAGAGGTCCAAGCACAAGTCTAGACGACGGGAGTGATAATGCCTCGGTCTGCAATAGAGGGTAGTAGAGACACAAGGAAGAGATCATGATTAGCCCTGGGCCTGTGGGTTAGGCCATCTTTGAAAGGCTTAATAATTACAGTCTCAAATTGTAGTATTTGTATGTAAGTGATGTTCGTAATAGGTAACACATATTTGAATACTACCAAAAATAACTAGTAAGAGAGAGCATGATAATTATGAAAAATTGACATTTATACATTTGTAGCATTTGCTACATCTACAGCAGTGCTAAGTGAACAAGCAAAGATTTCTGATTTTAATCAGATTTTTGAATAGGCATAAAGTGATTTTGTAGGTAGTTTTCTTTTAAACAAAATAGCAAATAACATAGTTTTAAAAGATTTTTTCTTGAATTTGTTTGATAACCCAATGACATCTTTTCATGTTTCTGTAGTTTAGTCACTATTTAAAGATATCAATGAGAAGTAATTTTTTCTATTGTATTGACTTTCTTTAAAATTTTATTTTCTTTTTTAAGAACTTAAATACAAACATTTTAAGATAAAAGAACAAGAAAAAGCATTATTTAAGAAATTATGAACTGTTAGTGTTGTATTTCAAAAAACTTCCTATACCAAACTAAATAAGTTCAGTTGTCAGTAAGTAATGTTAAGCTCCCCGCATGTGCCATATATAGTCCTAAGTGCTGGTGATATAACTGCCAGGAAAAAGACAGCACCCCCAAGGAGCTTACCGCATTTTCTTTTTTTTTAATTTGAGGCCATCAGGGTTAAGTGACTTGCCCAAGGTTTCCTAGCTACTAAGTGTCGGAAGCAGGATTTGGACTCAGATCCACCTGACTTTAAGACAGGCTCTCTGTCCACGACACCACCTAGCTGCCTCCTGTTTGTAATCTAACGAGGGAAGACCAGCACACCAAAGGCCGCCTGGTAGTACCTACCGTGTATGTGTGGCAGAGAAGCCTGAGGAGTCCCATAGTCGTTCACATAGGTGAGAGATAAGAGACCTGAGCTGAGTTCCCTCCTTCAGTGGAAGTTTTAGATTTCATGGCTTCAGTCAGAGAGGCCGAGGGTGATGATGAAGCGGCTGATCAGATCTTTGCCACTACAGAAAAGAAGCAATTTAAACACTTCTGTTCTTCTTTCTTTGGTCTCTTTGGCAGTGTATCACTAGGAGTGGTGTTATTGCTACTGGGTCAAACTCCTGCTAGTGGTTTGTTTGGTTTTTTTCATTTTGTTTGTTTGTTTTAGTGGGTTTTGAGAGAGAATTCCAAATCATTTTCCTTAATGGTTGAACTGATTCACAATGCTACCAGCAGTATACTTTGTGTTCCTGATGTTTTACAACTTCCCCAATAGTTATCACTAATTTATTTTTTTGTCATTTTTAAACAATCTGATGGGTGTAAGGTGCAACCTCTGAATTTTTTAAATTTTTATTTCTCTTATTTGTTATTTGCAACTTTTTTTCCCTCGTGGTGGTTAAAAGCTTTCATTTCTTCATTTGAAAACTACATGTTAATAGCTTAGACTACTTATCAATTGGGGCATGGCTCATATATTTGTATAAATTTGTGTGAATATTTCTGTATATCTTAGTAATCAGAGAAATTTTCTGTCAAGGTTTTTTCCCCTAATTGTTTCCCTTCTGATTTAAAAAATAATAATATTTTATTTTTCTCCCGATTGCATGTAAAAACAATTTTAAACATTTTTTTGGTTTGTTTGTTTTGAGTTCTAAACTCTGTCCCTTCCTCCCATCTCTCCCCTGAAACTGTAAGCAATCTGATATGTGTAATCCTGTAAAACATTTCCATAGTTAGTCATTTTGTGCAAGAAAACTCAAACAAACAGACAAACAAAAAAGAAAGTAAAAACTAGTATGCTTTGGTCTGAATTCCCCTGCCATCAGCTCTTTCTCTGTGGGTGGATAGCATTTCTCATCATGAGTCTTCGGAGATTGCCTTGGATCATTGTATTGCTGAGAATAGCTCAGTCATTCATAGGTGTTCATAGTATAATTTTGCTGTTACTGTGTACAGCATTCCCCTGGTTTTGCTCACTTCACTTTGTATAATTTCATCTAAGTCTTTCCAGGTTTTTCTGAAATCATCCTGCTTATCTTTTCTTGTAGCACAATAGTTTTCCATCACAGTCATGTACCACAGCTTGTTCAGTCATTCACCAGTTGATAGCTATCCCCTCAATTTCTGATTCTTAGTTGCCATAAAAACTACTGCTAAAAATTTTTTGTACAAATATGTTCTCTCCTTCCTCCCACCCCCTCTTTTAATCCCTTTGGGATATAGACCTAGCTGTGGTATTACTGGATCAAAGGATCTGCACAATTTTTTCCCCTTCTGATTCTAACTACATTCTTTTAGCTTAGCCAGAAGCTTTTCAATTTTATGTCATCAGATTTATTCATTTTATCTTTTATGATCATCTCTCCTCCTTGGTTAGGTAAGAATGTTTCTCCTAACCATAATCATAAAAGGTATCTCTTCTTTCTCCTCTTAATATGACCTTTTTAGATCATATATTCATTTAGGGTTTATTGTAGCATAGGGTATAATGTGTTGGTCTAAATGTAATTTCTGCCAGGCTGCTTTTCTGTTTTCCAAGCATTTTTTGTTTTTTCAAGTACTATGCTTGATTGCTTCTGCAGTTTATTCTTGCGTTGACAACTTTGCTATTTTTTAACCAGTATATTGTGTCAACTTTCTTTTTCTTATTTTCTTTAAATATTTAAATTATGAACTTGAGAAACTTGAACAAAAATGACCATTTCCTTGTACAGAGAACATAAAAAGAGGAACCTCTATTATACTGTGAATATCTGTTCAGCTTGTTTTTTAAGTATACAGGACATCTTAAAGGCCTCATTGCAGTTTTAAGCTATTAAAGATTTAAACTGCACTTAGATTTTGGGATACTTTATGTAATAAATTAACATGACAGTCCAGCACTAACCTTGTTTGTCTATATCCTCTTCTGAGGATTTTCTTCTGGGCATTTTTAAATGTTTCATTTGCCCTCTGTTTTTGGCATCACTGTTTTAAATTCTGGTCTTCCTTTGTAATTCTTTCCTCATAACTAACTTCGTTACCCCCTACCCTCATCAAAAAAATAAAAAGAGAGAAAGCCCTCCTTTAAAACAACTAAATATAGTTTAGTAAGATAGATTCATACATTGGCTATGTCTGAAAATATGGCCATGTCTCATTTTGTATCTCGAGACCATCACCTCCCTTTCAAGAAAGGAGAAACATGATTCATTATCAGTCTTTTGGAGTGATTGATGATTGTATTAATCAGACTTCTTGAATTTTTCAAAAATTGTTTTCTTCGATAATATTGGAGTCAGATAAATTGTTTCTTTGCTTCTGCTTACTCCACCTTGTATCAGTTCATTCAAATCTTCTTAGGGTTCTCTGAATCTTTCCCTTTCATTTCTCACAGGACAGTTTTATTCCATTCACGTACCATAATTTGTTTAGCCATTCCTTTGGATAGGAATTCACTTGTTTCCAATTCTTTGTTACAACAAAAGTGCTGCTATACATTTTTTTGTGATTTTTTTTTTGTGATTTCCTCAGGGTATAGACCTAGTAATGGTATTGCTGGATAAAGTTTAGTGGTGACTTTTGGGTGATAGTTCCAAATTTCTTTCCAGAATGGTTGGAGAAATTCACATTGCTGTCAGTAGTATGTTAGTAGTTTCTTCATTCTGTCTTACTAACAATCTTCACTTTCCTGTTTTGTTTTGTTTTTTTACATCTTTGCCAATCTGATGGTTGGGAGGTGAAAATCAGAGTTTTAATTTGCATTTCTCTTCTTAATGATTGAAACCATTTTTCATGGTTATCGATGGTTTGTCTTCTTTTTAGAATGATTGTTCATTTATCTATTGTGAAATGCCTACTGCCCTTATATATTTAAATTAATTCCCTGAATATCTTAGATATAAGACTTTTTCTGGGAAATTTCCAAAACAAACTTTTTCTTGGTTTACTGTATAATTTCCAGTTCAGCATTGATCAAACTTCAAATCAAAATCATTCATTTTGTCTCCTATGATCCTCTCCTTTACTTGGTCATGAACTCTTTACCTGTCTATAGTTTGGAAAGTGTCTCCTTACCTACTTCTCTGATTTATTTATTTTGTCACCTTTTATATCTAGGTCACGTAGCCATTTGGAACTTATGGAGGTATATGGTGTATAGGACCTCAAAGAGTCTGTGGCTGTGTGCCAGGCACTGTGCTAAGCATTGAGTGATGCTGTCCTGATCTTCCACTGGGAGAAGACAGCCCGTTAAAAAAAAGCTGAAAAGCGTGGAGGGGGCAGGGCAGAGATTACCAGTTGAGGGGGTATGAAGAAGTCCTGTATCCAGGGTTGAAATGATCTGAGGAAATGAGAGTTTCAGAGTTGATTTCATATTACAGAGTTAGGAGTTTCTGAAGATCATGAAATCTAGGAAAGTAGCCAGGTGAGAAATACTGAAAGAAATTCTTGGGGTGCCTTCCTCAAACTGAGGATCTAGGAGGAGCTCCTAGATAGTCCCCCCACCCAGAGGGAGGGAGGGACCCCAGGGGCAGGGAATGCTGAGGAAGGGTGAGTTTCAGAGTTTATTTCATCGTGCTGCATAGTGAGTTTCTGGAAGGTAGCAGGGTGAGAAATGATGAGATGGATGCTCTGGTTACTCTCCGTAAGTGGTAGAAGATGTGGGGGCAGCTCTACAGGGTGCCCTCTGTTCTTTCTGATCACAGGGAGAGAGGCACACTTTGAGCAGGGAGTGCTGAGGAGATGGGAGTTTAGAAAGTGATGTGTTGTTCGGAAGCTCATTTCTTCCAGACTGTTTTCTAAATTCCCCAGCTGTTTTGTCAGATAGGAATTCCTTACTCAATAATGAAGGTCCTTTAGTTTTTCTGATTCTGTGCTGTTGTGCTTGACTGCTTCTGCACTCTCCCAGTGATAAACTCTTCTATTTTAAACCAGTGCTTATGTTAAGCATCTACTCATTTAGCAGTGCATGTACCTGTTAAATGATGTCTTATTCTAGCTATCTGATCTTTAGCTTATGTTTGGCAAAATTATCTGAAACTAAGTAGACATTCCAGTGTGGTCAGATGAAGAAATAATTGGGAAATACATTATCTCCCTTTGTAGTAGTAGGTAGTCACTAAATTCCCTGAACAAAAATCTTCCTCTGTTGCTTCATTGGGGCTTAGACATAATTGCTAGGTTGTTGAATACCATCCTAGCAGTGCCTTCTGCTGGGTTATATTAAATTAGAAAAACTGCCCTAGTCTAGCTAAATATGTAGGCCCAGCCTACCTAAATCATGAGAAACTCATTGCCGGCAAGTGTCCAACTGGATCTGGTTGTGGCAACCCACAAAATAACTAAAAATATAAAATTATCCTTAGTTCCCTGTTATACTTCCACAATAAAAATAGCAAACTCAGCATTTTTTCTCCTACCTTTGTACCTTTGCACAGATTGTCACTTGTGCTTGAAATGAACTTTATATTTCCTTTTGGAATTCCTAGGTTGCTTCAAGTATCAGTTCCTGTTACTTTCAGTAGGAGACAACAAGAGTGTGTATATGTGTATTTATGCATATGTAGATAAAATAAATTTAAGAATAAATGCAAGTAAGTACAAGGTGGTTTGAGAGAGAGAGAAAGCAAAACAGGCAAGTTTATATTTGATCCTAGAAGTAATAAGAAGTTATTAAGTAAGTAAGGGAGTTACATTGTTAGAAGTGTACTTAATGAAAATCAAGTTTCACAAAAATTTGAAGGACTGAAGTGGGGAGAGACTTGATACAGAAAGACCAGTTAGGATTTTAATGGATTATGTGAGAATCATTTCATAAGCAGCTCCTGTGTGCAACCAGATCATAGAACAAGCTCAGTGTCAATATTAAATTAAAAGGAAGAAGATGGAAAGACATGAATACAGTAACTACTCCAACTCAGCCTATTTAAATAAGCTTTTGATACTGAAAAGATGAGGAAATTGATTCATTCCTTCAAAAAGCATTTATTAAGTATCAGTTATATGCCAGGTACTCTGCCAGAGAGTGGGGGTACAAAGGCAGAAAATACGCAGCCTCTGCCCTCAAGGAGTTCACAAGTTGTTTGTATTGGGGGCCGAGGGAGGACAACCACATGTACTGAGAAAAGGAAATACAGAATACGTGGAGCTTAGTTTCTGGGCAGAGTATAGAACTGAAGATCAGTATAGCATTCCTGTATCAAGTAGCCCTCGAATTGACCTTTCTGGGAAGTGAGAAGTGCATGCTGGCGTGGGGTCTCTGGCCCTTACCAAGACACAGTGATGGGAGGTGGAATGTCACATACTGCGAATAGCAAGCAGCGATGTGTGATAAGCCTAGGAAGATAGGCTGGAGCCAGACGACAAAGGGCTTTAAAAGCCAGTAAAAGAGAATTACATCTTCTCAGGGAAGTGACAAGGATTAACCTTTGTTTCAGGAGTATCAGTTTAGTAACTGTGTGGAGGATGGCTTGGAGACTAGTTAGGATGATCCTGCAGTATTCTCAGTGAGAAGTAAGAAGGGCTTTCAACTGAGGCGATGGCCATGCGACTCACCAGGCATTGATCAGATGCCTTCTGTGTGCCAAGCACTGTGCTGAGTGCTGTGGTTACAAAGAAGGCCAAAGAATACCTGCTCTTAAGGAGCTCACAGGCTGATGGGAGAGAGAACACGTGCAACAAGATACTTATGCCTATGCATATACCTTCCCCCAAGGGCATTTGTAAACACACACATATGTACAGGCACATACATAAATTAGAAATAAATTCAGAGAGAACCCGCTAAGGTTTAAGGAAGATCAGGAAAAAAAGAGGGATAAATGCACGTAAGAGAAGGATTGTGGAGGTAGCGTTGACAAGACTTGGTAATTGATGGGATATGGGTTGTGAGTGAGGGACAGTGACAAGTTGAGGATGACCTAGGTTATGAGCCTAGTGACCGGAACTGACTGGCGTTGCCCATAGTGGAAAGAGGGGAGGTTTGGTGAGGGTGAGTGGAGTGGTGGAGATGGACAGAGGTGTTAAATTCTGTTTTGCACATGTTGAGCTTGAGATGTGTGTGGGAGGGCACCCCCATAGAAATGTCCAGAAAGAGTTTGTTTGTATGGGACTAAAATACAGGACAGAGTCTAGGGCTGAATATATAGACCTCAGAGTTGTCTGCATAGACTTGGTAGCTAGTTCTATAAGAGTTG
Organism: Pseudochirops cupreus; assembly: GCA_028627135.1. NCBI lineage: Eukaryota > Metazoa > Chordata > Mammalia > Diprotodontia > Pseudocheiridae > Pseudochirops > Pseudochirops cupreus. The sequence goes on from CM053580.1 coordinate 207,252,766, forward strand.
ATGAGATCATTCAGAGAATATACAGGGAAAAGAGGAGTGGGCCCTGGATGGAACCATGGGGATATGCCCACACAAAAGGAATGGGGCATGGATTTTGATCTAGCAGAGGAGATCAATAACAATGACCAGATAGCTATGGAGAGAATGAGAGGACAGGAGTGTCACTAAAACCCAGGGAGTAGCTAGTGTCTAGAAGAGTGAACCAGTGTCAGATGTTGTAGAGTCATGGAAGATACACGGGCAATTTTTAAATGGAAAAGTGATTTAACTGCTTAAGCTTCTCAAAAGCTCTTGTTTATAGATAACCATTAAGACCTAGAATACTTTGGGGACTTCTCAGTGACTTCCATAATCATTCAAAAGAAATTTACCTAGTAGTCCAGACATTCATTTCAGTCATGCACTGACACTGTGTGACCCCCATTTGGGGTTTTCTTGGCAAAGATACTGGAGTGGTTTTCCATTTCCTTCTCCAGCTCATTTTGCAGATGAGGATACAGGGTTAAGTGATTTGCCCAGGGTTATGCAGCCAATAAGCATCTGAGGCTGGATTTGAACTTAGAGAGATGAGTCTTGCTAATTCCAGGCCCAGCTCTCTATCCGCTGCTCCACCTAGCTGCCCTGAATATTGTCAACAGGCAGTCTCATCACAAGACTTATACGAAAACCAGATCAATTTTCTGTCTTTCTATTATTGTTTTTTGTTTTTTCTTCTTCTTGGTGCTATATTATCAGCTGTGTCTTAAGAGTCAGATTAAGTACAAAAATGGATAGTTTTATTTATTATAGATTATTAAAAATTAGTGGTGCAGGTACTCTGTATTAAAGTCGTGTGTTTTTTAGAGAATATGTAGGGATGGATGATCAGAATTAAATAATTTTCTATTAAATAACTTCTGCATAAGCAACTCTTATTTAAAATTTCATATAATCAGATAACTATAAAAGAAGTTTCTAACAAAGGAAATTTTGTGTTCATGTTTTAGAGAGAGTCATTTGGGAGAGCTTTATAATTTTAACATGATATAGGGTTAAATGAGAAGTACTAATATAATTTTAAATATATTTTTGTCAGAAAAGAATATTGGGATTTATACTTGAAATTTTTATGAATAATGACGGTCTCTTAATGTCTTACAGGTTTCTAGCTGGTTAAGCGGATTGGATACAACATGGTTTTTAGTGAAACCAAGGTTTTAGTTTATTCCTCAAACAATCTAGGTTATATTATTAACTTAGTAAAAATTTTTCATAACAGGTACAAAGATAAATCCATTTAAACCTGTCCAAATTATTACAAATTTTAAAGTAGTTCCAAATTAATTAAATTTTAGAGGAGTGTCTGTTGTAATTACTGAAAATAAATGTCAATTTTTTTCTACATAAATTAGCATTGTAAGAAAACCTGATATTCGGCTGTGCTGCTGGGAATTCCTGAATAGGAATGTTGCTTGGCTATTCTTCTTTCTCCCTTTTTTTCTCCATGTTAATAATAATGGCTGCTATTTGTGTAGTGTTTAAAGTTTGCAAGGAAGAGTGAGAATTGGGGTTAGGGTTAGGGTTACTTCTCATACGTTATCCTGTTTCTTCAGAGACATCTTTCGAGGTCAGCACTGCAGGTACTGAGGCTCAGAGAGGTTCGGTGGTTAGTGACTGACCCAGGGCCCTACAACAAGGATTTGAACCTAGCTCTCTCCTTTTTTAGAGTTTTCTTTCCACTACACCATGCTGCTTATGAAAACAGGGACTCTTATTAGAAGGGAAAAAAAGACCCATGTGTTAATGAGTTGGTCCTGGTTCATGGTCTAAGAATGCAGTTGTGGGTCATGATGATAATTCTGCTGAAAGATTATTGGTCCGTAACATATCCATATGGGCGTGCTAACGCTCTGCTCTCTAGGGACTTGTGTTCTGCCTGTCAGGTGGTTCATTTGTCTCGTGTTGCTCTGGATAAAGAGCAGCCTCAAAGTGATCGCTATGGCCTTGGATTAAATTTTGCTAGTATAAAACTGAAAAGTCTTCTGAGGACCCATTATCACTTGGAAATACTAATTCTTGAGATTCTTCATGAAGTTTACTTGGCACAACTAACGTAGGAATGAGTTGTACTTTAAGCAGATTATATAGAATTGCCCTTTGGTGCTACTCTGTGTTCAAAGGACATTTTGGTGAGCATAGGACAAAACACCTTCTTCTTAGTAAGAAAAATATCTCTGTTATTTACTATATTTCTCCTCCAACCTTTATGATAAAATTTAGTGGAAAGGTACAGAAATGCAATTTATTTATGATTTTTACTTTTACTTTTGATTTAAAATGGGATCAGTACAGTGTGTATGGTTTTTTGTCTCCAGAAAGTAAGAGGATCTGTTGATCTCATTTTACTGTGCGTTGCCCTGGCTTCTTGTTAACTGTTTTGGCATGAGACATAGGTTACAAGTCTGCATGCATCTTTCAAGATAGAGCAGAAGAATAAATTGGATTTGTTTTTGGATGTTTTGTCACCTGCCTGTGAGATAGGATGTCTTATAAGCTTTACGATAAAATCCTGCTTTGAAGTGCATGGATTTTTTCATATGCCCTTTATCCAATATATTATTCACTATTCTTGCATCTCTAGTGTTTTGTGTGGGTACTTAGACATTGAGACTTTACTGCCTCATACCCTCTTACCATATACATCCCTCCTGCATTCCTTCTGAGGGAGAAACCAAACAAATCAAAAAACTGTTCAAGTCCTGTAAGACCAACACATCATGATACATATTTTATATTTAATTTTGGCTCTTTTTATCTCTTAGAATATTGTACCCTGTTCTTTTCCACAAATGTGGAGAATTCGTGGGCTATAATAAAATGTCTCTCTTTATTCAGTGGTCTCCTGTATTAGCCTTATTCTGCTAGAATCGTAAGGTCACAGAATTTTAGGTTTAGAACTGACTTCATATAGACCAAATAACCAAATAATCCCCTCTATAACCCCATGAGTTAGAGGCTCATCCAACCTTTGTTTGAATACCAGTGTTAAGTGCCTAGTATCACTTGAAGGTTGCAAAATGTGTAGCATATTTAGTCCTTATTCTTTTTGAGCTCATAATATACATTTGTAAACTCAGAAGACAATAGGAGATGAATTTATAAAAATATTAGTAATAGCCTTTGTGGTCATATTTCATGATTTGGATTTTGAAACTCAACCAGTTCTTTTCAGAATAGGGATAGCATTGACAATTACGTATCAAAATAGCTTTATGTATATAAAGTAGTAAATAAATATGTTGAAAAATTAAGTTTAAATGCTTATAAGTTGTGGTTTTTACAAACTTGCAGTTAAATTTGGTCTCTAGGTAAAGGGAAATCAGAGGTGAGTTTTTAAAATTTTAAAAAGTGGCTTATTGTGAAGTTTAAGTAATTTTAATTATAGACCCATTAAAAATTTATGTTAAAAGTACAAAAGCATTTTCAGGAAGGTGAATCCATGTAATTTTCATTAAATATTTTTAATTTATATTTCTCTAAACCTTTTTACACAAGAATGAAATAAAGCATAAAATGGTTTACTTGAATATCTTAAAAGCTAGTAAGTTTTTATTTAACTTTACCGGTAACAGAACAAGTGTGTTGTCCGTGGTGATCAAGATTTTGGTAAAAACAGGAATCTTGCATATTCTTTTCTTTTCAATATTGCATTTATCGTGCTTGACTAATTTTTGCTTTGCTGAAGATCGGAATGAGCGCCATACTAATCTTTGTGCTTACTGTTTGAATGTTCGGTACAGGAAGCGGGCGGCTGCAAAGCATCTAATAGAACGCTACTACCACCAGTTAACCGAGGGCTGTGGAAATGAGGTCTGCACGAATGAGTTTTGTGCTTCCTGCCCCACTTTTCTTCGTATGGATAACAATGCAGCAGCTATTAAGGCCCTCGAGCTTTATAAGATTAATGCAAAACTCTGTGATCCTCATCCCTCCAAGAAAGGAACCAGCTCAGCTTACCTGGAAAACAACTCTAAAGGTGCCCATAACAACTCCTGCACTGATAGGAAAATGAACAAGAAGGAAGTACAAGGCCCAAGAGATGACTTTAAAGGTAAGATATTCTAGCACTTTTATTTTAATTCACATTTATTTTCTGAAAGTGATCATAGAAATATTGTTACATTATTAAGAAATGATGGTATCGTGTAAGCCCTCCTTTATAGTAGAGCTGATTTTGAAGGATAGCACAAGCATCCATCTTACGAGCTAACTGTATTGTTTGAAGCTTTTATTATTACTGTTCCCCAAATTTGTCAATACATAATGTATTTCCCATGGAGCCAGTATTATAAATGGTTGTTAGGTTGCCAAGCAGGCCCGCATGAATTTATTTAACTCATATTGTACCTAATTTATAATTCTTGAATTGTACCCTCAGTTATAATCCTATGAGCTGAGGGCCACGGCAGGTGACACAGGAAGGTCTATTCTTCCCTCTTTGTTGGGTTTGCCTTAAGCAAAATTACAAATGAATGACGTTTAGCACCCTCCCCTTTGCATTCTTGTACCTCTTTTTCCACATTCTTATGATCTTTACCCCAGTAGCTCAGATCCTATCTCACAAAAGTGTTCTCTTCTTTAGAATTATCCACTTTGTTCCCAAACCCCCAGATTTTGTCTTCACCTCTAGATAAACAGTCTCTGCCAATCTTAAGAGTTAACTCTCGTAGAAATATTTGATTTTCATAAAAGAATGCTTACTAATCCAAATGAATCTCAAATTGATGGGATAAAACAATAAAATGAAAAATTTTAGGTTGTATGTTTGGAATTTTTTTTAAAACTAGTAGTCTTTCCTATAGGCAAGTCATCCTTACCTGGAAGACTGCCTGTCTCTGCTTTTCATGGCTTCTTCCCTTCTACTTTTCTACCTATAAATTATCTATTTAGATTATCTATTAAAGTCCAAGTTTGGTTTTTTTCATAATTGTTTTAATGATAGAACCATTTGTATGGAGAAGCCATTTATAACTACAGTGTTAATAAAGTAATGACTCCCTGTATATTTCTAAGGTCATATTTTTATCTCTCATCTATCCAGATCTATGTAATAAGTGAAGTATACAGTATCTCCACAATTTAAAAAAGAAAGAAAAATGTATATAACATTTACCAGAAGCAAAAGTATTTTGTACCTCCTTTGTTGCTCTCTCTGCCTTCCCCTCCCAGTTACTCAAAGAATTCTTCTTACTTTACTTTCTACTAATGTTTACTGGTTTGACAAAAGCTTGAAAAGTGGGTATCATGGAATGTCTTGTCCAGACTTCCCATTTTATAGGTGGGGAAACTGAGACCCACAGAAGATCATTAAAGCTCGTTAGTTAATATAGTAACAGAACCTCACTTAAACTCAGGTTTCCATAATCTCAGACAAATGCCAAGTGTTGTTTAAACTTTTTGATAGTATGAAAAATGTTTTTCCAATTTGCTCTCAAATTAAATTTCAATACTTGCCTCTTAGAAAAATGTATGCTGGTACACCCAAAGTTGAGTAGTCTTTCTTTTAGGATTCAGTTCCCCATAACAAGTTACAAGAATTTTGAAGAAATTTCAGTTGTGGGGTACCCATACCAGTTTTCCTAAATTTTTAAGATAGAAACTCATTTCAATTACAACCACATATTAAGCACACCTACTTTGAACAGTCTTATAGAGATAATTTTTTAAACCTAAATCCCATTTTCCCATAGTTTGTGGAGTTTAATCTCTTAAGTTCCAGTAAGTAAAGAATAGGGAAAAATAAATTACTGGAAGTCAAGCTGCAAAGTCTTTCCAGGGATTTAATTATTACAGCCTCATTGTATAACACTTAAGAGTGGAATTAAGTACAAAATCTAAGCATTCCTACATTATGGACCCTAAAGACAGTGTTATATTGAGGCTGCAATGTACTAGAGTTCTATTTAAAAGACTCTTTAGTTACAGAAAAGTTTAAGATTTGACTAGTTTAATGTGGCTTTGCCCGTTGGAGTTGAGTTGTTTCCATTTTTTATTTATTCCTCGATTCTTTGCTCTTTCTTAAGAGTTTTTTCATTTGACTTTCTTCCCAGCTCTATATGACAGCTAAAGTTAAAATTGCCTTTTTTTTCTTCCATATTTAACAGAAAAGTCTCTTTGTTGCATAGTAATAATGCAGTTAAGTATAGTCCCATAGGGCCATTAGCCCCTTGATCTTCAGAGTTTTTTCCCGGCTGTCCTGTTTTTCACTGGAGTAGAGAAAGGGAATAGTGACAGGAATGAAATAGCCCACAATAATGTAAGACTGGGACAAGAAGAGGAAGGGAGGACAAAGAAAGCCATGGGAAAGAAGGATATGATTGTGATTCATGGATTATAAGAAAGAATCATTGGAACATGATCTAGATACATGAAATTAAATAAGATGCAGCCAACATGTAAATTAGTGAATGAATAAGAAAATCATACAGATCATCTAGTGACATACTAGGGAGAAATCAACTCCATACCCGGAAGGTCACAAGACAGCATCAGAATAAATAATAAAGTTTAACAATGAAGAAAGAAGAAATTTGAAAAGGATTTCTTTAGGAAATTACAGTGCAATTTTTTTTAATACTTGATCTAAACGACAAATCGGGTTAAAAAAAATTTTCATAATGTTCAACCAGTAGATAGATTGTCCGTAGTACTGATTTAGATCAGTGGAAAAAACAACAAACATCCCATTAGTTCTCTTTATGTACTTTAGGTGAGTTGATAATGTTTTTGAACATCTTAGAATACTTACCTTGCCAGTTTTGAGAAAGAATATGTTAGAAAATAGAAGTCAAATGCTTCAGAAGGCAAGATGTCTTGTGCTTCATCGGCAATCTTGAATAGTGATGTTTCCTAAGATCTTTATTTGCTGTTTTAAGATTACAAAGTGCTAAGCTTGCTAGAAATATTAACTGTTTAAATTGAAGAACTATGAGCACCTCTTGTAAAAAAATTTCCATTTTCCTTTTTTTGGTGATGGAGAAGAGGCCCAGGTTCCAAAAGCTGCTGTTTGTTGCTGTGTCAATATAAGC
>CM053580.1:207260332-207341827 GCA_028627135.1 Pseudochirops cupreus
AAAAAAAAAGAATCTTCTCTTTTGCCCACCAAGTATTTATCTACCTTCTCCTTGAAGGTTTCCCAGTGAGAAAGAAACCACTTAACCTCCCTAGGTGTCCATTCCCCTTTTAGAAAGCTTTCATTGTTAGAGGGGTTTTCCTTTTATTGTCCCTAAATCTGTCTCCCTCCAACTTCTACCCATGAGGCCAAGCAGAACAAGTCTGCTTCCTCCTTCACACCCTCACTTATTTGAAAACAACTATCCTATTTCTATCTCTCTCATCTCAGCCTTCTCCTTTCCATGTGTTGTTGTCTAGTCATTCAGTCGTGTCCGATTCTTTGTAACCCCACGGACCTCGTACGCTAACCCTTTATCTTCCACTATCTCTTGAAGTCTATACAGATTCACGAGCATTGTTTCCATGATGCTCTCTATCCATCTAATCTTCTTCTGTCCCCTTTTCCTTTTACCTTCAGTCTTTCTCAACATCAGAGTGTTTTCCAGTGAGTTCTGTCATCTCATTTTGTGGCCAAAGTATTTAAGCTTCAGCTACTGGTGAATAGACTGAATTAATTTCTTTTAGATTTGATCTCCTTGCTATACAAGGGACTCTCAGAAACTCTTCCAGCATCACCATTCGAAAGTGTCACTTCTGTGATGCTTAGCTTTCCTAATAGTGCAGCTCTCACAGGCATACTTTGTTGCAGAAAATACCATTGCTCTGACAATATGGACCTTTGTTGGCAAGGTGATGTTTCTACTTTTTAGTATGCTGTCCAGATTTTCCTTCCAAGGGCAGGTTTTTTAATTTCATGGCTATAGTTGTCATCTGTAGTTGTCTTTGAGCCCGAGAATATAAAATCTGACACTAGCTTCTGCTGCTTCTCTTTTTCTCTGGAAATGATGGAACCAGTTGCCAAGATCTTAGCTTTTTTTAATGTCAGGCTTTAAGCTGGCTTTTCACTCTCCTCCTTCACCCTCTTCAAGAGGCTTCTTAATCCCTCTTCACTTTCTGTCATCAGTGGGATCATCTGCATGTCTAAGATTGTGGATATTTTTCCCTGAAACCTTAATTCCAGCTTCTGATTCATCCAGCCTGGCAAACCTCATATAGCACTTTGTACCTCTGTTCCTGCCATTTTGCTTTCACATATGTATGTATGTAAACCCTGTTCCATGAGCACAGCTTAAATGAGGGCCGTGTTGAACCTAAAATTTGCATTTCCTTCAGGATTTGGCACAGGTCTCTGTGAATGAGTGGTATTGGAAGGGTCAATGAATACAGTTTTTTTTCTTGGTGAAGATTGCTCTGTTCCTAATTATAAAAGATCAGCCAATATAATTGTAAACCAATCAGAGTTACATAGGCATGCTCTTGAAGCATATTCAGGGACATCTTTGTCCAGGTGGCTTGTTACCCTCTGAGTTAACTAGAATATCCCTATTCCCCAGCTATGTATTTAGTCTGGCTTCTATATTTTAAAATTTTCCAGTATTGAAGTTCTTTCACATAGTGAGCGGACTTCTGTTTAGCTGAACACACCCAATTACGGATCTTCTCGGGATAACCCCTTCTAGTTTAGCTAATTTGGTCCTCTGACGAAAAAGTGACGAGGTTTTGTTCAGCTCATGTTCAGTTATCTTTCCAGCTTCGGGTGAGACCTGCTAGAACTTGTATTCCACTAGCACAGCCTTGGAGAATCCACCAGCAGTCCGCTCTGTGTGATGATAAGCATTGCTGATATCCTGGAACTCCTCCTTGCTTTAGTTACTCTAAGTTATTGAGGTTTAGTCGTATTTGAAAGCTAACTCATGAAAGCCTGTTTAACATCTGGATCTGGATCCACGTTTTAAATTCTGAACCTGTCAGTTCTTTTGTTACTGATGATATTTCTGGATTCTTTTTTACTGTTAGTTTTAGGAGACAAGTCTGTTCAAGGACCACTTGCTTAGGGGGGAGAGGAGGTATCTTTGAATTTAATATTGCATTAAAGCCAAAGATACTAAATTCAGGCAATTTTGTGGTTTTTTATGATGAAGTAAATAATTTAAAATCATTTTTTAGAATCTTGTTAAGCTGAGAGTACAACTAGGGAATCATTTAATACACGAAGTCAGACTTACTCGCCCCTTCTGATCCTTAGTACCCTTAGGCAGTGTTGGTAATGATTGGGCTCGGAGGGAGATCGCATTTCTGGGGGAACTCATCTTGTCTAGCACTTTGTAACGTCCTCGCGTTATTGTTGGGGAGATTGCTGTTTTTGTATAATTTGCAGTTAATTCTTAATATATTAATGGAGACAACTTGAACCAAATGCTTGAAAATGCCACTTGTTTTCTTTAGTTGAGTTTTGCATTATCATGGCAAGAAACCTTCCTTATTTTAAAAACCTACATGATGCAGCAAAGATTACTCAGTGGTAAAAGCGGAAGCTCAGTCTGCTGCTCATGTGACTAATGCAGTTGCTTCTGTCACGCAGCTTTAATCACACTCTGTTGTTATGAAACATAATACAGTCCAAGAACACGCATCCTTAGTTTTCAAAGCAATTTTTATCACAGATCACGTCTACTAATCTTTGCAAAGCCGAGTTTCAGGCTTTGGACACACTCTTCTCATTCTTGAAGTGTTTTGTTAGCTTATTTTTCTCCACCAAGGAAGGTTCCAGGATACTGTAAGAAAATTGGATAGCTTTGCTTCTTTTTAATCTGTGATGGCTGTTATTTAATCATTTTTCATTCTGATCTGACTCTTTGTGACCCCTTTTGGGGTTTTCTTAGCAAAGATACTAGAGAGGTGTGCCATTTCTTTCTGCAGTTCATTTTACAGACGAGGAAACTGAAGCACAGAATTTCAGTGACTTGCCCAGGGTCACACAGCCAGTAAGTGTCAAACAAGATCTGAACTCAGAAAGAGTATCCTTCATGACTCCAGGCCTATCACTATCCCCTGTAGCACGTAGCTGCCCCATTTCATTTATGTTTTACGTGTACTTATTTTACATTTCAGTAGGTCTCTTTTCTCATTACGTTCTTTTTTTTAACTTCTTATTGAAAATTTGAATATCTGTCAATCCTTCCCCCTCCATACAATATATGAATCATTCCTTTAACTTAGAAGTCATGCATATTTTTTTCTAATAGGAAAGCAATATACATGAGAAGAGCAAGCAGATTTTTTTTTTGTTCCTTAACATATAGATCAGATAGAACATATTTTCATTATTTTCCATAAAAGCAGTTTTTGTGGTAATTCAGTTCATCAAGCAATTATTGAATCCCTGCTGTGTGTGAAGTATAGTCCTGTGCCCTGGACATACGAAAGCAAGAAAGAATTATTTCTGCTCTCAAAGGAGCTTACCTTCTTCTAGGTTGAAACACACACACACATACACGCACACACACACACACACACACAGACACACACACACCCATATAATGAAGTCAGTGTGCATATATGTGGCATAATTTCTAGGGCCTGGAACTAAGCACTAGAGGGGTTGAGAAAGGACTCAGAATGGTGGCATTGAGCTTAGCTTTCTAGGGACCTAGAAGACACTTGCAATCTCAGCCTGGGCTTTAGCTTGTTGTACAGAGGCATGGAGATAGTACCATGTGTCATGTAGGGAAAAGAGCAAATAAGCCAGTTTGGTGGGAATGTAGAGTGACTGAAGGTGTGTAATGTGCAGTAAGTCTGGAAAGATGAGGCTGGAACCAGATTGTGAAAGATTTCAAATGCCAATAAGGAATTTCTATTTTATCCTAAAAGCAATAGGGAGGCATTGAAAGTTCTTGTCAGGGCATTGAATGTGATCAGATCTGTGTTTTAGGAATGTCAGTATGGCTGTTTGCAAGGTACGCTAGAAACGAACGAGACTAGATGTAGGGAGACTCATTAGGAGGCTGTTATAGAAATCTGGGAGTAAGGTAACGAAGGCCTGAACCAGCAGGCTAGCCATGTAAGTGGACAGGAACAAGATAGGTAGAAGTTTTACTCATCATATATGAGTAAAATTGTTAAAACTTGGCAGCAAATATGGGGAGCTGGGGGTAGAGGAGTGAGGAAGAGTGCAGAGTTGAGTCTAACTTCAGGGCTGTGAACTAGGAAAGATCATTGTGTCCTTGACAAAAATATATAAGGTAGGAAGAGTAGCGAGTAGAGTAGAAAAATCAGCAGGATTCAGCAGCTTACAGGAGAGAAGAGTGTCCCTACTGAGGTCTGCAGCAAGTCTGATGACTGTGTTGTTTGTCCCAGGCACATTTTCTGGGCCACTGTGCTTGGACAGAAGAGGAAGTTAGGATTTCTGTAACATGGTTAGTCCTCCGTATCCCATCGTAGTCACCGAATTAACGTGCAAACTATTCTCTGGAATCATGGGGCCTTTTCACACAGCTCTCTGCGTTAAACAAATGAACATCCATCCTGAAGGGACACAAATTAGGTTGTTAAAGAATGTGACTGTCTTCACCATAGTGTATGTGGTGAAGACAAATGGAGGGAAGCAGAGGAATAGGAAGTCATAAAGGGTAACTGCACAGAAAGATCGTCAGATAAAGAAAAGTTTGTTTTTATAACATCTCGTGCAATGTATACTCACTCTTGCATGGCAATGTGAGGTCTGTGGCCAAATCCTGGACTAGATGTTAAACTCTTAGAATCTCAATTCTTCATTGTGAAATTTATGTAATATTACTAACAGGTATCTGTGAAGCATTTAAGTATGTACGCGTGCTTTTAAAACTTTACAGATTTCTCAGTTTAATAAAAAGGTAAATAAACCAGCACGCCTTCTCTCACTACTGTGGTCTGTGGAGAAAAGAAGAGGTTTGTCCGTTAAGTGCTGGTTCTTACAGGAAGCCATTTTTATCACGAAATTATATTTGTGATCACGGAGAAAAGGAATATTGGCTCATTATTCAGTTTCTACCTGTGTCTATGAACCTGGAAGATAGATTCATAAGCTGAACAATTAAAGAAGACCTCTTCAAGTCCTCCAAGAAAAGCCTCTTCAAGGGACTCTTGGAAAAAGTGATTCTAGAAGCAGACCTCCACTTTAACCAAAAGAACTTTAGGGTCTTTGTCATAGTGTAGTGGGGAGCTGCCTTCAGAAATTAAAAACTGCAGGAGAAGGAAAAGTTGAACTGAAAAGTTTAATAATCAGAATTCAGCATCCTCATTAAAAATGTTTCTACTGCCCTGTGTACAGCCTTCACGAGGAAGACTTTCTAAATGAATATGCAGTCACTTTTTCAGATAGGTAAATATTAGAACATCATTTTAAATTGTTAAATCTAAATTTATTTTCATAGTTGTAGAATTACTTGCAGTTTCTTTTTTAGTAAGTTGAAGATGGTATCATTGATGGAAATATCTGCTAAGTATGTCTAAGCTATAAAGATTACTGAATGTTTTCAGCCCTTTCTACCTTATCAATAACAGTTCAGTAGCCTACAGTTCATTTTAAGCTTTTAGGTATATCGTTTTGGAGTTGAAAAGGCTCAGTGATCCCTCCATTATTTTTCAAATATGTCATGTATTTTATTATTGTGTTCCCTATTTAGGAAGGGCAACATAGTCCTGGTTCTCCCTTGGCAGCCCCCATTACATGAACTACTATATAGCTCTGCATGTATTGAATTTGGGGGAAACTGGAAGGGATTTAAAGTCATCCGGTCAGGCCCCGTCTTCAAGTAGGTAAAAACTTACATCATTCCCCAAAAGATAATTAATGTTTTCTTATTCGTGTAAAAAACCTTTTTCTCAAAATATTTTTATGTAATATCTATATAATATTTTTAGAAATGTGATTTTTTTTTTACTGAAAGGTTTTTTTATCATAGTAATATGTTTTCCTTAAGTCGATTTCAGAAATATGGGAAATGAGTAATATAAAAATCTTTTCTTAAATCTTTTTTCCCTGTGAGTGTATTTAGCTCCTTTCCTCTGTAAACTAGATGCATCCTAAAGGAAACTAAAGGTCAATTTGCATCGTAGCTTAAGAGCAGAACTTAGATCGGCAGGTTCAGGAATTTTGAACCTTCAGTGTCAGAACAACCCACGCTCTACCTTCAGGTGTGTCCCACACTTGAGTCTCGGCTGCACGGCTGACATGCTGTCTCTGCACCTCTGTTGCCTCATCTTTAAGAGGATGAGATGGACATAGATCATCTCTCAAGCCCCCTTATCCTGCGATGTTCTACTCTGTGATCTGGAGCCGAGGATTACTAACATACCGTTAACCCGTTTAGAGCTGGTGACCAGATAGAGCTGTTTTTATAGTCTTATTAGCAAATTAGTAAATGACATGTTCTAAGCATTATCTATAATGAACTTCAGGATGCCAGGGCCCCACTTTCCCCTTCTATAGCTTTAGATCTTTTTAAGTATTACTGATGTATACAGTTGGTGTTGAGGTGGATTTTTCTTACGCACCTTACTGAAATCACTAAGGTTAAGTATCAACTGGTGACTTGAAAAATGATTATTGGGTGGGTTTTTTTAATGCCCCTCCTGGTCTGCTAACAGTTTTGGTGTTTTTAATTCTGTAAGTTACCCTTCTTCATGGAGAACTAAAATATAAATACTCTTTTCAAATATAGCTTAGCCAAGGAATAAGTGGACATTTTAGGCTACACATTGTGAAACCAGTTTCACTAGTTCTTTTTTGTTCTACAATAAAAATCATTATGAAGATGAATCTTGCAAGTGTTACTTGTATGTGATCAAGGATATTCCAAACACACCTTTGGAAAATGAAGAATACTATTTTAAATCAAATCAACTTTGTCTAAAATGGATTGGTATATAACAAAGTCCAATAAAGACTTCTCCTTATTTGAATTAGGTATTATTTTTTAAAGAACGGAATCCATTATTGGTTCTCTTGGTTTTGTTTGGCATATGTATACATATACAAACATGCACATATGTAGTGTATGTATATATATGTTTTTGCACACACACACACACACACACACACTTTTCACAGCACTTTCACATGTATCATCTTATTCAGCCCCCTCACAACAGCCCAGTGAAATCAGTACAGTAGGCGAACATCGTCATCTCCATTCTAAAGATGAGAAAGCAAATCCTACCGTACGTTATTAGCTCGGCTGCTTTTAGCTCCCCTTTCTTCGCTTCCTTGGTATTCAAGCACCATGATCAATCCAGAGTATAAATAAAGGAGGAAGCTGTAGATGTAAAGCAAAGTTTGCTGTAATTATTTCCAAGAGTGACCCAGTCACCTAGGCTTGTGTGTCTTCCCTGCTAGAACACTGAGTTTCAATGCAAATTTCCCCCATTGTAAGGGGACAGCTTAAACAAGAGAATTGAACCAAGACTCGGATTCAACATTGAATTTTTTGTCTTAATAGACACTTTTGTGGGATTAGTACTTCTACTCCAAATGTGTATTTTAGGGGTATTCGCTGTGAAAAGCCTACTCAGAAAGGACAGTAGAAGAGCGTATTATTTCTTGTTTCTAATTTCGTCTTTGTGTCAAAGGTGAGTACTTTACCTGTCGCCTTCTTGCTGATCTTTAAAGCTAAGACTTCAGACTAAAGATGGATACAGAAAGTTCTCATGGGAGAATTTGAGTCAGGTTAATTTCTTAAAGTGTAGGTAGTTTGCAGTTTATGAATAGATTATATTCCAGTGTAACTGTGTATATAATTTTTTTTCTAAAACCAAGATTATTATGGTACATGAGGGAACAAAAGAATTTGTTCTCTTCTGTCTGTGCAGGGCTAGCCTTAGTCAAGAATTCTGAAGTGTAATTTTTTCCTTTAGCACTCTCCTACCCTTCTTTACATACTTCTATTTTTAAAGACTATTTCTAGGCATGAGAGAACTAGGTACCTAAGTTTATAGTCTCCGTATCGCACCGATCCACTATGCCCTCTAAAATTCCTCACCTTGTAGTATTAATTGCCTGGTAGGCAGTTCCCATTTCTTGTAGGTAACTTTCTCAACTAAATGTTAGGGAAATAGTAATCCCATTTAACTTATTTGTACTGATACATAATGGGATAATTGATATAGATAAAGAGCTTACAGGGAGACCTTGGAGGCCATCTTGTCCTACCTCATTATTTTTATGAGAAAATGGAGGCTGAATGGGTAAGCAATCCTACCACATTTTCTTTGCCCTGATGAGTCAATGAATCAAAGCCCTTTCATCCAGCTAGAACACAGTTTCCTAACCTTTTTTGTGGCACAGACTCTGGTGACAGTCTCAAAATATCCATGGATCCTTTCTCAAAATAATGTCTTTAAAATACATAAAGCAAAACACAGAGGACTATAAAAGAAGCCAATTGTAGTGAAACATAGTTCATTAAAAAATTATTTTAAAAGTTCCTGTTCCCCAGGTTAAGAATTCCTGCCCTTGAGAAAAATTGAATTTTTAAAGGAACATTGTTGTGAACCCATGTTGACTTATTGCCCTCTGGAATATCTGACATTTTGACAGAGGTAAACTACAAAAATTCAGGCAATAAAGAGAAAGGTATTTATTTTTGGAAAATAGGGGTTATAAGACAGGCTGCTTAAGAGTCTGTACCTTACACTCCCCGAAGCTGTTTCTGCTTTTCAGGATAATTGCACCAGAAGGGCGGAGGACAGTGGAGGAACAATTGTTTATGTACATATATTACTTGTAATTCAGGTCCTATCAAGACTTTGTTAAGTCCTGATTGATAGACATTGATTCAAGGGTAACTGGTCATCTTAACTGTATTTCAGAAGCCATTAGTTTTAAAAATTTCCTCCACTTACCTCCCCAACCCAATCTTTGTAGCGTTCCAATTTTCTGAGGACTTTTATATAGTGTATACTTTACATCATTTGATCCTTAAACTAATATTTGCTAATAATAGCATTTATATAGTACTTATGATTTATAAAGTATATTTTTTGTTATCTCATTTGATCCTTACAAACCTTTGAATTACCGTTATTAACCCCGTCTTACATATGAAGTAACTGAGGCTCACGGGCTTTAATGGACTTAGTTAGGGATCACAAAACTATTCATATTTGGTGAAGCAAGATTGTAACTCTGGTCTTGTGACAAGTCCCATACTCTAACCACTTCAGTCACTTTCTAAGAGGTAGGCAGGCTCGCAAAATCAGTCCTTTCCAAAGGAAAATGAACCCAGATTTTAAGGAAATTAATTCAGTTAAACATATAATAAATGCTTATTGTGTCTAAGGTACTCTGCCAGAGACTGGGAATTCAGAGCTAAAAATGACAAAATTTATGAGGATGTAAGGTGCACAAATCAGTATAATGCAAATGATTATGTACACAAAAGAGGTCAGTGATCTGAGAAATTGATGGGAGAATGACATTTTGTTTGGATTTGGGGGGTAGGGGAAAGGAGGAGAGATCACTGAAAGTATCATGGCTGGATAATCGTGAAAGGGAAAGGCAGATAGGCAGAAATAGAGGGAAATAAGTCCATTCTGAAGCTGCGAACAAAGACTTGGAGCATGTCTGGGAAGTGCTGAGAAGAGAAGAGCTCCTTCTTCCGCTGGAAGGGAGGAGCATGAAAAGAGGTTAATCAGGGTCTGAGCCAAGTTGTGAAAAGCCTTCAGTGTTAGGCTTCTAGGTATGTGTGTAATTGGACGGGTTTGGGAGCTGCAGAACCTTTGCATCGGGTCAGTTATGAGGCATGGACCTGGGAGGGAGATGCTGGAACCCTGTGACCAATTAGAGAGTCTTTGGTAGTCTGATGCGATCAATGGGAGTGGACATGCAGGGGATGGACGGAATGTCAGAGATCTTATATGAATTAGGTTCTCGTAGAAAGAACAACAAGTTCCACTGATGGTTAATCCAGGGCTCCTTTATCTGGAAGAGGAAGACTTCTGTATGCTTTGTCAGAGGTCCATGGTAGGTAGTTTCAAGCAATGTAACAGGAAAAGTGGGTCAAGTCACCAAGCACATAATCTGTGCTACGGGTTGGGGATACAAAGAAATGCAAACACAACAGTCCCTGCCCTCATTGAGCTCACTTTCTTATGACAAAACATGTATAAAGCAACTCTGTGCATACATTATACATACAGCAGAGTAGATGAAGCTAGCAGGGGAGGAGCCTGGGGCACGGGCAGGAGAGAACCCAGGGTAGCCATTGGGCAGAGGAGCCCAGAGAACGCTGCATGCATGGCAGACGCCCCATGAGAAGGCACAGAGTGCAGTGCCCCTGTGGGAGCCCAGCAGGGCTGCGGTGTAGAATGTGTGGGCAGGAGGGAGTTGTCAGAAAGGGAAGGAAGGGCTTCAGATGTCAGAGAATTTCATATTTGATCCTGGAGATAATGGCAAGTCACTGAAATGGTTCCTCAGATTATTGTTCGGAGCAGAGACTGAGCAAACTTGGAAATTATTCATGTTTGTATAATGCTTTAAGATTTAGTGTTCTCCCCAAAATTCTGGGAAATATAGAGTTGTGAATTTTACTCCCATTTTACAGATTTAAAAACTGGACCAGAAGATTAAGTGTCTGTGGTCCCCAACCCAGTCATTTCAGATCCACAGCCTTTCTGATTTTTGTGCCAAGAACAACTGCTTGCTCTAACAAAAAGCAATTTAAACTCCATCCTCAACACACTTCACCTTCCAGTTCTTGGAAGCCCATTGCTGAAGTTATATTTTAGGAATACATATGGCTACCAACTTTTCTGTGATAGCTTCGTCAATATCCAAACAATTAATTTTATGTAGTATTATGATATGTAAATGATTATACTAATTAGAAATGATGTGGGGACTCTTGAGAGACTGCCATTAATGGACCTGAAATCTTTAGTGATTTTGTTTCTTAGGTTTTGCTGATTAAATAAGGAATGTAGAATGGAAAATATTTTTATCTCATTTTGTTGATTTTTATTATTTGTTAAAAATATAATAAACCTTTTATGAGGCTCTGTGTAAATAAGAGTATAAAATTGCTATTTTGGAGATTCTCTTTCTCACTAAAAGCATCATTGTTTTGCCTGTATCTGCTTCAGGAGGCCCTAACTCCTCTTGAAAACATATTAAGGCCCTATAATTCGTGGATTTACTTGACCTCATTTAAATACTTTTTAGCTAGTATCAGTTCTGTTAATAAAGATTTCTACAAATTTATTCCTTACTATATAAAATAATGCCTTCTTTGAATATGTCTTGGTTCTGTCTCACTGTCCTGGTCCCCACCTTTTGCGGGTGCTTCATTTTGTCAGTAGCTCTTGTAAAACTGGGTATCGAGAGATGGCCACAGAGTTCCAGATGTGATCTCCCCAAAATAGCACAGGGGTGCAGTTAACTCCAAGACTTTGGACATTTTTAATTAATGCTGTCTAAGAGGACCTGTTAACTTTTGGAAGTTGCTATAACACAGTGCTGATGTATACTTTCCATCAGACCACTTTTCCTTATAAACTCTTTTCTAACCATACAAGACTACCTCCCACTCATATACTTGTGCAAATTTTTTAAAACTCTGTGTAGGACTTCACATTTATCCCTATTAATTTTTTTCTGTTAGCTTTATTCCACCAATTTATCTTGTTAATTGGACATTTTTATACAATGTATTAGCTCTGCTTCCCAGTTTCATATAGTCCACAAGGTAATAAATATATAATCTCTGTCTTCACCTTGCTTATTGATAAAAATATTATCTAGAACTGGGCCAAGGGCAAAGGCTTAGGGCATTCTGTCTTTTTTCAGGTTCATTCATTCTTTCATTGAGCACCATTCACTCATTGTACTAGACAAAAAGATGAAAGGGGAGGAAGTTTAGATGGAATGAGCCTTCTAATGTTAATGCAAAAATCCATAGAATTATGATGACGATAATAGCGTTTGGATAGTAGCTTGTCGACTTTGTGCCGGGCACTACGAATGCCAAGCCCTTCACAGATGTGATCTCACAACAGCCCTGGGAGGTAGCTGCTGTTGTCATTATTATTATCGTTACTCCTGTTTTACAGTTGAGGAAATAGAGGAAGACATGGTAAGTCACTTTGCCCAAAGTACACGGCTAGTTCAGATCTGGACTCAGATCTTCTGATTCCAGGCCTCATGCTCTATCCACTGCCCCAGTAAGTACAAAACAAGGTACAGTATTAAGATTCCAGCGTTATAAGGGAAAAGTCATGGAAATGTTTTTGTTTGAAGAGAGTTTCAAAGGACAGGTAGGACTTCCGTAGATGAAGGGAAGGAGGAAAGGACGTTCCAGGTATAAGGAAGCCTGGGAACAAAGCAATAGTATACTGGAGCCAGCTCATTGTTAAAAATGTTAGCGTGAGCAGCCTGTGTTAACACCTTGGAAATGGGCAAACTCTGCATAATGGAGCTTGATTTGTTGTTTTGTTGATTTTCCAGTCTTAAGAAAGTGATGAAGGAAATGTTAGGAGTGCAGATTAATTTTAAAGTATGTTCTGCGTGTATTTTGTTGCAGAGAACTGTGAAAATATTTGCCAGCTCCCCAAACCCCCAGAAACAAAGGCCCAACAGCTGAATACTTAAGGGGTCTGTGGGGGAAATGGTGTAGTCTGGTTTGACTGGAAAGTATAATGCATGGAAATGACTGATAATGAAATAAAAATGGAAAAGCAAAACAGTATTAATCAGTGCTCTGAGTCTTGTCAGTAAACTAGTTCTTCCAAACCCACTTAGCTGTATTATCATCAGGTTCACACCTTTCTGTAGTGTTCACAAGGGTATTGTGAGAAGCTTTGTCAATGCCTTGTTGAAATCTTGATGCAGGTGTTTAAGACATTTACTTAATATGATCTACCTACCACGTAGAGGAACAAAAGTCAGGTTTATCTAATATGCCGTTGCCTTTTTTTTAGGTCTATTCTGAGTCATGGTTATCTATGCAGAGGATGAAAGATAAAATGAGGAAATAAAAATTCAGTCTTCTGAGCATATTGATTTATTAAGTGATACATGGCGATTGCCCAACAAACCAGCACCAGACCTCCTCACCTTAGGCCTAGACCCTGAATATAGGGGGAGACAGACTTTTTTATTTTAAAAACAATTAATAAAATAAGGCCAGTTAATTAAAAGGAAACGATGCAGCATTAGGTAATCTAGTTTCTAATTGGAGGAGAGATTAGGAACTTTCCAAGATTGGGGGATGGGGGTGAACAGATACGATTACCTGAAATCAAAAAAAGAAGTGTCCCGTTCTCTCCTAAATGTCTGTGAACAGTCAAAGGACCATGGAAGCCAAAACCAATTAATCAGTATGGAGCCCATTTTCAGATAAGACATATGGGTTGCTTGACATACACTGTTGTAAGAAAATTCCATGCGTTGACTTAGGATCTGACCAAGTTTCTGGTCAGCATAACCTAGGTCCTTGGCCTAGCCACACAGGGCTAGGTTCAAACAGTACAATGTGACTTTCTCCCAATTTCCACAATTGAACAAAATTTTTCCATGGGACAGAATTTGGACTAGACCCATAATTAAATAGAAAGGGAACTGAACTAGCTCCAAAGTTGAGTCACAAGACGGATTCATCGTGGTTCACTCACATCCTACAGTCAACCCCTTGCTATCCTGATTCTGTCAGTTCCTTTACCTGTTCCTCTTCAGAGTGCTCAATACCTTTCATAATCTGTTACACGATTTTATCAGGGATTGAAGTTAAGTTCACAAGTTTGAAGAGTCTACTTTTTTCCTCTTTTTAAAAATCTAGCATTTGTCCACCGCTAGTGGTCAATTCCTTCACCAGAATTTGTCTTAGATCCAGCATTGTTTAAAAGCTCTCGTTGTTGTGTTTAGAATTTTTCAAAAGCCTCAGCTCATACTTGGGTTTTGCTTTCCCGACCTGACATTCTTACAGAATTTTAACTGCTCTTTTATAGTCACCCTCAGTTTACCTCTTGCTTCCATCTCTTCTTTATTTTTTTCAATAATAAATAAATGTATTGTCGCTTTTGACTTAATAAAGCATTAGATAATGAGAACCTACTTGTATCATCTCTGAAATCTTTAAAATGAAATTTAAAATGAAAAAGACTAAAAAAACCAAATTCGAGGAAAAGAGAACAAGAATGACTTACATAAAGTGAGCAAGGACTTTAAAGTCTGGAAACCTAGGTTCAAATCCTGCCTCTGGTGCTCATTACCCTTCCTGATCCTGGACACACATTTAACCGCCTTGGGCCGCAGGGTCTTCCTCATTAAAACAAGGGTACTGATTCAGGTGGCCTCTGGGGTTTCTTCCAGCCCAAGATCTAGTCCTATGAAAGAGAATCCTGGGGTTTATAGTCAGAAGGGAGCGAGGAAGTCCTCTGGGGCAGCCCCCTTGTTTTATACGTGAGGAAGCTGAGGTCCAGAAGGTCCAGACAGGTTAAACGGCCTTGTGAAGGTCGCATCTGCTTCCTCCGCTCCTGGTCTCAGGAAGGAATTCTGCGTCAGGAAACTGACACCAACTTTTGGTGCACTCTTCTTACTGTTTTATGAGGTGTTAGTGTGTTTGCCGCCCCTCATGGTGGTTTGTATTCTAACCTGCCATTGCTCTCGGTCCTTATGTCTTTGTTGGGCAAGATAGTCGTTAGTCAAGAATTCTTGGGCATCCCTGTTACTGTTTTGCTTTGGTTAAACTTCTCCGGAAAGTGATTCTGAAGTTGAAGGCCTTACTCGATTTAAGTTTCCATTTTTCTGGGACTTAAAAAAATTAACGTTTTTTAAAAAAGAATGGATTCCCAAATATGTCAATAAATGATATGGATGTCGTGTTAAATTACTTCTAAGTATGCCTTTCCTAGTAACACTTGATCCTAACAGTTTTGAACTTTATATTTTCTCAAGTTGTAACTATATATATGGATAGATAGATAGATAGATAGATAGATAGATAGATAGATAGATAGAGATATCTATTATTTTCTTCATAATGTGATTGACAAAACTTCTTTCTGGTGAATTCCACCTATTTTTTTGTAATATATCTTAAGGTTGGAAACTTCGCTTTATTTTAACCGTGGTATTATTGTAATACAACAAAGATTTTAAAATACTGAATAATCCCCAGAGTTCATCCAGTCCAACTCCTATCCAAATTATTAATTCCATCTGCAATATTCCTGACAAATTATCCTTTGCTCTCTAAAGACCTCTAAAGACTGAGAATTCATTATTTCCTAGGGGTGTTCCATTTTATTTTGAGACTTCCTGTAGCATTAGTATATTTCTTTGCACAAATACAAAAACCCGTTTTCTTATAACTTATACTCATGAATCTCAGTGTGCCCTCTGGGACTAAGCAGAAAGGATCTAATCCTTCTATAAGTCAGTTTTTCAAATATTTAAGAATAGCTACATTTCCTCATAATTCTTTCCTTCCCTCTAGCTTCTCTTCTTCAGATTAAATATCCCCAGTTCCTTCAGCCACTCCTGATACGGATTGGTAGCGTTGCCCATCTTGTTGTCATCCTGAACATGTGGATGTTAAAATACTTGAGTGGACTATTTATATTGGAGAAAATTTAATCTTTCTTTTAAAGTGTGTATTTTACCAGTGAGAGGCAACGTTTCGAAGTTTATTTCTAGGTTTATGCTTCTTAGAAAATGTGACGCCTCCTGCATTGTGAAGCCAGGGACAAAGCCTAGTCAGGAATGACAAATAGAGGCAGACTTTGCCTGGCACAACGTTTTTGATATTAAATGAGTGACAAAGATGCTTCATCCCATTCCCATAAACTCTCACCTCTAGCCATTACTTTAATGAGCTTTCTCTTAAATGTGGGTCCGGGGGTCTGGTAAACCACAGCAGCATTGGGAGGCAGGGTGAGGAAAATGGGGTTCTGTCCTTGCTCGGGGACTTTTGCTCCTGGAACCAGACGAATCTGCCAAGACCTCTTTCTCAGGCACTTGATGCTTCTCCATCTCTCATTCTGTGATCTGTCAGATGCCTGGAGAAGGAAGAAGGGATAGCTCTGTGTGATTCAGAGACGGGCTGGGGCAGGATGGGAGCTGCCCAGTGTCTGTGCCCTGACCCCTTATTTCAGTGAATGTATGTGTGAAGTAATGGGGTCTGTCGGTGTACACAGCGTGTTCTGAATGGGTCTCCAAGATTTGGCAATGACTGAACGATAATATTCCTTACAGCCTCCTTTGTTTTCTTGTTGCCCTCACCTGCTATCAAATGAGATAATGTATGTGCCATGATTTGTAAATCTTGAATTGCTATGTAAATGTGAATTACTCCTGCTGCTCCTGCTGCTCCTGCTGCTGCTGCTGCTGCTGCTGCTGCTGCTGCTACTACTACCACCACTACCACTACTACTACTACTGCTACTGCTACCACTACTACTACTACCACTACTACTACTACTACTACTACTACTACTACTACTACTACTACTACTACTGTACCTACTACTATAAGGCCCCATTACTACTTGCCTACCTTGTAATAGCCTTCAAACTAGTAATAAAATATAAAAACAGAAGGAACCTTAGACATCATCACATTTCACAGGTGAGTAAATTGAGATATTGAGTGACTCATCTAAAGTCAAGTAACTGCCACGTCACTTGGTCTTCTGACTTCAGTCTAATCCGTACTCCCTCTGATCTATATACATACCTCATCATATTATTCCTCTGCTATCTGCTATGGACTTTGGAATTAATGTTAGAATTCCTTTTGCCTGACAGTCAAGGCCCTCCACAGTCACTTTGACCCTGCCTCTAGGCCATACCTTATAGCCAGGTCTTTAATTACTTGGTTTTCTCTCCTTCATACACGCTCAGCTCTTTCCTTCTCTGTACTTCTGCTTAGTGTTTATACCAGTCACAGACTATTCATAAGACAGTGGAAACAACTATACTGAAAATCATCTGAAGAATTATTAATTTAATCTTCATTTCTGTATCTTGGGCTAAACCAGGAATGCCCTCCACCCCTCCTCCCACTGATTATATCAGAGGAAGTGAGTTCTACATCAAGGCCCTGTACTTTCTAGCAGTATGGCCTTGGACAAATCATTTAACCTTTCAGGCTTCAGTTTCCTCAACAGTAACAGGATTTTAATGAGATATCCTGTAAGTTCTTTTCCAGCTCTAATCTATGATCTTATGAATAATATCATGACCTTTTGACTTGAAACTAAAGACTGATGGGTATCATGATATGGTTGAAAGACCTTGATATTGGTTAACTGTGGTTCTAGATTATGCCTATGAAAGTGCATTTTTGACTTTGGAAAAGTCACTTAACTTTAGTAGGTCTCATTTTCCTCCATCTATATTAAGATCCTTTTCAGCTCTGAGATTCTGTTATTCTGTTTATTAAAGTATCATCTCCTGAAAAAGATCTTGAATAAACTAGGAAAAAAAAACCAGGAAGATATTGTGTTTTCATATGGATGTAGAAACGCAGTTAATAAAATATAGGGCCTTGTTTCCAGATTGGGAGTAGGAATCTTTTTTCTTCTTCCCCCTTACATGGGTAATGAAACAAGAAAATGTTATTGGGGGTGGCAGGAGAAGACCAAAAAAAAAAAAAGACTTGCTAAACTGGGGGCTGTTTGGGGTATAAAATGAAGTTTAAATATAAAATGTTGGTTCAAATTAAAAATAAAATTATCTTAATATATTCTTTGATTGCAGACAGGAGTATACTAACACATTAATTATCTTCATATTAAAAAAAACATCTCTCATTAAGGTTTTAAAAAAACTTTAGCTATTATGTGCTTTCAAGTTCTTCATTTTTTATATTGTTAAAGCAATGAATGAATGAATGAATGAATGGTACCATATATAAAGAATATAAGGGCAAGTAAATAAGGCATTCTGTGCATAGCTATGAAGGGTCTCAGTCCGTGAAGCTTAGGGTGCCAGAGGTAGAGTCCAGGTTTCAGTGAGAACGTTTGGGAAGGATGGCCAGAGCAAGCTTCATTCATTCATTCATTCATTCATTCATTTAGATTTGATTTAATTTATTTATTGAGCGGAAGTGAAGGTAACATAGAGTCATAAAGTTTTGTTTATTTGTATTTCTGCTTACACAGTCACATCTCAATTAGTGGGAATAACCAGCTACATGAAATGGTCACATATTCTAAGTCACACTGAATATTTTCATTGGGATAGAATCAATTTCCAAATTATGCACAATTATAATATTGTTTAGCGCACAGAGAGTAAACTATTCCAGGTGGCTAAAATATATCCTAGGAATGCATAGTTGCCTTTAAAAGATTTATTAAACAGTGACGGTATTGACTGCAAAGTGTTGTCTTTGCTTTTTTATTAGATTTTTTTAAGTGAATGCTTGACTTATAAAAATGTCTTTCTTTTTCTTCCCCAAACTTTATAGATGTGACTTACTTAACAGAAGAAAAGGTATATGAAATTCTTGAATTATGTAGAGAGAAAGAGGATTATTCCCCTTTAATACGAGTTATTGGAAGAGTATTTTCTAGTGCTGAGGCCTTGGTTCAAAGCTTCCGTAAAGCTAAACAGCATACGAAGGAAGAACTGAAATCTCTTCAAGGAAAAGATGAAGACAAGGATGAAGATGAAAAGGAAAAAGCTGCCTGTTCTGCTGCTGCTATGGAGGAAGATTCAGAAGCATCATCCTCAAGGTTAGGGGACGGTAACTCTCAAGGAGATAACAACTTACAAAAGTTAGGCCCTGATGAAGTATCTGTGGATATTGAAGCAATCAGAAGAGTCTACCACAGACTGCTTTCTAATGAAAAGATAGAAACTGCCTTTCTTAATGCACTTGTGTACTTGTCGCCTAATGTGGAGTGTGACTTGACTTACCACAACGTGTACTCTCGGGATCCTAATTATCTGAATTTGTTCATTATTGTCATGGAAAATGGCAACCTTCATAGCCCTGAATATCTGGAAATGGCCTTGCCCTTGTTTTGCAAGGCAATGAGCAAGTTACCCCTTGCAGCCCAAGGAAAACTAGTCAGACTGTGGTCTAAGTACAGTGCAGACCAGATTCGGCGAATGATGGAAACGTTTCAGCAGCTTATTACCTACAAAGTCATAAGCAATGAATTTAATAGTCGTAACCTAGTGAACGATGATGATGCCATTGTTGCTGCTTCAAAGTGCTTGAAAATGGTTTACTATGCAAATGTAGTAGGAGGAGAGGTAGACACGGATCATAATGAAGAGGAGGATGAAGAGCCCATCCCAGAATCCAGCGAATTGACGCTTCAGGAGCTTTTGGGAGAGGAGAGAAGAAACAAGAAGGGTCCTCGAGTAGACCCACTAGAAACTGAACTTGGTGTTAAAACGATAGATTGCAGAAAACCACTTATCCCTTTTGAAGAGTTTATTAATGAACCACTGAATGATGTTCTAGAAATGGACAAAGATTACACTTTTTTCAAGGTAGAAACAGAAAACAAATTCTCTTTTATGACTTGTCCCTTTATATTGAATGCTGTCACCAAGAACCTGGGATTGTATTATGACAATAGAATCCGCATGTACAGTGAACGACGCATTACTGTGCTCTACAGCTTAGTTCAAGGACAACAGTTGAATCCATATTTACGACTCAAAGTCAGACGTGATCATATCATAGATGATGCACTTGTCCGGGTAAGTTATGTGGTCATTTGAAATACACAGTAGCATATTAACAAATTAATTATAGCAAAGATAGAGAAGCCAGTGTATGGATCTATATGCTGAATTCATTTTATAACTGTTTGGGTAAAAAAATGTATGGCATGACAGCATATTGTAGTAGAGATGTTATGGTGAATGTTTATAGAAACCATAAGCGCAGTTGAATTTCTTGAGTAACAGGGTAGCGCTATGACTTTTGCCCATCAAATTCAAAGTTAGCAATTTCATATTCTTTATAAACTAAAGATTAAAATATATGTGATTACATTATTAGTTGCCTCTTTCACTAGAAGAGAGTAGGATTTTCCATTTCACAAGGACATAATAAAAATGACATTAAAAAAAGCCAGTTCCAAGTATATTTTAAAAATAGAAATTAAGGAAATACAAGATAACATAAAACCAAGAGGAGTTTGGAATCACTAGCAAAGGCCACAAATGTAAAGCCCTTTATAGGAGAGGAGAAATGCCTCAGCATAAGCAGTTAGCAAATACCTTCTACTTGAGTTTCTAATAATTATTTTCAAACATTATTTGTGAATCATAAGATTTAAGAGCTAGTCAAGCTCATTCAATTTATAGAAAAGGAAACTGGATAAAAGAGAAGGTAAAAGCCTTGCCTGAGGTCATACAAACAATAAACATAAAAAGCTTGGCTCTGGACCCAGGTTTTCTGCCTTCCCGTATCATTGCTCAGACTCCCCTTTCGGCAGAAGACCTTTCCCTGTGTTCCACATTACTGTGCTGGCCCCTGCTTTCTGGGATTATTTTACATTTACTCTGTGTCCATGTCTGTGTGTCTGTGTGTGTATCTGTATCGAGTATGTGTTGAGTTATATGCACGTCTTGTCTCATTAGAATGTGAGCTCCTTGATGGTGGACTTTATTTTTAGCCCTTTTTTGTATCCCTCCTACTTAGCACAGGACCTGGCGCCAGGTGAGTGCTTTGTAAATGTTCATTGACTCACTGGCTGCATTCCCTCCACCACACTAGATTTCCCTAAAACTAGAGTTACAAGTTCCTATAAACATCTCTAAATTTCTGTAGCTTTACTTTCAGCTGTTTATGCTAATGACAGACAGCACCAATAAAGATGAATGAGAACTATAAGTAATTCCTAAGTTATCACTGTTATCCTAGTAAAATGAAGGGATGTGTCTTTTACCATTTTCTTCTAAAAACCCTTACATGGAAGTATGGGTACAGTGGTATCCATGACATATATCAGGAAGCAGGAAAAAGAAATTAGTTCCAGAACGATTGAAAGTTAACTATACTATATCATAACATTTAAAAATCATAAATTGAACTCATTATTTTGCCTAAAGTAATAAAAACAACAACTTTATCTTTAGTTTTCAGCATGGAAACAAAAGTACTGATTTTTTTCTGGTTTTGAGCAAATAGAATTTCTTATCTACTCCTGGATGAAAGTATAATTAACTTTAAATAGTTCACACTAACTTGTGGCAGTTAATTTTTTTTAAGGATAATTTTATTTATTTATTAGTTTTCAACATTCACTTTTATAAGACTTTGAGTTCCGAATTTTCTCCCCTTTTCCCCTCCTCAAGATGGTAAGCAATCTGATATAGACTATACATGTAGCAAAGTTAATTTTTAAAAGTTCTATTAGACCTAGTTTATGCAGCTTGACCTGGTGAAACTGGCCCTGAAGCCAGGAAGACCTTGGTTCAACACCTGCTTCTGGTGCTTGATGGCTCTGTGACCCTGACAGATCAGTCAGCCTCTTAGTCCTCTGTTTAACTCTCATAGACTATAAATTGCAGATAAGATGCTTACCCGCATTGATAGAGTATAGAGATTTAAACTCTCGATCTGCAGGTAAATCTTAATTAGTTTTGGATCTGTCTTTCTTACTGATGGTAAAATAAACAGTTTCTTAACACTAGAGTGCTTTTAATTTTTCAAAACACAAGTGCCCTGGTCCTCCTTCCTGTGCAAAAGTTAGTTGGACAGTGGCAGAAAGCCCCATAGAAAGCAGATGGCAGAAACACATCAACCTTTCAGGTTTGAGCTTGCTTGCTTATTAATCTGTTAATTTTTTTCATTTTAACCGTATGATTCTGAACCACACTCATAGTTAATAATTTAAATAACTAGTTCTCAGTCAGAGATTTCTACAAACTTAAGAGTGTTTGGCTGAAGCGTAGACATTGTACATCCATGTAGTATTACGAAGTTTTCAGGGCAGGTGGGGGTGCCGGGAGCACAAGACTTCTTGGTTCATTCCTTTTAGCTCGATGAAGGCTGTTCCTTGTGCAGTAATTGTACCTGTCCATCAAGTAACAATGAAATCTAACTGCAAAGGACTAAAAGAGTTGGGGGGGGGGGGGGGAAGGAATTTTCCCAAGCTCCTCTCCTTAGAAAGTGGAGGAACCTCAGAGTTAGAAGGGGCTTCAAAGACCCTCCAGTGTTCACGCTTAGACTCTACAAGTGATTACCCATGTCCCAGTGAGTGTCACCTGCCTCCAAAGGCATAAAATTTCACTTACAGATATTTCTGATGGTTGGAACTTTTTTGGTTTGCTTATTGTTTTTTTTAGTTTTACATGAAGCTGAAATCTTTCTGTAGCATTCTGCAGTTGATCCTTGTTCTACTTCCCAGGGCCAAACAGAA
Organism: Pseudochirops cupreus; assembly: GCA_028627135.1. Lineage (NCBI taxonomy): Eukaryota > Metazoa > Chordata > Mammalia > Diprotodontia > Pseudocheiridae > Pseudochirops > Pseudochirops cupreus. Next base: position 207,282,579 of record CM053580.1, read on the forward strand.
TAGCATAGGACAGTGGAAAAGAATGCTGGATTTAGAATCAGAAGGACTTACCTCGAGACCTCTTGTCACTCATTGCCAGTGGAACGTTGGGCAAGGTCCTCACTTAATCTCTCTGGATCTCATTTTCCTCATCTGAAAAATGGAGGGTCCAGTTGGGTGTAACTCTGCAGTCTTAGATCTATTCCACCTTCTGAAAGATGGACTTGAAAACAGCCATCATGAGGTTGGACCCCAGCCCCTTCCCCAAGCCTTCTCTCAAGGCTGAATATCACCAGTTCCTCCAACCAGCCCTTACTTATATAGAATGTTAGCCATCGTTAGAGGTAGTGACACACATAAAGCATATCCCCCTCCAAATTCCTCTGATCTCCATTCAGTTCTGGAGAGCTCCTCAGCATAAACTTGGTGCATTTATTTTGCCCTTTGTTTTTCATACCTTTAAGAGATTTGAGAATAAAATTTATTATTTTGGCCAACAACAGCAGATTTACAGAGGTTCCTAAACTTATTTGACCTACTGCCCCCTTTTCAAAAAAAAATTTACTCCATGCCCTACTGGGGTTTGGTTAAGTTAAACCTTATTTTTATTCTGCGGCCCCCAATTGCACCCAAGGCTATACCACCACCCTGGATCAGTCCAGCACCACCCAGGGGTAGTAACACCCACTTTGGGAAACTATGGACTAAAACCATAGACGGTGACAAAGTGGATGTAAATATGAGATGGTTAATTGTATTGACAGAGGACTTTCTCACCACTTGTAAATTGTTGATAAAATCACAAATAGGCTTTACCCATGGAGCAGAGTTGTCTGTTGGCCTATTGAAGAAGGGCGTTTAAAAGTCGCTCCTCCAGTGACCGCTGTCTAGACTTGTAGGTACCCTTTTTAGGAAGGCTTTGTGCTCTCTAGTAAAATGATTTCATTTGTATAAAGAAATAAAAGCATGCAGGATATCAGGAATTACTTAAAAGTTTTAAAAATATTTTATTTTTCCCCAATTATGTATTAAAACAATTTTTTAACACTTTTTAAGTTTCGAGTTCCAAAGTCTATTCCTCCCTCCACCCCCCGACAGTAGATGTAGATTATACTTGTGCAATCCTGTAAAACATTTCCATACCAGTCATTTTGTATAAGAAGACTTGAACAGAAGGAAAGAAAGTGGGATATAGTGTACTTTGGTCTGTATTCAGACAATATTCAGTTCTTTGTTTGGAGGCAGATAGCATGCTTCATCATGAGGCCTTTAGAATTAATTGTCTTGCATCATTCTGTGGCTTAGAATAGCTAAGTCTTTCACGGTTCTTCATCGTGCAATATTGCTGTTACAACTTACTCCTGGTTCTGTTTGCTTCACTTTGTATCAATTCATGTAAGTCTTTCCAGGTTTTTCTGAAATTGTCCTGCTTGTCATTTCTTATAGCACAGTAGTATTCTATCACCATCGTACGCCACAGCTCATTCAAGCATTCCACAGTTGATGGGCATTCCCTTGATTTCCAATTATTAGCCACCACAAAAAGAGCTACTATAAATATTTTTGTACACATAGGTTCCCCTGCCCCCTATTAAAAAAATTTTTTTTTAAATTTCTTTGGAATACAGACCTAGCAGTGGTATTGCTAGATTAGAGGGTATGCACAATTTTATAGCCCTTTGGGCATAATTATGAATTACTTTTTTAAAGGATAAAATACACGATTCAGAAACATTTTAGCAAAATTTTGCCTTGAAATTGAAGAAGATGCCATGTGCATAGCCTGCATGTATCTTATAATATAAATGAAAAAGAGAATGGGGGGCCAAGTAGTAATCATTAAGTCATATAGAACATAAAATGATAGAGTTTGAAAGACTTGTTTCAGCCAATTAGAGATTATTTCATCCAATTTCTTTATTTTAAACATTAAGCTAGGTCCTTAAGCTCACTCAGCTGGTAGTTGGCAGAGCTAGGAAAGCTGTCATGTCCAGGTACTGCATTTTATCAGGGATAGCGTAAAATAAATGGATTCTACCTTCCAGACCTGGATAATTGTTTTATTTCTTGAGGAGAGGGGTTGCTATCATGACATCATAATAACAGATTACTTTTAATAGTATTTTAAGGTTTATTTCCCACAAAAACCCTTTGAGGTATAAGTATTGCAAGTATGAGTGATAGACTTGTCCATAGTCTCCCAGTGCATTCTAAAGCAAAGACTGGAAACCTGATTTCTCCAGTTCGGTATAAATCGAAGTCACAGTTGAAGATACCAGGTTGGGGGAAAGGAGGAACCTGATCGTTCTGAGCAGCTGAAAATGCGCTAAAGGGCTTTAGTTACCATAGCTTCAGCAGCAGTGGGAATGTGATTATAATTGCTGGACTAAAAGGTAGGACATTGAGCACTGTGCCTTGAGGTTTCTTTGTCACGCACTTCATAGCAAACTGAACAAAGGGAACTTGAACAAAACGAAAAGCAGTAGCTTCCTTGTTACTTGTCCTCCCTCAGCTGATTTATCTTCCTTTGGTGCGCTCCTAAAGATTTTGTTGTTAATTTTTTTGTATCCTGGTCTTCAGTGTATTCTAATTCTGCTTTCCTTTTTCTGTCTCTGTCTTTTTGCATGTGTTTCTGTGTTTATGTTCATATTTATAATTTTTTGTAGCTCAGCAACATTGATATCCTAGATTCATAAAACATTTTCTAATTATTGGCTTTGTAAGTTGTTTGCAGTTTTTGCCTATTATAAACAAAGAAGCTCTGAATATTTTTGTACAGACAGATTTATGTTTTAGCTTTAAAAAAATCATCTTTAATACCTCACATTTACTAGTAAGTAGAGTATATTCTTTATTTTTTAAGTCACAGTCATACGTCACGAATTGTAGAAAGAATGAGACTTTATAATTAGTATATCATTTTATACAAATAACTGTCTCAATGTACTTGAAAACTGTTGAATTATTCACACTTAAATGTTATATATAATCTTTATTTTTGCTTCACAAACCTTTGATGATGGAAACACAGGTTGTCTGAACTGGCTTAAGTTTCAAATCAGGTTTAGTTGTACTTTCCTGATTTCCTAATTTCCATTACTGTAATTTTGTGCTCTTTCAAAATATAAGCAAACCTTGTTGCATTCACATCAGAATTTTAGCTGTCTCATTGTAAACATTTAGTATGGAGGCAGTTCACACTTTTCGTTGCAGATAATGGTTCTTTCATTTTAAAAAATGTATTGAACTACGTTTAGTGCACTGTAGACACTGGAGCATGTAATAGAAAACACTGTTTTGTCCGTTTGGAGTTGAGTCACAAACAGGAGCAGGTGGCCCAGCCATAGAACGCTGATAAAAATTACACATACATTTACGTTCAGAAGATTTACATATATAAGTTTACATTTAGGTGACTGCCAGGTACAGGAGGAGGAGGAAGATGAAACATTTAAACTAGAGAGAAATCCTAGTGTGAGACTTGGTTTAGCAAGAGCCCGCAGTGTTCTTGTGGTGGTTAAACTGAGGAGACATGTGAAGGCTAAAACATGTATGACGGGAAATTGGATAGGGAAGATTTTTTCCATAAAGGCAAGGATGGTAAGGTGGTACTCACCTGTCAGCCTTTAGAGAAAAAGCTGCAGCAGCAGCCCTAATCCTTACCGTGAGAATCCTTCCTTGTGCCACGGCACACGCTTTCTCCCTGTCTTTTGCCATCCCACTGCCTCCTCCCCACTTCTGTTAAGAGATCCCTCTTAGAGAAGATGGGGCAGCGTGAGCCCGGTACTGTCACTTAGACTTGGCACTTCATCTGCACGGGTGTGAGTTGTGGCAGTGCGTGTTTTGTGAATCCTGCGTGTATTAAATCACCATAGGTGATAATCACTGGCGTTCATACAGTCCTTTAAACTTTGCAACGCAGTTTATGTACGTTATCTCACTTGAACCTCAGAAGAGCTGCTTTGAGGTAGGAACTGTAGGAGTTATTATTCCTGTTCTATAGTTGAGGAAACTGAGTCAGGTTTGTGTCAGAAAAGACTCTCCAAAAATTACTTATCACTTAATGTCAGAAATGGAAATTACACCCAGATCCTCCTTACTCCCAGGCCAGTGCCTTGTCCGTTGTACCATGTAGTACATTCTGCCTGGTTGCTCCTCCTCCCGTTTATTTATAGAGCGTGTTCATATTCACTTGGGAATATTGAATGGTTTGTCATATATTCCTCTTTTGAAATTGAAATAGCAAAACCCCTAGGACAGCACTTCTCATAGTCCCCTCTCATTTACCTGTTATAGGAAAACTGATTTGATCTGTTCTAATGAAGAACAGAAGTAAATTCATAGATCACCTCAGAACCACCTTCTGCCCAGTTGCTTCAGCTGCTTCATCTCAAACCTTTTTCGTATTAGCTGACAGGTTGACTAATATGATTAGGGCAGCTGCATAGCTTTAAATATACTTTGTATTTTTTCTGTGTGAAAATAGTTACATATTAAGACCAGAGAAATCCTATTTTATCTGTCATAGAGCTGCGTAAGTACCCATGCTGTCCCATAAACTAAGGAAATTGCCTATCATAGATGGCTAAGCATAAATAGTATATCATTATGTTGCAAAGAGTGTGTTGGGAATTATGAGGAACTTAACTCGCATGCCCACATTTCCCTGGAATTGTGTATAATGCACACTCGCAATTACACGCTTATGCCCATCATCTCCACCAAGCCTCCTGTCTCTCCCATCGTGGCCAGGGAGTCCTCACATTAAAAAGTTATGTTGTGAACAAAAAAGCTTAATAACCATAATCGTAGATATATCATCGTTACTATATAGTCCAGGGCACTCAGAGATTTCTGGGCCATTGTAGCTGCCTGTAATGTCCAGTGTGATCGAAGATCTGAATTACCACCCGACACACAAGTGATATGGTTCTTCACAGTTTGTTTGTTTGCATTTTTGTTTTTTAAAGAAAAACATGATCTTTTTAGAATTTCCCAGACTATTAAAATTCCAGAGATTCAAAAATATTTTACCTTCATGCAAAATAATAATATATAAATTGAAGGCTATATTAAAGTCTTCGGAAAAGTATGTATATACTTTTATATATAATTATAAGTTATAATTTTACATTTTATTTTAGACATCTCTTAAATATGTCACAGAATGTGGTTTACTTTTATTATTGATTTAAAATTTCTCCTAATTGGAGGAAATACATACATTTAATGTGTTTTAGTGAGCGTCAGACTTTCCAAAACGTTCATTTCAGAATAGTATGTTTTTAGAGTCCTTTTGATTAAATATTATTGTTACTGTGCATTTTGTTACAAAAATCTGTTAGCTCTTTTATAGAAATAGAGTTGTCATGATATAAATCATAGGCAGTTTTATAAGAAGTATCAGAATATGGAAACCAGAAGGAAATGGTGACTTTATCTTGCATAATTATCTGAGATGCAAAATACAGACATAAGGTGCTCTGTTATCTTCGTTAAGTTCCCAGCCATCTGAAGGATAAAAGCCGTTCTTTGCTTCATGTAACTTGTAAGGGACAGTTAGTGCTAACAGACTCTCTTTACTCAGTGCTTACTGTGTGGCTGGAAAATAGCTCTAATACTGAAATATTGCTAAACTAGAGCTTGAAAGTGTTGAGAAATACAGGTTGCCACCAAAGTAGATAAGAAATAAGACACACTAGCTAGCTACACTGTGTCTTTCATTTCTGGAGTGAAACTGATTTTTATGGACTTAAGACTCATAAATTCACAAATGTTTTACTGGAAAAGGTATTGCTATATGCCTAATAAAGAAGTACGTAGTTGATCAGTTTTAAATAGTCAGCTGTCTAATAGGTTTAACTAAAGCTGTTATAAACACAACTTAATGTTTCTACAATTTGGAGAATATTTCAGTATCTTGCAGGTTACTAGGGTCATCCTTGTGAGCATTGGTTTTCTCATACTCTAGTTGTGCAGGAGTACTAGATAAGAGAAGCAGTTATAAGATCATAGATTTAAAGTTGTGAGATGCCTGAGAGGTCATGGAGTCCAACCTCCAAATTTTTATAGTTGAGAAAACCATATGAGGCTGAGAGGTTGTGACTTGCCCCAAATCATCCAGCTAATAAGTGTCCAAGGCATGATTTGGTCTTAGGCTCTACTGAATCCAGGCCCACCACATTACCCATTGGATCACCACAGATGCTAAGTACCACGTCACTCAAGTGTACCATGAACTGATTTCTGGGAATAAATTCAAAACAAGGGAATGAATTTTGCTAGTTTCACTTGTTATAAAGGAATTGAAGAAGTGAAAGGCTAATGTGAGTTAAGTTCATAAAATGCATCCATGTGACAAACATATTAATCTTATTGGGAATTAACTTGTTCTCTAGTCTGTAAAAATATATACTTTCAAATTCAATTTGGAAATATGTCCCTCATTTTGTGTACTAATATGTATACACAATTTGAACATTACTTTTCTGTCTTCCCTTCTTCTTTCTCTAAGATTCTACCTATGGCTTAGAATTAACAGAATCTGATTCCGATTTTCCATTCCTTGCTAGTTTAGTGATAAAGCAGTGATCATTGAATTAACGCAGACCCAATTGGGCTCTATTTTCTGACTTAGTTATTTCTTTCCTTCTTCTAGAAGGCAGAAACAAGCCATCAAAGTTGATTGCATTTGTGTTGCAAAAAATGACAGATCCTAAGTGTCTTAATTAACTGATGTCTCTTTGAAGTGCTTCATTAATATCCAGCCAGTTCATTATAAATTTGCCCTCCTTGTATCTTTTCCTTTCCAACTTGTGCTCTCCCTCGTTGATTCCACTCTGGTTTTGCTTGATTTCCATCCTAATACTTCCATCTAAAATCTTGTGATATGGTCATATTTTTCTATCACTAGCTAGAGATGATTGCCATGGAGAATCCTGCAGACTTGAAGAAGCAGTTATATGTGGAATTTGAAGGCGAACAAGGAGTCGACGAAGGAGGTGTTTCCAAAGAATTTTTTCAACTAGTTGTGGAGGAAATCTTCAACCCAGATATTGGTGTGTATTTAGATACGTGTTCATTGTGTACTCCCAATTATCGATCCATCCCTTAGGATTGATTCTTTGACTTACCTTGAGGGTTTGCATTCCTGTCGTTTGCTCCTGATTCAGAAAAATGGAGCAAAACTTTGTTGTGTTTTACACATTTTATCAGTTAATTGTAAGCTAAGAACTGGCTTAAAATATTTAAAGCTTTATTTAAGTGATTAGGTGACCTGTTAATATAGGAATGGTATTATTTATATAAATTATATGTAAAACAAAGTCTTTAGGAACCATCCAAATCTGATGAAGTTGAATTTCATCTTTGCTTCCAGCTCCCTTTTTCTTTTTGCTTTTTTGTAGGCCAGTTGGGGTTAAGTGACTTGCCCAAGGTCACATAGCTAGTAAGTGTTAAGTATCTGAGGTCGGATTTGAACTCAGGACCTCCTGACTCCAAGGCGGGTGCTCTGTTCACTGCGCCACCTAGCCGCCCTAGCTCCCTTTTTCTCATACTAAAAGAGTATTACTTGCCTTCTGAGTTGAAAGCTAAATTCTTCCAAGATAGTTCGTGATGTGTTGCTTTGCTTAATGCAGAGTTCTTTAATAATTAATAGGTTAGCATGCACTAAATTAGTAAATAATATAAAAAGTGCAAGGAAGATCTTGGATTTCTCAGGATGTGAAATACAGAATAAAGTAGGTTCTCTCCATTCATTTTGAGGGTTAAGTAGACAACATACAGTGTGTCCCAAAAGTTTTAGTGAAGTTTTAAGGTTGAATAGCTTCAAAATGACTTTTAATCATGCTTTAGTGCCAGTGGTTCTCAACCTTCCTAATGCCACGACCCTTTAATACTCATATGTGGCAGTATCCGCATGGGGCGGACTTGCCTGGAGACGGATAAAGGAGCGGTGTCTCAGTTCCTAAGACCATCGGAAATATGTGTTTTCTGTTGGTCTTAGGCGACCCCTGTAAAAGGGTCATTTGACCCCCAAGGTGAGAACCGCTGCTTTAGTGGCTTAAAATTGTTCTGAGCTTTTTGAGCTTTTTTTTTTTGCTTTTTTGGAGGGGGGAGGGCAGGGCAGTAGGGGTTAAGTGACTTGCCCAAGTTCACACAGCTAGTAAGTGTTAAGTGTCTGAGGCTGGATTTGAACTCAGGTCCTCCTGACTTCAGGGCCGGTGCTCCATTCACTGTGCCACCAAGCCGCCCAGGATACATTGCATCTTAAGGGAAATTAAAACACTTTTCTTGTTTATTACTCCATACTAAATTTTTACTTAATGTGGTTTGATTTGGTTTAATGGTTTAGACTGGTTAGTCAACAAAAGAAGTCAGATTCTGAGTTTATGGAGGGAAAACATTGAAGATTCAGTTAGAAAAACCATATGTTAAATAATTTACAGAAATCTCATAGTTTTGTTGCACTTGTAAGTTTATAAGGTAATTTCACAGTACTGTAATGTCAGTATTATATGCTCATTTTACAGACAAGGATATTGAGGCTTAGAAGAAAAGCAGCTTAACCCGTGTCAAATGCTGCATTAAAATATCAGACATGGAATTTGAACCCAAGTCTTTTGACTCCAAAAAGTTGTTTTTACCACTGCACCAACATGATGTATAAGACTATGTGCGATGTGCGATGTGCCTGGGATTTAAGATGAAATATATTGTAGCTTATTCCCTCGAGGAGTTTAGACTCCAGTATGAAGATAAGCCGTGACACACCAGTAAAATTAGGAGTGACGTGTGGAAGGTACAGAGGGGTGTTTAAGGGTTATAGAAAGGGAAAGCTTAACTGTTAGAGCCCTCCAGAAGTGAAGGCCTTAGAGAGCCATGGAGTCTTCCGTGGAGGATTCTTTACGCAGAGGCTAGTTGACCACTGTCTGGCTGGGTCACAGAAGGGATTCTTGTTCAGATATGGAGTATTACTAGAAGGTCTCTAAGGCCCCTCCAGCTCCATGAGCACCAGGACAGGTAAGAGTTTAAAGAACAGGTTAGCCAGCATGTTCCGTTCTGCGGCAAGGCCGAGGAACCAGGAAAAGGCTGTTGGGTTGGGCCATTTGGTTTTGTGGGTAACCCTGCTGTCAGGATGTCTTTAATATGTTTGTAGTACAGTGATGAGTCTTTGAGAAGTGACAGGACCGGGAGTAAGTAGTCAGCCAATATTGACTATTCTTTCCAGAAGTTAGACAGTGAAGGGAAGGAGAAAGATGGGACTGTAGTTTGAGGGAAGGTTTTGTTTTTAAAGGCTAGATGAGACAGAAGCATGCTCCTTGATGTCAGAGAGATACTAGTGGAGAGAACGATTGAAGATTGGTGAGAGAGACAGAATAGTCAATGGAATAGGATCCTCAAGTAGAAAGAAAGGCATTGTATCCAGGGCATATTGGAAAGGATTAACCAGGCAAAGGGGAAGGGCCATTTCATCTGCCGCTTGAGGGAATTGGGAAAGACGGAAGTATTAAGGGGTCTTCAGACTTCTGTGTTTGATAAAAGATGGGGGTGAAATGGAATTGGGTGCTTAAGACAAGAGATTGTCTGGAAATAGTTACTGCGGGGAATTGATTCATCATTCAGAGATGATGAATAAAGGATAAATTGTAAAGTGAGGATCCACTTAACATCAGATAATATGAGTGCGGTGAACTCAGTCAGCATGGTTTCTGGTTTATGTAGCCATAGGATGTCAGCTTAAATCACAGACATTTAAAAATGCTCTTCCTTGACTTTGAGGCAGCAGCATTTCGTTTATATGGTCACTTAGGAAAGATACAACCACAGCAATTGAAAGTGGTTTTGCCCCTTTGAATGTGAGATTTCCTGTTGCTTTTGTCACAGTTTACTGATAGTTTAGTTTACTGATAACATTTGAAAGACGCTGTTAAGTTAGTAGCCGGTTGTTGAATAGTGAACGTCTGCACGGGTGCACCACCCTCTGGGGGTCGAAGTGTGTGCTTTCAGAAGTTGTCTGTGTCATGGTGCAAGTCTGCACTTACCTGTAACTACCTGCATGAATAATTTTTTTTAATGTCATGTTAAGTGCCATAAAAAATGTTATCACAGAAGCAGATCTCTTTAGTGAAATTCTAGGATATTCTTAAAATACCAGACAGATTATTCCAGGGATGTGAAAACCTCCCCTCTGTACATCTACACAGCTCCCACTGCTGGCCAACTCTGTCAGTAAGGTCGGTTCTTCTTGAGTTGTCTTTCTAACAGCAGCAGATTTGCACACGTCACGGTTGTGTCTCAGGCTAGAAGCAAGGCTTCCTTTGCAATCTGGACCGAGAATTGAATTCTTTCGCCCACCTTGTTTCTCATCAAATTTATTGACTAAATCTCCAGCCAACCAAGTTATTCAGCAAAATCCATTAGAATGTAAATGATAGTAAAGCTTAGATTTGTCAGGGCAAGTGGCTTTTTTTCTCTTATTGAACCCTGGCTGAAGTATGGTTTTTATTTTAGTGATATATTTTGCTGTTCACAGCAAAATTTTTTCTTCTAAAAATATTTAATGTAAATTATATATTTGTATCACTTATTAATTTATTATTTATTACTTTTACCTTATGTGAAGAGCTATGATAGAATGTCTGCTGGTATTTATTTTCTATATAATACCTTATAATGGCTATAAGCATTAAGAATCACTTTAGTCATGAAAATTCATATGACTTCAACTCTCTGATATCTGTTATAAATAACAGTGGATGTTAGGCAGTTTTGAGATCAGTCACTCGTATCATATTAGATTTTCAAAAGATTACCAAAGCCAAATTTATGTTCTTTCTATAAATTACATAAAAGAAAATTTTACATTGGGGGGGTGGGAGAGAGAGAAGGAAACCTAAGATATGAAATGAAAAACCAGTTGTCAAAATTAGGAAACATTTATAGGCTGCTTTAAAATATTGGTATGCTCATTTCAAAATGAATATATATATACACACATGATTTTTACCCCATTTCTTTAATAAATCTGTATTCATAGTCACTAACATTTACAGTTCTTGAAAAAACTCAACTGCTGTAGTCTGTTCTCTTTCATAATAGCAAAAAAAATTTTGAAAATCATTTTAGTGAGTTGAAAACCTTTACGATGCAATTACAATATCATTAAATGAGATTTAACTGTCAGGGTTCGTAAGGGAGGTGTCAGTGGTATTCAATAGTAAGATTTGAAAACCAAAGACTTGTGACCTCTATGAACTGTTCTAAAATTATTCTTGAAGTTCAAAATAATAATATATGTGTAGGAGAAACCAAACACAATCTAGAAATTTAGAAACTTTGGTGATATTGTACCTAGAGCCTTTTGAATTCATTGACTGGTTGATTAAAAATTCCTATAAATCAAGTCAGCTGTGTGAAAACAAACAAAAAAGCATTACAGGAACCTGGATAACCGCGTAAGGCGGCACTGCCTGAGTTTGAGATGTCAGACACAAGTGTCTTAACCTGCACGTGTCTTTCCTTTCCAAAAAAAAGAAAACATGACCCAAGTCCTGGGTAAAACTGTAACGTCTTCAGAGCTGTTCAGAGTTGGGTGAAATACGCATGAAATTTGCACAGGCATAAACGAGTCCTTTCCTTCCTGAAGTCATGTGCTTTTTAATTATATACTTTTTCTTATACGCTCGCAGCCTACTCTAAAGTTTGCCTTTTTGTTTTTTTAATGCTGATTCTTTGTATGTAAACGTGAATTTTCCTGCTCTTGTAAAAATTAGTTTGATATTTGTATATTATTAAGTTTTATATTTATTTTATTTTTTTTCCAATCATAAATCTTTACTTAAAGAAAATAAGTAATATTTTAAAAAATCATTTCTTACAGGTATGTTCACATATGATGAATCTACAAAACTGTTTTGGTTTAATCCATCCTCTTTTGAAACTGAGGGTCAGTTTACCCTGATTGGCATAGTACTGGGTCTGGCTATTTACAATAACTGCATACTGGATGTACATTTTCCCATGGTTGTCTACAGGAAGCTAATGGGGAAAAAAGGAACTTTCCGTGATCTGGCAGACTCTCACCCAGTAAGTGTTTGGCTTTTTTTGTTTTTTCACTTTATCCCTTACGCTTGTTATAAATGTAAGAATTCAGTTGATATATTAAAAATATTTATGTTTAACATTTCTGAAGCATTGACTACTTATCTAAATATTAACTACAGTGTTAATATTTACACTGTAAATATTACATTATCACTTTAATGTAAAAACTGTTTTAACTGGATCGCAGCTCCCAGAGGAGCTGAAAGACCTCCGAAGCAGCGCCGTCACGCGGCGGCAGTGAGAGCAGCTGCGCTTACTGACCTGAGCTCCGCCTGCCGTGATGTGACCCACCTGTTTTCAAGAGAAGTCGTTAACTGTTTGTTAATTGTTTAAAATTCACCAGTTCTTTTTTTCTTAAATTTTTAGGTTCTTTATCAGAGTTTAAAAGATTTGCTGGAGTATGAGGGAAGTGTGGAAGATGACATGATGATCACTTTCCAGATATCTCAGACGGATCTCTTTGGTAACCCAATGATGTACGATCTAAAGGAAAATGGTGACAAGATTCCCATCACAAATGAAAACAGAAAGGTGATTCGCAGCTTGCGTTCCTCATCGCTTTTCATTTCTGTGCGTTGCAGAGTGTCTGTCGTGCATTATGGGCATTTTCCAATCGGTACCTAAACCCTGCATCTCCAAGCTCAGGGATCAGATTACCGGTTTCAGTTAAGTCTGATCTTTGGAGTAATGAGGCCAGTTTGTAAGGCTGTCTTTCAAAGGACTGGGTGTGGGTTGTATCATAAGCACACGGTCGGTTTCTTTATGAACAGTGAGCTACTGTTAGTATATTTACAGAAACACTTCGGAACTTTATATATCTCTACATGTCATAAACATGTGTGAGTGTATATGTACATGTATATGTAAATATATGAGTTAAAATGAGATCTTTATTAGTTCAAGTGGAGAAACTTTGATGATATTGTACCTAGAGCTACATAGCTTAACTTTTCATGGATGCCCACGACAGAATAGTTGCCAGCAGTTTATACTCACTTTTCAGGTGATTCAGGTAGAGGTTAAGGTGAAGATAAAGTGATCGAGAGAGATTGGAGAGACTGATGGCCAGCAAAGGGATTTGGAAGGGTATAGATAAAGGAGGCTGTGCTTGAAAGACAACTTTGAAGACGTTACAGTTTACCCAGGACTTGGGTCATATTTTCTTCTTTTTTTTTTTTTTTGGAAAGGAAAAACCATGTATAGATTAAGACATTTTTGTCTTACATTTCAAACTCAGGCAGTGCTGCCTTACGTGATTATCCAGATTTTTGTAATGTTTTTTGTTTGTTTTCACACAGCTGACTTCATTTATAGGAATTTTTAATCAACCAGTGAACGAATATTAATTTCCTACTATGTGGGCGGCTGTGCTAGACCCTGGCCATGCACATACAAAGAGTACCTTCTCCCAGGGAGTAATAAGAGAGGTGGCAAGTCTCATTGCTCACGTGTTACCACCTAATGAAATACCAGGTGTTTGGGGAAGGGAGGCCTTAGAGGCGGAGAGATCAGGGAAGGTTTTAGGTCACAGGGGGTGCTTGTCATATGCGACAGAATTGAAGGAGAGGGTTATTTTAGGTATGGAAATGCGCAGTGAAAGGAACAGAGAGAAGGTCAGTGCGTACAGGTTACAGGTGCAGGAAGGCAGAAGGATGTACCAAAGATAGGTAGGGAAGAGGCCACGTGGTGAAGGGCTTTGAAAGCTAAATTGGAATTTCTTTTTTTTCCTGGCGGTAATAAGGAGTCACTGGAATTTATTCAGTAATGGGAGTGACATGGCCAGGTGAAGTTTGGGGGAGGGCATATAAAGAAAATAATTTTGGCAGCAGTGTATGGGGTGAGATTTGACGGGAGAGGTGTTATGAAGCTTTGTTCACTGTGTATTCACATTAGCAAAACGATAACCTGTCTAGTCTGTCTTCATAGAGTATTATGTTTGTGTAAAATCTTCTGTAAGTCAGACTTACATGGAGAGAAAAGTGTTCTCATGGTTAGCACTCCTTCAGTAACACAGAAAATAAGTTTGTGACGAAATGCCAGCGTCCAAAATTAGTCACACGATATGAAATTCAGAGTTAATTTTGTGTTTTAGCGCCCTGTCTCAGGGCCTTGTAAAAGACTTACTGACAAGGAGACAGCTGGGTACAGTAGGAAGAGCCCGGGCTCTGGAATCAGAAGGCCTGGGTTCCAATCCTGCCTCTGGCACTTTCTCTCTGTATCACCTTGGACAAGTCACTTAACTTCCCTGTGCCTCGGTGTCTTCAGGTATAAAGTTAGACGGTTGGACTAGATGGCCTGAGAGGTCCCTTCCACCTCTAGATATGTGTGATCCTGTGAACATAAAAGGACTAAAAAGAAAATCATTTAGTTTCCCAAGTATTTTACAGGAAAATAACATGCAGCTTTCTGCTTGCTTAGACCCTATGAAAACCATTTTGTGGAAGCCACTAGGAAAATATTCTTATATGAAGAAAAGATAGGGAGAGATGTATGTTAGAGACAGTGACTTAGCACATTAACAGGCATAGAGCTGAGGATATTCCAACATTTTGTAAACCAAGACTTCAGATCTTTTAGATTGAATTAGCTTCTTGATTCATAAGTTGTTTTAATTTCTGTATATTGAATTTTTATGAAGGATGATTTGTCCCGTCTTATACAAGGATATACCAAAAACATCTGTGATTTATGAAATATGCTTTTTTTTATATCTATGAACATTGTATTAAGTTTTAAAAATATTCCTGAACCTGATTTTCTTTGAGAAGAAATATACTGCCCAAATGTTTTCCTTTTGTTTTCATTGCCACAATAAATTCCTTTGATTAATGTTTTCCTTCAGGAATTTGTCAGTCTCTATGCTGACTATATTCTCAATAAATCAGTAGAAAAGCAGTTCAAGGCCTTTCGGAGAGGTTTTCATATGGTGACCAATGAGTCTCCCTTGAAGTACTTATTCAGACCAGAGGAAATTGAATTGCTTATCTGTGGAAGCCGGGTAAGAAAGCAGGCATATATTTTTTTAAAAAAGTAAAACTCATTTATTCACTGATTCATTCCAAAGAAGCTAGTCTAGAAGATGTTAAGAGATACTCTTTTGTTTTCAGAATCTAGACTTCCAAGCATTAGAAGAAACCACAGAATATGATGGTGGCTATACCAGGGACTCTCTTATTATTAGGTAAGATGCTCTGTCTAGAATGGCACCATTTTGTCAACTCAGTGGGGGCTGGAGGGTATTTCATGTTTTAGGTCCCTTTATGTATTCTTTAACAATAAATGACCTAATCTTTAAAATTAGTCATGGAAATTTATTTTTTAAAAAAACATTCATTTTAAAGTCAGGGCTCTGATTTACTGCATAAATAAAGGATGTATCATGTACAGGCCAACTATTTTAGTATATGTTTGGAGCATACATTTTCTAATATTTTTTTAATGACACTGCCAGCTGAGGATAGAAGAAACTTTGACATTAGCTCTATTATTCTTTTCCACGTTGAAAAGAGCAAAATTTGACTTAGGGCCATGGTAATCGATGACCTCCAGCTTGGCTAATTTCTAGGACTAAAGCCTCAGGCCATTTCTGTATCCCTACTGCCCAGTAGCATTAGAAATGGTAGGTATAAAATACAAATTTCAGGGAATGAGGTAAAAAAAAAATCATTAGCTCCCCGTATCTGCTAAATTAGCAATGTTAGCATGGATATGAAGCCATGATTAGATGCCTTAACGTTATCCACAATTTTCAGCATGATCCCCATTCCTGCTCACTCTCTAGGAAAATTTCCCAATCAGCATCTCTGGTTTTTCACCCACCATGGGAATCTCAAGGACAAAGTAGCTTCTTAACAGAAAGAATTTGGGAACTTAAAAGAGTCTTCATGTTTCCAAGAGGCTCCATAAGTTTGGAGGTAGTGGGTTATTTTTGTTTTGTTTCTCATTAACAGAAGAGTTTATACTTTCTTATAAGTAAATGAGTTAACATTGTTTTCACTACTCACTTTAGATTTTGCTTTTATTCAAGTAACCGAGCTTCTCATAGTCTGCTGTTTAAGTACTTCCTCTAGGACAGAAATCATCCATTTGAGATTTCATTCGTCCCAACAGAAATCACTCTCCAGGCCCTACTTCCATCAGATGCTGCTAAACAGGGATCTCACTCCCTATTAGTTGCTTTTTTAAGTAGGAGTATAAGACAGAATAAGAGGGTGACAATGTTTCTGAGGGTTCCCATTTGCCCATTAGGAGATCTTCAAACAGCAGGAGCAGGTGAGAAACAGGTTTGGGGGCTAGGGTATGGGACACTCTGCTGCCATCGTAACTAGCATTCAGCATGACCCCCGGCTTAGAGAGAGAGAGACCGTAGAGATTGTGTGTTCAGCCTCTTTTAAACTAAGGAAACTGAGATGGAGAGAGGTTAAGTGACTCGGCTTAGGTCGCACAGGGAGTGGAACGCAGTCGGGATCCAAATCCATGTCTTACAACTCTAAATCAAGGCTCGTTCTGTACTTGGTGGTTAAATGGTATGAATTTTCATGGGAAAGAGACAGACAGACACACACACACACACACACACACACACAACACACACACGCACACACACACAAGATTTTTCCCCCCTGAAAGGTCAGCTGACTGAAACACTGCCACTGCTTACTTCTATTGCGTGGATAATGAAAAGCGGATTTGATGTGTTGTGTTCTTCTTATGACTTGGCCTTTTCATCGCGGAGATGGAAGTACGTCGTCGTCGTCCGCATGGTACTCTCCAGATCACTGACACGCAAGTTTCACGAGTCCGGAACATGCGAAGCGTTCTCCTCAGCCCAACATCAGCATCACAAAGGGGATTCCTCTCTATTTGTCACACTTAGGCCTTTGTCTCGAAGACGTTTTATGCAGACAGTTTTTTCAAGAGCGTTTGTACAACGTGCTCTATTTTTGCATCTTGTGTTCATTTGATTGATACTAAGATTTAGAATACCATTGATGTACGTCATTGACAGCGATACAGACTTCATTCTGTCTGCTCTTGTCATCCTGTGCAGGTCTTTCAGACCCATGATGTCCCTTACATTCTCCGCAGAGGGTATGGGGCCTTGTTCTGTATCTCTTGGTACTATGTAGAATATACAGGCAGCTCATCTGTCATCCTTCAGTCTCATCATGTGAGCACCATCCCGCCATTCTTCCAGTCTCAGACCCCTTGAAAAAGCTGTCTGTGCTCACTGCCTTCATTTTACTCCTCTCACTCCACAACCTTGCAGTCTGACTTCTGACTTCATCTCTCAACTCAAACTCCCCTCTCTCACATTACCAGTAATCTCTTAATTCCAGTTCTGAAGGTCTTCTCCCATTCTGTGTCTTTTCTTTCACCCTGTTGACCACCCTTTCTTACTTGATAATCATTCCTTTTTTGGATTTTTCCATCCCTTGCTCTGTGCTGGTTTGCATCTAACCTATCTGACCAGTACATCTCCTTTGCTGGTTCCTCATATCTCTGGCTCTAAATATGGTTGTGCTGCAGCATTCTGGCCTCTCTTTTCCCTTCTCCCTCTTTTCTTCCTCCCTCCTTCCTCTTTCCTTTCCCTTCCTGCTCCCCTCATCTCTCTGTCTCCTCCTCTTACTCCCTCTTCATTTATGTCACTTCACCTTGTATTTTCCTCTGTGTTTAACTTTCATCTCGGTGGACACACCTTACAGATCTGTGTATACAGCCCTAGTCTCTCTGCTTAGCTTGAGTCTCACATCAAGAATTGCCTATTAGATATCTAGAAGAGGGGAGTCTTAGAGACATCTCAAGCACAGGATGCACAAAACTGACCTCATCTTCTCCCCCACCCACACTTTCATACTTGCCCCTTTCTCCTGAAGACACTGTTATCCTTCAGTCTCATAAGCTTAACATTATCCTCAGATTCACATTCTCACATATCCAGCACATTGAATCATTTTCTCAATCTTGTTGTTTTCACCTCCACAAATTCTCTTACATATTTCTCTTTGTCTCTGTTCACATAACTATATGCCTCAGTTCTATCCCTTATCTCTCCCCAGCTTCCTTATTCTTCTTCCTGCCTTAAGCTTCACCACTGTGGTCCACCTTACACTCTGCTGCCCAAGTAATTTTAAGTACAGATCTTTCCATGTTACTCCTACAGAATAAAATAGAAACTCTTGTTTAGTTGATTTTTTTTAAAGCCCCTTACCATCTGTCCTTTCTTCCCTTCCCAAGTCCCTACTCTGTGATCACAACCTGTCTGGACTCATCTCTCTTCCTTTCCCATGACCCTCCATCTCCATGTCTTCGTGCCTGGAATGAACTTGCTCAAGCATCACCTTCTGCTGAAACTCCCTGACCTCTGTACACACACACCTGCTAATTCCTTCCCACCATATCTAATGTTTAAGGACTTGCCATATATTTGTATATAGTCACTTTATGTTTGTTCTGCATGGGCCATAACCATAAAACCTCACCAGAAGAATATGGATGTTCACAAGATAGGCCTTTGTTTCAAAGAGAATGTTTGGAGCTTTCTAAGCAAGCAGTTTTTCTGAGGGAATCCAGTATTATTTTCCTGTTCAATTCCTGATCTAATTCATTTTCCATATGTAGTTTCTGTCCAAGTTATATGTTATGCTATTCAAGTTTTACTGATGGAACTTCCATCTGTGGATTACTCCTCTAAGTACGTAGCATAGTCTGAACAATAGGCTTTCTTTATCCATCTTGGTTTTTTTTTCCTATTGGAATACCTAAGCTGAATTCTTTTGAGTGATTTTCAGTCTCATTTAGAAAGTTGTTCAGTATTCTGGGGCTTAATACAGTTAGCACATTGTCAGCCACATAAAGGAATATCTGGAGGGCTTCGCCTGTTAAACAGGCCTCTTTTAATCTGGCCTCTCTATTGACTCTGTTTAATGGTAGTGGCTGCCTCCTTTGGCAAGGACATATTTCCCTGTGTTGTGTGTCTCCTTATACACATAAGTAGGTGGGGGGTATAGAGCAAAAGTATCTGTTACATCTTTCAGGGAAAGTTTCTTATGTAAAGGCCTTTGAGGTGTTGTCTGGCTAGTGGATGGCTTCTGAGCCAGTGCAAATGCTCCGGACAAAGCCTTTCTTGTGTTCTTGGTATTTTTCCTTCAGTATGTGCTGCTGCAAGACTGACTTTGTGAAAATCTTTCTCTTCCTTCCCCGTTCCTCCTTCAGAGGCGTTCCCAGTGCATGTGAATGTTACTGTCATAAAGTCTTGTAGAAATTGTTATGACTTGGATAGTTTTGGGTATTTTATCACCTTTTATCTGGTAACAGGATGGTCTGAAATTTTGTTTGCTCTCCTTTCCTCTTCAGAATTGATCCCATCAGTGCCTTCAAAATTGTCGTCCTCAGCTTCGGGTTTTGCTCTGCCTGGTTGGTCTAGTCCAACCAGTAATCCCATTTTTGTTCCCTGTAATATTGTCTCGGCTTCCCCTTCAAGTACCCGGGATTGTGGGGTTCAGATATAAATGTGATACATACGCTGTCATCATTGAAGAAAAGAGTTGGTTATAAAAATCTTGGCAGATCTTTCAGTTTTCATCTCTTTGCCATCCTCCTTGCTGCCTCATCCTTAAATACCCTCAGAGGGGTTTTGCTTATGCCTAGAAAGCTTCTTGTAAATTTGCTGTCATATGATAATTATTGTAAGAGGCAATCCTGCTCATGACCTTGTACTGTCTTCCATGAGAGTTTATATATGAGTTTGTTCTAAACTAGCATGGCTCATGACTGCCCTGT
This sequence comes from Pseudochirops cupreus, assembly GCA_028627135.1. NCBI lineage: Eukaryota > Metazoa > Chordata > Mammalia > Diprotodontia > Pseudocheiridae > Pseudochirops > Pseudochirops cupreus. The sequence continues at coordinate 207,302,445 of CM053580.1, forward strand.
CTCTTGGCAGGTAAATCATGCTTGATGGAGTGTTTTTTATGCAATAGATTTTTTGTAGAAAATTCATGTAATACTAAGCTCATAAGTGTAATCCTGTAGCCAGTGACACAATTTTTAAATAGAATTTTCTGTTACATTTTCTCCCCTACTCAGAGAGTTCTGGGAAATCGTCCATTCGTTTACAGATGAGCAGAAAAGACTCTTCTTGCAGTTTACAACAGGTACAGACAGAGCACCTGTGGGAGGACTAGGAAAATTAAAGATGATTATAGCCAAAAATGGCCCCGACACAGAAAGGTAATTATGGAATTTATGAATATACACAGTACCTTTTGTCATGTTTCCCAGATGTACCTTATTCAAGTATAAACAATACTCTCAGCAGTTTTACAATGATTTTCGAGGATTTGTTTGAACCAATTCTGATTTTGGTTCAATTTAAGGATTTTTCAAAAAATGTTTTGAAGTTGCAATTTGTGTTGGCTTAGAATAAGTGTATAGTTTCCTTATTATTATTATTATTCATTAAAAATTTGGTCCACCTTTCAGCTCAATAAAATATTAAATTTTTGTCTCAGCAGATTATTGTGGTTCATTCACTTTTTTTTTTTAATTTACAGCTTGGTTCTATTCAAGTCACTGGTTAGGTAATAATTCTTTCAGAAATAGTTAAACACAGGCAAAGAAGTTTGGCCATTTTGTCATTGCATCTTGAGTTCCTAATAGGGAAATGAAATTACCATACTCCCATTTGTGTCTTATAGGCCCTTAGTAGCATTTCTTCCCAGATCTAGATTCGCATATTTAGTTTAAAATTGATTTTACAATTATGTGTAACATTGAATAATTTACAGGCAGGTAGTTGAACAGAAAAAATTCTTTGCACCTTGAATATTTTTAAGCCAGAGGATCTCATGTTTGTTACTTAAATCCAAGAGCAAAAATTCATTGTTATACTTTGATTTAGTGTGAATTATTCATGGTAAACCAGCTTGATGGAATAGACGTCTTTCACAGATCGTAGCACGTGTGTATACTGCACTTTCCTGTGACTTAATACTTCTCCGTTTTTTCCTTTTTCTTCTCATTTAGGTTGCCTACATCTCACACTTGCTTTAATGTCCTTTTGCTTCCGGAATACTCCAGCAAAGAAAAACTTAAAGAAAGATTGTTGAAGGCCATCACATATGCCAAAGGATTTGGCATGCTGTAAAAAAAAATGAATTAATAAATATGACAAAAGGGATAAGAATTGGTGGTGGTGATGTCCCTGTACAAACCAGGCCATAAGACAGTGAGCTCGCGTGGTCACCCGGGCTTGTGCCTCCCCTCCTTAATGGGGACAGCAGGGCTGCAACAGCACATTTCAGCTGCTTGTATGAACAAATTCTTTATTTTTTTCTTTTCACGTGAAAGTGTTCCATATTCTTTCACTTGTATGTACAGAGAGGTTTTCCTGAATATTTATTTTAAGGGTTAAATCACTTTTGCTTGTGTTTATTACTGCTTGAAGTTGAGCCTTTTTGAGTATTTAAGAAAATACCAACAAAACTGTACTTTCCCAAGGAAAATATTGCCATCATTTGTAGCCCGTGTAACCTTCAAGTGTGTGCTGTTTTTTTGTCCCTGTATCGACTCAAATCAGGAACTGTACTTTTTGAACAGTTTGCTTTTAAAACTTGAAGTCCTGGAAACAGTGTGACGCAGTGACTGCTGTTCTAGCCCCCAAAGAGCTTTCTGTGCAGAATCTTGAGCATCAATAAAGGTGGAAGGGAGAACTTGGAATGTTTTAACTGCAGCCCTGAGAACTTACTTTAGTCACAGCACAACAAATTAAAAAGCAAAGCAGAACTCATGCCACTGTATGTCGTCTTCACGTGTCTTGCAGTATGCCGTTTCAGTAGCCAATCCTGCTAGTAGATGGAAGGGCATAGATTCTAGGTTGTGTTTTTTTGTTTTGTTTGTTTTGTTTTTTTGTTTTTAACATTTACTGGGGAAAAGTGCATATTCAGCCAAATGGTAGCGAGCCAAGTGTTTTGCAAGAAAGATAGGAAACTTGTTTATATTAGAGACAAAGCATGTGGAAGTGCACTTAAAATTAAGTTTTATTAATTGCCTATTACATTGATTTTAAAATCGACAATCCAAAGTCTTCCCTACATGATGTCAACATCTTATTTAATGAACTGTTGCTCCTTTATCAAGGCACATGATCAGTGTTGCTACATGATCAAAAAAGATGGCTACTGTTCCTTGTTTTATCGAATCTAACCATAAGCAAACCTGGAAATGAATGAAGCTATTGATCTCAAGGCCTGTCTGTCCCCAACTATTCAATATTATTTTAAAAAGTAAATGCTAAAATTACTTTATGTATTACAGAAAATAAACAGTAGGTTTTCAATTTAAATGACAATTCAGAAGTAGTTTTCCCCTTTCCTAGTCTTCTGTGTCTGTGATGTTAATTTCTCCTGTTGCAGTATACGATAAAGGGATTGTGTATTTTTAACTAAGGGGACATAATTGGTAAATCTTTTACTACATACAAGCTGTGGCTGTTGTGAGAAGCTGAGCTTGTGCCTTGACAATTGTTTTAACTGACTTCTACAAGTCAAATCAGCTTGATTGATGATTTGTGTGAAATTGGCAAGAAAAGCATAAGTCTTGAAATCATTGCAGGGGGGGAAAGATGTCTTTCAGGATTATTTTAATAAATTCTTTCTAGTAATAGAAACAGAACTGTTATGTAACTATAATGCCGAATAAAACAGTGACCTTTTTCACCATGACCTAGTGACAAAATAAGACAGTGATTTCCTTACTTGATAAGTTAAATTGGGTGTAATTTGGGCTCCCTTGTTTCAGAACATTGTTAAGGTATATATACTACAAGACAGTGAACACTCAAGATTATACATTTGTCTAAACGACTTAATATCCATTCTAGGTTTGGTTTGTTTCTTTTTTCCTACACAGCAAAAGTGAGAGCAAAGGAAACCAACCCCAAGTGCCAATGGGCATAATAAATGGGTGAAGCAACATAAAGCGGTTCAGTTATTCTCTTAAATTCCATTATCCTTTCACTGCTGAAATCCTGCCATTTTAATGATATGTTTCTCAGACAAGTTTTTGATTTATGAATCTAGCAGATTTTAAAGTAAACATTAGGAATTTAAAAGAAAATCTACATTAAGGAAGGCTTTAAAGAAAGGCAAATGACTATGCCAAGCATTCTCTTCAGTTTATTTTCTTGTGTGCCACAGCTTCTTTCCACATGCCTGTGATTTTCCATTGCTAATTAATACTAAAAGATAGGGTCGGTAGGAATGGAACAAAATTCAAAACAGCCATTTGTTCAACATCATAGCTCTTGGTTTTGTGTCTTAAGGGCTTCGATGGAACCAGTGATTTAATTGGGACTGTATTTCTCTGAATTTTAGCCTGTGCTTCTCAACATACCATCAAAAAAATCTGAACTTCTTATTTTAAATTTAGTTTTCCTCAGAAGTGATTTTTGCATCTGGAACATGTGTGGAAAACTAGGTTGTGGCATCAGTGAGGCCCAGCCAGAGAATACTTTCATTAAAAAACCCCTTCCCAGAACTGCCCCTTTTTCCTCATTGTAACACTGACAGAAAGAACTGGCTTTTTCAGTAGGATAAGAATAACAAAAAAAGCCCAAGTCCAATCTTAGCGTGTTTATTTTATTTTCCAAAGTTTGTATAAAGACACCAGTTAACCCACTTTTTAAAAATTTTTCCAAATAGAATTTAGGGTTTCTCCTTTTGTGGGGATGTTGCTTATTGGTTTTGCCCTCTTGGTAGCAACAAAATTACCTTTTGCTTAAAATGCTAATTTCTGATTAGATCATCAAGGTTTCATGACTGCTGTTTGTTAAAGTGGCCTCTTCTTATACGGTCAACTAAGGAAAGAGGGCTTTTGTTTCAGGGTAATCATCCATTTTCATTTTATTTTCTAGAAAAGTAGTTTGCTTCTTGGAAGGCTATATTCAGGCCTTTTAAACTTTGGTCGTAATTTTTGGAATTTTGTTCATTAGCTGCCTTTCTTTGGGCAATTTATTTAACTTCGCTTGGCTTTAGTTCCCTTGTGTGTAAATTGAGGTGTTAAACAACCATTTTAGATGTTCTTTTCACTTCTACAATTTTATAGGGGTTTTTTTGGGGGGGCAGGGGGTGTTGAGAGAGTTAGAACTGCCCAGAGGATGGGAGGATGCAAGGCGCACGGCTCGTGCGTCGGTGAGAGTGGGTTCTAGATGTATCAAGACACTGTGCCACAATGACATTTTTGTCACCCTTTAGTAAAAATAACTGGAGTGAATCAATTTTAAATAAGAAGGTTAATGTTTTATTTTTATCATGCTGTCTGCTCATAATACAATGTATAATTTGTCTTATAGTCCTGTTAGCTCTGAAGAAGGTGAGAATACATGTACCTGTAAAGGCCTTCCATATAAACTGTAGCAACTTAACATGCAACAATGTGCTCCCCCCCTTTACAATCTGCTTGGAAACTGTTACGTTATCCCTGATCGTTTTTCACTTAAAACTCCCTCCACCCCCCAATAATGGCAAAGGGCTATTATATAGTTGACAGATACACATTATATTCTTCCCTTATATGAAGCAATCCTTAGTTTTCATGGACTCTGATAATATTTTCATCAGTTCCAAACCAGTGTAGCAAGGAAGCAATCTGGTGCTGAAACCCCCAAAAAAGGCTTATGTTGGATTAAAGTGCGCTTTTAGTGATCTTTGTAGACTGGAAAAACTTTTTCACAAATACTCTACTGATATTTAATAAATGGAAAGACCTGAGATTGGGCATGAAATGCAAAGACAGTGTTTCTTTGCAAACATTTTTTTTAATGAGGGATTTTTTTTTTTAATCTACAAGTTGATACGTGGTCAATTGAAAAAGGAAAAAACCGGAATAAAGGGGCAGATGATACAGTATGTTTTGTGGGTTTCTTTGCATTTTGGAGGGCGGTTGGGGTTAAGTGACTTGCCCAAGGTCACATGACTAGTTTTGGTGTTGAGTGTCTGAGGCCGGATTTGAACTCAGGTCCTCCTGACTCCAGGGCCGGTGCTCTATTCACTGTGCCACCTAGCTGCTCCTACAATATGTTTTTAACTGTAAATTAATCTTGTTTTACCTCTATTTTCTTTTTGCCATTGGTAAGACTAGATCAGAGATAACAAAGAATCATCAGATTCAGGCTTAGCTTGTCATAAGAAATCATCCCATAAGGAATTCACTGTCTCCACCCACTGAAAGAGAATTTTAGGGGTGGAAAAAAGTAATCAGTTAACATAAAGTGTGTCTAGTATCCCAATTAAATAGAACTACATAAGGAGCTGTTAATACATAAAATATCATCTAAGGCCTCTACTGCGTGCACAGAACTGTGCTGGGAGAGATCCGAGTTTAAGAAACCTGCCTTCTAAGAACTCGAGCGTCAGACACCAGGGTCAGTAGCTACAAATACATGATGTGATCTAATTAGCACCATGCCAAGTTCCAAGATGAGCTCTGGGGGAAAGTTGTTTTTAAACTTTCGAGAAGAGATTGTACCTGAGCTGAGATTTAAAGAGCCAGTAGGAATTTAGTAGATAGAGAAGATGATTCTAGGCCTGGGGAACAGCCCCAAAAAAGTCTTGGAGATGGAAGTGTGGCATGTGATAGAGGGCCCCAGAGTTGGCCAGTGTAGCTCAAGTGGAGAAGATGTGTAAGTGATAGTGCACTAGGGTGCCGTGGGCTGAGGAGAGACCTGGAATGCTCGGGAAATTTAAACATTACTTGGCAGGTCAGTAGGGAACCACTGAGATTTCTTCTAATTAAAAAACAACAAAACCGCACAATATATCAGATATACGCCTAAGAACATCATTCTAGCAGTGGCGTTAGGACTGGATTGGAGGAAAAGCAAGAGTGAAATTTTAGGTGCAGAAGCTCTGGAATTAAAATTCGAAGGTGCCCTGAGTTTGAATTCCAACTCTGTTTGTAGCTGTGTGACTAAACAAAGCCCTTAATTTTCTTAGAGGTTCAGTTTCTGTATGTGTAAGTGGGGGTGGTGATTTCATTAGCTATCTCATGGGGTTGTTAAGGAGGATCAAATGGGATAGGTATATCTTAAAGTACTATTAATTTTTATTAGTATTAATTATTAATTAACCATTGATAATGAATAAACTATTAATAATTAAATACAGAGTAGATAACGCAGTGAAGCCCGGCCAATTCTGTTTTATATTGAAGAAATTAGGGAGGGAAATTTTCATTTTACGCAGAAAGAAATGGCCCTGTAATGCTAATGAACACTGCCCAGTGAGCCTCAGATGATGATGTTCATTAAGTACATTCTCTTAAGGAAAAAGAAGGAAAACTTACAACCAAGAAGGCTTAAATCTTTTTGAGCTTCTCTCTACAGCCCTTGTTTGATTCTTTGGAGATTGGTATGTGTTATGTTAAGAAACTCAGTGATAGGTTTTTGACTCATGACTCTTGACATACTCAACTCTAGCATTGTCCTGTGGGTTGGTTCAGTCTTCAGAACTGCTTACTAATCTGGGAATGGGGTCACACTGCTTTTCTTAAAGATTTCATTACCAGTACTCATGAAATCGTATCTTAGATGGACTTTTACATTAGAGCAAAGGTTTCGAAAATCAGTAGGGGGAATGACCCAAAGGGCCATTGTGGGCATGTGCAGGCTGCAACACTTTACAAACATCTGTTCGGGATGGAGTCATTTGAGAAAAGTATAAGTGAAAAAGATGAGCTGGTCTTACGGTAAGATTAGGAAATAACTCATAACCTAGTCCATCATTCTCCTTGTGATGTCAAACGAAAGCAAGGAAGGCTGCCAGCATTGGGCAAGATCCTTCCCCTACTCCCCACTGTGGCCACCTTCTGGGAGGACATGGATAAGACCCACACAGCCTGGGCAGGCGTGGCTGGACTGCAGTCTGCATCCTATAAAAGCACACACCCACTGATGAGATCATAAATACATTTCAGTATGAGGTAGCCCTGAAAACACCTTGCAGTCGAAAGTGCAAGATAATATCTAAAACCCATCCACTCTCAGTAATGAAACTAGAGGACTTTTATCATGCCATGTGCGTCTACTGGAGGAAGGAAGCTAGAACTGGGTTTTAATCTGATGTTTGGTACGTACATATATAATAGCATTTTAAGGTTTACAAAACACTATAAATATTTCATGTTAACTTCACACCAACCCTGGGAATAGATGCTGTTATCCCCATCTTATAGGTGAAGAGACTGAGGCAAACTCAGTATGACTCGGGTGACTACCGAGGCTCACACAGCTAGTAGACATCTGAGGCACTATGTGCATGTGTGTTTATGGGTTAAGATTTTTGTGACCACTAACTTTTTTGGTCAGTTTAAGATCTGGAATTTTTTTCTTTGCCTCACAATTTAATGTGGGGGCATATGCATTGATAATGGCAAAGCACTGTATGAGAAAATGCTGGTTTCTATGGGGGCAAATTCCTTAATCATGTGGCTCACACCCTCTTGTACTCAGAACTCGGTTTGATTCTATGCCAGTGTGAGGTAATGGTATTTTCTTCCCTGAATAACTTATAGTCTCTCTGCATAGCCTACAATCATCCTCTTCCTATCCTGTCATATACAGAAGCTAGGGCAGCTCTTGAGTTGTTCCTGGAACCCCCCAACCAAACTCTCAGACCCACAGTATGGTGAGCTGGACTGCCCTAAAACTGACTGTTTTTCAAGACTGCTCTAGAAAGGGCTGAAGGCAGCTTGGCATAATCAAAAATGTACTAGGTTTAGAGACAGAGAGGACCTGAATTCAAATTCCAGCTCTCTCATTTAGTAGCTGAGAGACTTTGGTCAAGTCACAACCTATTTGAGCCAGTTTCTCATTGGAAGTCATTCCAGTGAGATGCTTGGACTAGAACACCTTCAAAGATCCCGTCTAGATCTGTCTGAGCCTTTGAATAACGTGGAATAAGGTAGAATTGTGCATAATTTTCTCCTTTAAGGCCTGGGCATAACTTTTAGGAAAGAACAGAGGTTAATACAACATATGGAAAATGACATCTTCATTTTGAACCTATTTTAGGGATATACCTAAAGTTATGAGGTAGTATTTGACAGGCAAAATTGGGGAAAGGGGTTCACAAGATCTCTGATGAAAATCCAACAAGCAAGTAGGTGAATAAAGCTAAGAGGAATCTCTTCGTGGACCACCTTGTATCTTCAGCATACGTGATTTTGTTGCCCACAGTACATCACAGTGTATGCTGTGTGAATCTGTTGGATGAAGTGGGGCTATGTTTAGCCTGGCGAAGACCAGAGGCTGGAAAAGAGGGGATCTAGGGACGTGACAGAACAATTAAGCTTGTTCTGTGTTAAAAGCGAATGGGGTTGAAGTTATATAAAAGTGGGTTTTAGATTAATATAAGACGTGTTAACAATTAGAACTGCCTGAAGGTGTAATGGGATGCTCCATCACTCAATGTGTTTGGGTTGGAAAGAGATTCATGCTTGGCTTAAACTCCCCACATCTTCATATTTTGATAATTTATGACTTCAAAACAGTTTTTATGCTCAGTATCATTTTCCTACTGGCAGCATGTAATCTCTTCATAGGATGTTGATGTTCCCTGACGTTTTCTAAATATCTATTATATCCCAGCGGTTCTTAACCTGTGGGTTATGTTCAATTTGTAACAATGAAAATACATCCTACATATCAGATAGATTTGTAACAGTAGCAAAATTACAGTTGTGAAGTAGCAACGAAAATAATTTTATGGTTGGGGGTCACCACATCATGAGGAACTGTATTAAAGGGTTGTGGCATTAGGATGGTTGAGAACCACTGTCCTAAACTGTCTTCAAAAGGCAAAAAAGTCAGTGAGATAAGTTGGAGAGAATTCATTTTTGAATGCTGCTTATTTCCAGGTACATGCTGAAGAGGCAGCCCTGGTGTCTGAATAATGTTATATCAGAATTTTCCTCTATAGTCATCCTTTGAGATTATGAGTTTTCCCGTTAATGAATAGGAAATAGAGCAATGCAGAGGAGTGAACTTGCAGGAAGAATTCAGAAACTAGCCTCTACCAAATTTTCATACTGACTGAAGCTAAGAACCTGGACGTCCGTCCACCTCATTTATCCAACATCAGATGGGCTATTCTACATAAGTCTTTCCCAAATATCTGAAGCTAAACATACCAAGGACAAACTCTTTATGGAAATATTTCTAAAATGTATGTATCCTAAAACTTCCCTGCCTTAATAAACAATACACTAATGCCTCTATTACTGGAAGATACATTTTGACCATGCACTTTTTTTTGCCAGAAACTTCACTATTAGAAATAGTACAACCCAGTGCTTAAGATGTGCCATTATGAGTGCTGGGTATACAAATTCTAGTAGAAAGAAAAGCCCTGACTGCCCTCAAGGAACTTCAGTCTAATGGGGGAGGATCATTTGAAGAAAGGAATTTGGAGGAGGGAGGAAGAGAAACGGGTACTGGTTGTGGGGGTGGGAGGATGATAGAAGTTAAGAGTGCAGCCTAGGCACCTTCCTTAAATGGAAATTCTTGGAGGAGCCATCCAATCATAGGGCTAGGGCACAGGATTGGATGATAAATGTTGAATCTATTAATTCCAGAGCTGATGTGAGGCTTTAGGATGATGCGTAGGAGGCATCATAGGGATATATTTCAGAATGTCAGAAAAGGGCTATTCAGGTGTGTGCTGAATCCAGCTCATTTTGAAGAACCAATTGATAAATCTTCAGTGCAAGCATTTACATCTCAGAAGGGGGCAAATGCTACAGATCAGGACTTGATTCATTCTTTTATTGTTTGTCTAAAACATGATAGAGAAAATGTTAATAATGCAGATTAGACTTAAGAATTTTTTTCCTCCTCCTGGAGAGCTATTAAATATTTACCATAACACCACTGGTTATGCTACGAAAGTTAACGTGACATTGGAAAAAACAACCTACATCTGCGAATCTGAATAGAGGGAGAAGAATTAAAGTTAGGGAATGAGGGAAGGAATCCAATCTGTGTTCAAGCATTAAAGAGAAGATCCTGATGGTTTCCTGTGCTTCTCCTCCCATACTCCTATGCTCTTCAACTCAATTTAATTTCTGCTTACTGTCACACCCAAGATCTATTCATTCCTTCCACTGTGCTCCCTGAAATGCCTATTCCATAATAAACTTCCATTAAATCTTTTTTCTTTCTCATTCTTTTCATCACCTGGAACTCACTAAGACCTGACTCCTTCCTGACGACCATGAATCCCTTGCCACTGTTTCTAATACTGGCTTCATGCTCACTCACACCCATCCGTCATGGAGGAATCATAATACTTTGCTCCTCATTTTGACTTCCAGATTTTACCTTCATCATTCAGCAGTCTCTCCTTTGAGGATATCTATGGACCCTTCACTATATTCTCCTTCTTCAATAAATTCGTTATCTGGCTCACAATCTCTACCGCCAACTCCTGCCCTGATAATAAAGGATTTAAACATAGATATTTACACTGCCTCAAATACCCTAACCTCCCCGTCCCTCGACCCCCATGACCATCTCTCCCTTCTCACCGCAGCTAGACTCAGATTCAACCCCTTGGTTTTTGCCAAGGATCCCACTTCCATTGATGAACTCCAAAATTTCTGCCATCATTATCTTTTATCATTCCTTCTTTACCTATGATACCACCTCTAACCCTGTTCTTCCTCTTCATGACCTCCAGTACTACGACTGCTCATGTTTGTCATGTGTGTCCTTTATTCCATCTTCTCCTGACTTCTTTAGCGGATTGCTTCCATTTTCCTCACACTCTGTAATCTTTAATCTCTCTGTATCTAATGGATGCTTACATGGTACCTACAAAAATGCCCATATCTCTTACTAAAAAAAAAAGAAAAGAAGCCCTCACTTGGTCCCACCATCCCTGCTAATCCTTTATCTTTCCTACTCTCAGGAAATTTCTTTGAAAAAGTGTCTCCATTTCCTTTCCTTTCACTTCCTTCTAAACCCTCTTCAACCTGGCTTCCAGTTTCATCATTCACCAAAAACAGTTTATTGTAAAGTTGTCAGTTGTCTCAATTGCAAGTGTAATGGGCTTTTCTCAATTCCCATCCTTCTTGACCTTGGCTTCTTTTCACAGCAGATCATTCTCTTTTACTCAATATTCATGCCTCTACGTTATCATGATATTACTCTCTCCTGGTTCATTTCCTACCTGTGACAGCAATGCAATTTAACCCTTTGCTGAATCTTAATCCGGCTCACATCCACTAACTGTGGGAGCACCTCAAGGTTCTGCCATGTTTCCTCTTCTGCTTCTCTGTCATATTGCTTGGCAATCTCATCGGCTGTCATAGATTCAAGTATCATTTCTATGATGGTGATTCCCACATCTACATAATCAGCCCAAATCTCCTGAGCTCTCATCATGAACTGACTTTTGGACGTCTTAAGTTGAATGTTCCATAAGCATCTCAAACTCAACACATCCCAAGCAGGACTAACTCATTTCCCCCCCAAACCTTCCCATCTTCCCAACTTTCCTATTTCTAAGGTACCACCATTCTGGTTATTCTGGTCAATAATGATGGTGGCATCTTTAACTCCTCACTTGCACACATTTCACATGTCCAATCTGTTGCCAAGTCTTGTCATCTCTACTATCACGTGTCAAAAGACTCCCTTTTTCTCAACATACATAGTTACCACCCTGGACTATTGCAATAGTCTTATGATTGGTTTCTAATATCTTCTAATATCAAGCATCTTCCCCACTCCAGTGCATAGCCTACTCAGCTGCCAAAATGATTTTCTTAAAACCCAGATCTGACCACAATATTCCCCCTACTCTATAAACTCCAATGGTTCCCTGTTATTTCTAGTTTCAAATATAGCATGTTCTGTCATTTAAAGTATTTCACAATCTATCCCCTTTCTTACTTTTCCAGTCTTTTTACATTCCACATACTATATACTCCAACTACAATGGCTTTCTTGCTATTCCTCTCACACAATACCCCTGATTACATGAATTTTCACTGGCTTCCTCCCATTCTGGCAATGTTCCCCCTCTTCACTTCTGTCATCTGCGTTTCCCTGGCTTCAAGATTCAAATCAAATCCTTCTTTAGAAGACTTCTCAGTATTCTCCCCTTTCCACCCTCTCTGCCCCATAACTAGTGCCTTTCCTCCGAGATTACTTTCCATTTACCCAGTATATGTCTTGCTGCATAGTCGTTGCACACAATCGTTTGTATGTCTCCGCCCCTCCCCCCCCCCACTAGAATATGAGATCCATGAAGTCTGGGACCATGGTTTTGTCTTTCTTTTTATCCCCAGTGCTTAGGACAACTTTTGACACGTTGTTGTTCAGTGGTATCCAACTCATTCTTGGCAAAGATACTGAAACAGTTTGCAGTTCTCTTCTCCAGTGGATTAAGGCAAACAGAGGCTAAGTGATTTGCCCAGGGTCACACAGCTAGTGAGTGTCTAAGGCCAGATCTGCACCCAGGTATTCCAGAATCCAGACCAGGCTCTCTTTCCACTGAGCCACCCAACTGCTTCCCAAAGGCTTAATAAATGTTTGTTGACCAACTGACCAAGACAGAGTGGGCTTCAGGTCCTGAAAGAAGCTGGATTATATTCTGGTACCTCTACCATTGATAAGAATGGATCTCTAGAAGCAGATGAATATGATCTTTGGGTGTCTAGCCACGTCAGGATGGCATAGGGGTATTACAGGGCCAACCTGGCTTAAGATCTTGCCAAACACTCTATCTTGTAGATCATACCTTAGCTTGTGGGGAAAGGGGTCAGAGTCATGGGGAGACAGGGAATCTGTGACTCCCAGCCCCCTGAAGGAGAGGTGGAAAAATCGTCACATCTTCCCCACTACTAGCTGAGCCCAGAAACACTTGGTCTGGCTGCACATACATAGTTATATTTGCACGTTGTCGGCCCCATCAGACTGTGAGTTCCTTGAAGGCAGGGACCCTGTTTCTTCCTTTCTCTGTTTCCCCAGCGCTTAGCATAATGGAAGATAAAGCCCAGAAGTATAGGTAATGAGCATTCCACATCACAATTATACACATTGTTAAATATACCAGGTTAATTACATTTTAAGTTGTATTTGTGCTGCAAACCATTTTTCCATACTTATCCTAAATAGTTGGTTTTTATTTTACTACTTGAGGAAATCATGTCATTTCTCATAAGGGATAAGAACCTTTTCTTTTCTCCTCCTTCCATTAAAATGAATAATAAACATCATGTGCTATGACTGAGTTCCTTGTCTTTTGGAAGGTGGAAAGTGTGGAGGGTTCGGGGAGAAGTTTTTAGCATCTATTATAAAATGATTCCATTTTCATGGAACTGACTGAAATAGTCTCTCTCCCAATATAACTCAGAAATTACAAAATATGTGACCAGGAATTGAGTTTCCAAATTAACATTTCCTTTATCTATAAAAAGGAGACGGTTGAAAGAATTCTGCTTTGTGAAGTTGTTGTTCAGTCACTTCTGTCCTGTCTGACTCTTCAGGATCCCATCTGGGGATTCTGTAGTGGTTTGCCAATTCCTTCTCCAGCTCATTTTACAGATGAGGAAACTGAGGCAAACTGGGTGAACTGACTTGCCCAAGGTCGCACGGCTAGCGTATCTGGAGTCAGGAAGACTCATCCTGCTGAGTTTAAATCTGGCCTTGGACATTTACTAGCGACGTGACCCCAGGTGAATCACTTCTTTGCCTCAGTTTCCTCATCTGTAAAATGATTTGGAGAAGGAAATGTCAAACTACTCCAGTATCTTTGCCAAGAGAACCCCAAGCGGGGTCACAAAGAGCCAGACAGGACTGAAAGGACTGAACAACAGCTGTAGCTCTTGTGCTTTGTAACCTTCCCCTAATCAATACTTACACCGTGGTGATGGTGGTTTCGCTTTTATTTTTTAAAACTTCACTTTCTAATTGAATATTTGTATAACAGGCAGATCCATAGTCAGTTCATACTTCAACCTCTCTTACCCTGTTGGAGCCCCGTTGCAGAGGAGCTAAAGAGGCACTCATTCATGGAAACCAATAAGGCAGAATCTCAGGAGGGATTTTTTTGCCTCACGGTACCAATCTATTTCCATATTAGTAACAGCTACCAGTCATATATTGGCTTAAGGTTTGCAAAGTGCTTTGTGTATGTGACCTTGTGTAGTCCTAATAACAACCTGTTATCCCCATTTTATCAATATAGAAACTGAGGCTGAAGACAGTTACATGACCTGTTGAGGTCACACAGTACGGATCTGAGGCTGGATTTGAACTCAGAACTTCTTAACATCCTAACCCCTCTATCTACTACATGCTTCCTAGTCACCTCCTCTTACCAAAAGGATAAGGGTTTGTACAGAGAGATAATTTGCATTACGTAAAACTTTGCTGGAGAGACCGATGAGCTAGCTTATTTAGGACTCTGATAAATTTCCCTAAAGAAGGTGTGTCTATACCTCATCATGGCGAGGATTCCAGAGGACGCCCAGAGTCTGGATAGTTACCACCTCTTCATGTACCATTATTGATAGTTCAGAAAATTTCCAGGGATGATTCATTTGATTCCTTAGGTTATTGTGGATCACAACTTCTCTTATCTGGCCCTAGAAAGGGGACACTGGCTAGTGCCTACAACACTCGCAATAGGTATTAATGGTGACATTCACAGCCATAATAAGGAGGCGAGATCAAAATTCTCATCACTTCATCTATCCTCCTTAAATTGGTCAGACTCCCCCGATTAACTCCTAATAAATCCTCCAAGTGTTTGTCAAGCACCTACTATTTGCAAGGCATTGTGCTAAGCAAAGGGATTACAAATCTCCAGAGATCTTCAAAGGCTAGAACAGGGGGGGCAAATTGGATCAGATGAAATTCAATGGAGAAGAGTGAAAAACACTCAACTGCATACTATAGGATGGGGAAAAAGAGGCTTAATAACCATGAATTTAAAAAAATAGACCTGGGGATTTTAGTGAACTGCAAGTTCAATTCCATGGCTTTGTTGACATTTTTCAGTTGTGTTTAAATCTTCATGACCCATGTGAGGTTTTCTTGGTGGAGATACTGGAGTGGCTTGCCATTTCCTTCTGCAGCCCATTTTACAGTTTTGGAAACTGAGGCAAATTGGGTGAGGTGACTTGCCCAAGATCACACAGCTAATAAGTGTCAGAGGCAGGATTTGAACTCAGGTCTTCCTTACTCCTGGCCGAGCTAGTGTCCGAGGCCAGACTTTGAATGCTGGAAGATGAGTCGGCCTGACTCCAGGCCCAGCAGTCTATCCTCCCCGCCACCCTAGCTACCTTCAATCACATGAGCGCAAGAGCTAAGGTGATTCCCAGGTTGGTCCCTCTTCCTGAGATGCCTCATAATTTAGTTGATAGATTGCTGGTATTGGCATCAAGAGAGGCTTGGGTTCAAATCCTCCTACACTTATTGTATAATGAACAGTGAACTTTACTCCCTTCCCTCCCTAAATATGCTTATTCTGTTGTCGTTTACCTAGGAAACAGGGAAGTCTACTTTATTCTCTCACCCCTCCTCTTTCTTTATCAAGGGGTTTTATTTGCTTTCCTATGGAGCAGCTAGGTCTCATGGTGGATAAAGTGCCAAGTCTGGAGTCGAGAAGACCTGAGTTCAAATCCAGCTTCAGACACTTAATGAGTAACAAGTCACTTAACTCTGCCTCAGTTCCTGAACTGTAAAAATGAGCTGGAGAAGTAAATGGCAAACCACTGCGGTTTCTTTGCCAAGAAAACCCCAAATGGGGTCACCAAGAGTTGGATATGACTGAAATGACTCAACAATAAAATTTATTCTGCAGTTCAGGCATCAGAACAACCCTGAGATCAAAGCATTCACAGTGTTGTGAGAATTAACTGGGACAAAATAAATAAACATATTATCTTATTCCATAAATCTTATAACTCTTTACATCTTTAAAAAAAAAAAGTCTTTCTAGGCAATGTGTCTCCATTTTGCTTCAATCACTTTATGTGATTTGGCATTGAATCCACAAGACTTTGACACATAATTTTTCATTCTTCCTCAGGAAACCATATGTACCACATTGGATTTAATTTTTTTTTAATTCTCAATTCAACTTTCTTTCCCTCCAACTCCCCCACATCTGAAAAGAAAAAACAAATGCAAAATGAAGCATAGCCAAGCAAAACAAATTCTCATATTGACCGTGTCTGAAAATGTCTCTTATTCTGCATTTTTAGACTACTGCCTCTCTGTCAAAAAATGGGTAGCATTCCTCATCATCCACCCTTTGGGAATGATAGTTTATCTTTCTATTGATCAGAGATCTTAAGTCTTTCAGAAGTGTTCATTTTTACAACGTTGTTAATAGTATCCATTGTTCTGATTCTGTTTGCTTCATGTCAGTTCATAAGTCTTTCCGTAGTTCTCTGAAATAGTCTCTTTCATCATTTCTTATGGAACAATAGTATTCCATTACATGGGTGTGTTAGGTGGTACAGTAGATAGAGTACCAGGCCAGGAATCAGGAAGACTCTTCTTCCTGAGTTCAAATCTGGCCTCAAATACTAAGTCACTTAACTTACTTTGCCTCGGTTTCCTCATTTGCAAAGTGAACTGGAGAAGGAAATGGCAAACCAGTCTAGTATCCTTGTAAAGAAAACCACAAATGGAGTCACAAAGAGTTGAATATGACTGAAAATTAAAAAAGACTGACATTCTATTACATTCATATACCACAATTTGTATTATATTTGGGTATAAATGTACCTTCAATGAATCATCCTTTTTTTTTTCAATTCTAGCTTTGATTGTGTCCCATGGCTTTTAAGTGGGGTTTAAATTAAGTGAATTCCCAGGCCACTTGGGCCAGTTAATGTTCATCTCTTTGACAAATTACTAAACTTCCATGATATGGAGCATGGTGTAAGATATTTCAATATATCATCTTTATTTGGGGATTTCTACGGTTCCAAAATAAATAAATACATGTTTCTCAGAACAT
Source organism: Pseudochirops cupreus (assembly GCA_028627135.1). Lineage (NCBI taxonomy): Eukaryota > Metazoa > Chordata > Mammalia > Diprotodontia > Pseudocheiridae > Pseudochirops > Pseudochirops cupreus. Next base: position 207,319,547 of record CM053580.1, read on the forward strand.
CAGTATGTTTATCAGAGTCCATCATTGCCTTAATGAGAATAAGACTTTCAGGTCAACTAGAAATTTTAAAAAGCTTCCCCAAACATTTTTTATGTGGCTGTTTCACAATATGATGAAGATTCTCAGATCTTACAAGTTCATTTGAACCTCTGAGGTCAGTGGTTTTCATGTAGTTTCTTCCATTATTCAATACTCTCACCTTCCTCAACTTTTGTTTTTTATTTACTGAATAGCAACAGTTAGCCACTGTCTTTTTTTTTGTTTTTGCCTATCTCTTGTTCTTTCAACATGGATAAGCCTAAATTGCATTGTAGAGAGATCAAGAAAAACTCCTCCAGCTTCCAGGTTCCTCCTCAAATTTTTGCTTGTTTTCTGCAGATTAACTAGTCTATTTTGTAGCAATACTCACTCAGTTCTTCATGTTGTTTTTTTCTTTTCAACCACTTTCTTTTCTGTTTTGGTTCGTCTGATCTCATTAAATTGTGAGCTTCAGTGATCCTTGAAAAACTTGGTTTCCCCACAGAAAAAAAATGCTGCAGTATTTCTTATAGTCATTGAAGTGGGCTCTTTGAGAGCGACCACTTTTGCATAATTCTTTGAAGTAATACCCATTCTCACAAACCACACAATTAAAAACACCATTAAAAGGGCAATGAACCATATGTATTTGGCATGAAATCCAACACTCAACTGACAACTGAGGACAAGTGGAGGAACCAGCTCCATTTGGTTTCATCTGGTCAAGGTCAGATGTTCTGCATCAAATTAATCCATTGCTGCCTCTTCCAGCCCCAAATCACGTTAAGATGGAAGCACGTATGGATGACCATTGCTGTCACAATATGAAACCCATGTAAAATTATCTCTTGTCTCAAGTAATTTGTAGGACAGTAGGGATTCCAGAGACATTGGATCATTTGGTTTTTAAATTTGCTGTTCCCCTTTTTTATCATTCTATGCCTGGTTGATAGGTACTGATTTTGAAATGTTTAGAATTGAGAAACTTGTTTTGTTAAACTGAATTAGCTTTGAGTGTCGTCTTCGTGACTGATCATCTACTGTTAAAGGAGATTGGTAACTATGAATAGGATTTTTTTGGGCATACAATCCCTTAGGATCTTTGATTTAGATCTTAAAAAGACCTTTGAGATCATGCATTCCATCTTCTTTATTTTATGAATAAGAGATCTCAAACCCAGAGTGGTTAAGGCCAAGGTCACACAGGTAGGAAAGAGGCAGAGGTTGGATTTGAACTCAGATTCTTATTCTAAATCTAGCACTTTTTTTTGAGGCAATTGGAGTTAAGGGACTTGCTCAGGGTCACACAGCTAGTAAATGTCTGAGGCTGGATTTGAACTCCTCACTCTAGGGCTGGTGCTCTATTCACTTGCCACTTAACTGCCCCTCCAGTACTCTCTCCAGACAAAATGAATCCTGGTCCTGTGCAGTACCTTTTCACTTTTGTAGTGATGGGGCAGATAGTAAGAAAGAGGGCAGAAGGTGCCAACAATCTTACAGTTTTAAATTCAACTGCTGATAACCATGGGATCTTAGTGCAACAACCATTAAGTTGTCATGTTTTTGGAGGAATTTGACCATCAATAGGGACATTCTTTCTACAACTGAGACCAGAAGATATGAGAAAACTATAGCTAAATGGAAGGAAGGCTTTTTTTTTTGGAAATGCAAGTAAAGGGTTTGGCAAAGTTGGTTGCACCATGCATTCCAAGGGCAGTAAGAAACACTATTTAATGGAATACTTGGCCACCTCATCCTACAGTGCTCATGATGAGCATACAAGAAGAGACCACCATGAAGGCAATTGCATGCGGTTCTGTACCAAAATCTATTGGAGAGCATGATGAGGGAGGAAAATTCTGCCAAGAATTTGATAAGATCCTTCCAATAGGTTACCACATACCTTAATATTCACTGGCTTCAGGACAAAGATGAGCTTAAGGGAGGATGCTGAAAAATATTTTGGGAAATACGGTTCAGGAATGAGAAACCAGAGAGAACAAAGGTTTGTAAGCTACATAGAAAATCATGAATACATTCTTCAAGAAGAAAGGAAAGATTGTCTTTCAGAAAACACTGATCGTGATGCCTGCCAGCTAAACCCTCAGTCTAAAGAGGCTGTGAACAAATGCAGAGGAGTTTGAGGCTGGAGGCATCTCCCTTTACCCAGATAGCTCAATTCCAAAATATGCTTCCTTCATAGATTAGATCCTGATGCATGATCTAGGACTCTAGGTCCTACAGTCAGTCTCTATGGAAGAAAAAGAAATCTAGGAAGGAGAGTCTTCCAAGGACAGCACTTTCCCACCTCTGGTTTAGGATGTTATCAGGAATGGGTGCCAACCAATGCGGAATTCTTAGGATCATGGTGTTAGGTCTGTAATAGTCCTCAAAGATCATTTGGTCTCAACCCTTTGTTTTATAGGCAAAGAAACTGAGGCCCAGAGCCATTCAATTTCTTGTCTAAGGTTATACGAGTGGGCAGAGCCCAGATTAAAATGGAGAACTTCTATACATAAGTCCAGTGCGTCTCCATGGGAACCCACCATCTCTCCAAAGCTCTCAATGGTCTGGGGTTTTTTTTGCTTTTTTTGGAGGGGAGAAGGTAGGGCAATCGGGGTTAAGTGACTTGCCCAAGGTCACATGACTAGTTTGTGTGTGTGTGTGTGTGTGTGTGTGTGTGTGTGTGTGTGTTAAATGTCTGAGGCCAGATTTGAACTCAGGTCCTCCTGACTCTGGGGCCAGTGCTCTATTCACTGCACCACCTACCCACCCCACAGCTATCAATGGTTACAAGTGAGAACATTTTGTGATTCCTCTAGTAGACTTGACCTTGGCATGGAAATTCCACAAAGACTCTATTTTCAAGGTAATACTATGGGCAGAAGGAGATGTGTCGCTTCTTAAATTCACAATGTATCCTCAAATGCCCATTTTGGAAGTTAATTCCTGAAAACTTTGTTGGTTCAGTTGTATCCAGCTCTTCACAACCCCACTTAAGACTTTTTTGACAAATACACTGGAGTTTGTTATTTCTTCTCCAACTCATTTTACAGATGAGGAAACTGAGACAAACTGGGTTAAGTGACTTGTCCAGGGTCACAAAGCTAGTAATTACCTGAGGCTAGATTTGAACTAAGGAAGATGAGTCTTCCTAACTTCAGGCTTTCCATGCACCAAGTCACCTAGCTGCCCCTACAAAACAAGGAGATGGACTCATGAAAAATGCTTCCTGACCATTGAAGATGAAGCAACTAGTTTGAGTATTTTATCTAGAAAAACACTATTTATGCCCTCTGTCTGTGGTTGTTTTTATTAGACTTATAAGGTAAGGATTTTTGGGTAAGGGGCAGCCTTTGAAAATATAATATATATGTTGTCAGTGACACAGGGAAGTGGCAGCTACTTGATCCAGGTTTTGATCATAACTTATTTGAAGCTGGCTATTATCTGTAAAATGGGTATAATATCAGCTTAATTATGATGGTTCAGCATAAAATGGGTTGCATATTATAGTACTGTATATTGAGTCACCCTGTTCCTTTTGCTGTCCATGATACATTCCAGTGGTATGTTCCTTAAGCAAAAAATATTGGCCCCCAAGCCTAAATGTCCAGCCAACTTTTTCATTCCCTCTCCCCAACACAGACAAATCACACTTGGAAGACCCAATATCAGTTAGTGGAACATTTTCTGTATTTAATATATAACATACACTCATGTGATCCTCCCAAACAATTCACCCAAGAAATCAATTAAATCACCAGACCACAGGATCTTTCCACAGTCATTTGAAGACCCCAGATGTGTTGGATCTTTTGTTTCAGGTTACAGGAATAGCCTGTCTTATCATTTAAAACTATGTCAGAACTGGTTGTTGCCACATATACCAGCATAGTGTATTAAAGACTCCTAAAAAGTTAGTCAGGAGACCTGGGTACAAAACTCACCTATGCCACTACTTGTGAAATTATGGGCAAGAAAATCCCTCCTCTGTAAAATCAGAGAATTTTGGACCATGGTGGTCCTTCTACAGATAAAGAAACTGAGGCCTAGAGCAGTTAAAAGTCTTGTTTAAGATTATGCACATTATAAGGAGCAGAGGTAGGTTCTGAATCCTGACTCCTAACCTAGTGACATCTCCTATATGCACTATTATCAACATGTTTTAGATTAAAAACTAACGTTACAAAACTTGTCCAAGGTCATATAGTTGGCATTCGAATTCAAACTTAGATCCTTTCCCCTGGTTCCAAGTCCAGTGGTCTTTGTACTGTACCATAATTGAGGTAAAAAGATTTAATAACCTCATGCCACAATAAAAAAGAGTCTTAATTTTGATTGACCGATGAGGATTATTGGTTCCAATCATTGGATCATTTGGCATTGGAATTCAAACTCAGATCCTTTCCCCTGGTTCCAAGTCCAGTGGTCTTTCTACTATACCATAATTGAGGTAAAAAGATTTAATAACCTCATGCCACAATGAAAAAGAGTCTTAATTTTGATTGACCAATGAGGATCAGTAATAGGGTAATAGATTGAGAGCTGTCAGGGACCAGTGATCAATTTCAACCTTCCCCTATTCCCCCATTTCACAGATGAGGAAATGGAGACCGAGGTCCTCCAACTCTAGATAAAATGCCCATTCTATTTTGCTACCTGGTCTTTGGAGATGTTTTTGTTCTGCTTTTGGACAGTTAAGAAGACCTCTGAATCTGTGAAACAAAGGCTAACGGTACAAAAAACAAAGCACCCAGACATGGCGTAGGGGTTTGAGAATGAGGTGAGAGCTAAAAGGAACAGACATATAAACTGGATCAGTGCCCTGGCTCTAATAGAACTAGGTATGTGTGTCTGTGTCTGTGTCCATGTATCTGTGTGTCTGTGTCTGTGTGTCTGTGTGTCTGTGTGTGTGTGTCTATGTGTGTGTGTCTGTGTGTGTCTGTGTGTGTGTGTCTCTGTGTGTGTGTCTGTGTCCGTGTGTCTGTGTGTCTGTGTGTGTGTGTCTGTGTCTGTGTGTCTCTCTGTATGTGTGTCTGTGTGTCTGTGTGTCTGTGTGTGTAGCAGGGTGACCTGCGTTGGTTCTTCCCTTCAAGCATCTTGAGAAGAGAAATTGCATTCAGGTACTAATCCCAGCTTTGACATTCCGCTGGATTCCTTCCAGCTCTTGGTAAGCAAAAGCCCTTTTTCACTTGCTTGGTTTAGTTCATTGTAAAAAGATTTAGAAATAAGAGTTAGCTTCTCTTCCTACAGTTCACTTCCCACCCCCACCCCACCCCAGTCAACACTCAATCTTGACATTTCTCCACTTTATACAAACTATTGTTTCCTGCTCTCCCTTTTATACTCACATGGTTTATAGGATAAAGTTTCTCAAGTCCATTGGATTCCTAGAAATCCTTTCCAAGAAAGGAGTTCCACAGAATTGAACTGCAGAACCCACAGATGATGCTGGGTCTGGAAAGCCCAAAGCATTCACCAACATAGTCCATCAAAGAAATGCCTTTGAAGGTGGAAAATTTCTCTTCCCGGGGGTCTGGGTGGTCATGCTTTCTCACAAATCTGGAAAAAGATAACCTCAGTTCCTGGGATCCAATTTTCAACAACACTTGGGTCCAGCTTCTTGGCCATTCTTCATCCAAAGAAGGAAATTATTTATTTGGGGAAATTTTAGGGCAATTTGGTGGTTGAGCAGTCAGGGTTATTATGGAACCAATTTCTCTTCTTCTGATTTTCTTTGGTGAGGATTGCATTGTAAGTCTCCAGGAAAAGGATCTCTGGGGAAGAGGTCTTTTGAACAAAGCACCAATCTAGCTTCTTTAAGGTAATGCTTCGTGAGCTGGATTCTGGTCCCACTAGAAGCCATTTCCTCCACTCTTGCTCTACATCAACTTTTGAATCCAAGACACAACAGGGATCTTGCCCACCCTTCTCTTGGAGACCTTTGATGTAATCTCCGGAAAGGGGAACATGAGGTGGTGGAATCACTGCTTTCTGAAGATAGTGCTTGACTTTCTCTTTAAAATGTGGTTTTTTATTCATCATGGCCTGAATTTCAGCCCTCAAGGACATGTATGATGTTGCCTCTTCCTCCCCCAAAAAGACCTTTCTTGAGCTGGGTCTTGATCTGGCTAAGTAGCCGCATTCTCCATTACGACTAAAGTGCTGATGTCCCAGAAACTTATCCTTTGGGCTCCCGATGGCTGGGGCCTGGCGCTCTCTTCGCACATCCCTCCCAGTGTGGGTGGTAGCTGGGCGCTGCTGATTTGGAGGACTTGGTAGCCTTTGATTAAAATGAGATCTGTAGTTGGCAGAGATGGATTTTCTTTTCTGTCCCTCCTGCTCTTTACCCTCGTGGGACCTCTGGAGATAAAACTCGATTTGCTTGTCCAAACTACCCCACTCCTGATGGGCCACTAACTTTCTCCTTCCTAAATTCATTTTCAAGCTGCTTTGCTTCAGATCTGGATTTAGCTTTCTCTTAGAAGCTTCCAAAGGCCCACTCAGGTACTTGTTGTTTTTTTTCTCTTTGACCAACAAGCCACCATTGGTAGCGGGGGAGAAGTCATCCCTACTGGGGCCGAGATAGCCTGGTACTGGAGTCTTCCTCAGGTCTCTCCTGCTCTGCACTAAAGTCGTCAGCACTGGCTCACCATCTGTCATCATGGTGCTCTGGAAGCTCGAGAACTCGTCTTTGGTGAGCTGTCTGACCATGTCCTTGTTGCCTAGCAACCTGGCATAAGCCAATTCTGACCTCCAGAGTGTCTTGCAGTATCGGCTGTACAAAGCTCTCTGTTCCACTAGCCAGGTTCTGGCTTCATATTTTTTCAGGGACTCCAAAAGCCTGAGTTTTTTCTTGAGCAGATTTTCTTCTTTCCGGTTGAAATTAAGAGTCGAATAAGATTTTTCCAAATATTTGATTTTCATCTTTTCCCTGTCTCAGGAATCACACTCATTCCCTCTAGATTTGGAGGGTCCTACAAGGGAGATGTCCAAAGAGCTCCCCCCAGGGCTCTCTCCATGTAACTGAGTGCCCCCTAGCTCTGCAGCCCTATTCCCAGGTCCCTGGCTGAGTTCTGCTCAGAACAGAGGCAATAGGCATGGGAGTGTGGTTAGTTACCTGTGGCCAATACTACCACCCAGTTCATTCTATTCAGGCAACCCAGAGTTTGTTGTTGAAACTTGCCATGGAGTGCTTTGTGGGGTTGCTAGGACATTGGATCCTCTTCCTCCATGGAAAAGGATGGGGAACTATGTTAGGAGTCTCCAGCCAATGGTTTGTTGGTTTTGGAATCCAGACAGAGAGGCCACACAGAACTGACAACATTGGCAATGGCAGCTGATGCTGCTCACTCTGACAGTCATGTCCTGCACCAAAGAGGGGGCATCCCCAAATCTCCCTTGGTTATATATGCTCTTAGAGTGAACCCAGATCATGTGACATAGGGCAAGAAGCATGATGAGAACCAGGCGGGTGTGTTTGCCTTTGGAACTGATGATATTTTCACTTCAAGGAGCATAATTGTATCTGATGGGATTTAAACAAACATAACCCTCTCACCCTAGGGGGAACTTAAATCTTCCTGACTCCAGACTCTGTGCTGTATCCACGAAGCCACCTAGGAACTGAGGATCTCTAGACTAGGGAAGAGAAAGCTCAGGAAGGACAGGATATCTACCTTTAATTATTTTAAAGGCTGTCATTTAGAAAATAGATTTGACTTATTCTGTTTGGTCTGAGAAGGAAGAAACAGTAGCCACAGGTGGAGGTGAAGAGAAGCAAATTTGGGCTCCATGTTAGGAAAACTTTTACCCATCAAAACTATTCCAAAGTGGAATGAGCTGCTTTTAGAGGTGTTGGGTTGAGATTTTTAGGCTGACTGGTCCTTTGTCAGGTGTATTGTAATGGGGCTTCTTTTTTGGGGGGAGGTTTAAGGGTTGGATTAGATGGCCCCTGAAGACATGCTCTGGTTGACAGCTGGGGAGGCAGGGCTGGAAGCAGGATTGGGGGTCTAGAGACCACTGCTGTTCCTGGGACTCTTGGGCTCAGAGTCCTAAGCTGTCTCCACTGGGGTCTGAGGGGAGGTGATGGTAACGTTGATGCAGGTGCTGTGACTTTCCTGATCTAGGTCACTTCCTGGTAAGTAAGCAGGTGACATGCTGCTTCAGCTCGGCTGGCTTGTCTGTCTTATGGGTGGTAATGGTCAGCCTCCATCAGTGGAGGGAATATCCATGCCGATGACGTCACACGTCCTTAGAAAATCTGTAATAGCAAGCACCCTAACACACCCAGGATGTCCTGCTAGCACACGCTCTTTGATCGGCTTTTCTAAAGGAAAGACAGCTTCAAAGGGATCAACAATGTTATTTTTATTACAGATAAGTAGAAAGAAGTGAGTATAGAAAAATACAAGCAGAGAAATTAGCACCGAGATTCAACAGACGGGGGGGCTCCAACTGTCTGAACAAAGTAACACAACGACCTACATACACCACCAGACCAGTATAGCACCAACATCTGAGTAGTCGGGGGCTCTTAACAAACGGCTATTCAGAGTCCCATCCAGGGAATCAAAAGGCCCTTCTCCTGAGCGAGCCCCCAAAGCAAAATCTCACCTCAGAATATATATACACTTTCAACTAATAGACACAGAACCAGAAGGCTTCACAACCCTCATGACTCAGTGCCCAATTAGCTATTACCAAAAGGTGTGAAAACCTTCCTGCAAGCGAGCCTCCCCTAAGCAAGCTTCTCCTTAGGCAAGTTCCTCCCTCAATGGGCTCTATGTGACTTAGCTGTGACTGAAATACCTGTGTACCTTTAGACCTGGGAACACAGATCTTGTTCCAAGGGAAAAGGGGGTACATGTGGTCACATAGGACTATTAATGGACAGGGAAGATCCTCCTATTCCATTAACATTACAGCATCAAAATGTTAAAGTAAGTATCTTAATAAATATATAGTGTGCTATAAACAGAGCTATCTCTAGCTTACAGCCAATTCTGACAACTGACCTGGCCCTGAACATTGGCAAACAGCTGGGCAGTGCCTGGGGAAGGTGGAGGTTGTTTTTCTAAAGGGTATTAAAATAGACTTGAGGCTCATTCAATCAGGACACTTAACACCACTATGACCAACTATGAGCACAGAGAGACGACACTTCTCTTCTTCTGTAACAACAATAATAGACAATATGGTGCTTTTTTTCTTTTTGGAAAATTTTCTTGCTATGCTTTGTTTTTCACATCACCTCTTTTTCCAGATATCTTCCTTCCTTCCCTACCCAGGAAGCTATCACTTGTAACAAAGCATACAATAGAAAGAAGAAAAAAATTGAACAAAACTAAATAACACATCGACCAAGTCTGATAGTATATGTAATATTATACACGATAGTCTTCCATCTCTGTGAAGAGGTTAAAGACATGTATTTTTTAAATTATTTTTTCTCAATTACATGTAAAAACAATTTTTAATATTTGTAAAATATTTTAAATTTAATCGAATTAATTAATTAAAATTAATATTGTAAAAATTACTTTAATTTAATTAATTAAAATTAACATTGTAAAAAAAATTTTAAATTTTGAGTTCCAAATTCTTTCCCTCCCTCCCAGCCCTTCTCTTTGGGAAGGCAAGCAATTTGATATCAATTCTATGCATGTAGTCATGCAAAATCTATTTCCACATTAGCCCATGTTGCAAAAGAAACAAAAAGCCAAGAAAAATAAAGAAATTATTCAGTCTGTATTCAGACTCTATTCGATCTTTCTGTAGAGGTAGGTGACATTTTTTATCGTAAAGGTACATGCATTTTCTCAGCTCTAGTCTGGGGCCAAAACTAACGACTAATTAGTCATTAACTTATATTGTGCTTTGTAGTTGACCAAGCATCATTTTCCCTATAACATCCTGTCATATAAATACTATCATCTCCAAGATATAGATGAAGTAACCAAGGCTCACAGTACAATGGCTTGCACAAGACCAGAGTCAGACCTTGAACCCGGATCTCTTGACTCCAAGGAATAACTACCCTTTGTTGTCTGTCTCGCAACTCCCTCCACAAACACAAACCCTTTGGACTGTATAGCATCATTTTTTTTACTTATTTTCCCTGGATTATTATTCTTTATGGTCTCTTGCCTCTGAATCACCCATATAAAACCCTTAGTGGTGTGGCAGTCGTTAGTGGGGAGGCTCCAAGCCTTTCATCAAGCCTCCCAAGGAATAATCCTGGGTGGAGAATGTCACAAAACAAATCAAAACCATGAATCGAGGAGTGAAGCTTCTTCAGTTGATATAACTGGGTAGCAAACCTGCTACCCTGGGGGATGTCCAGTGAATTTGCCAATCAAAAAGAACCACGAAAAAGTTTTTATAGTTTTAGGAGGAGGCAATATGAGATAACAAGGCCTGGTCATGAGACCCCTATGGCCCTTGGCAGTTTGGGCAAAGGAAGCCCCTTCATTCTGGCTGTTTTGCCCTTCGTGCCATGAATCCCAATGGAGGGGGACAAGGACACTAGAAGCTGAGATCCAACTTGATCTGGGCTCCCCATAAGGGAAATTCCCAGGGTGGAGGAACCTAGGGGTGGTTCAGCTCAACCTAATGAAGACCAAGTATTTGACTATGTAAGAATGTAGAATTCTTAGATGTTAGAATGTTAGAAAGGTCATCACTGAAATTCTGACATTACAAGGCTCATCTGAGGGAGTGGCAAATTATATTACATTTGGTATTAACAATTTCTGTCCTTACAGTAACAATTTTCTGTCAAGATGTTCTGTAAGTTCAAATGCATCAAGATGCCAGAGGTCATGAAATCAGGGCTTAGACGGGGACCTAGAATATTAAGTGGCCTAAGGAAATGTTGGTCCTTGGAGTGTTCAGAGGAGGAGAGAGTAAAAAACATGCATGTCAGGAAGAAAGCTGCTTCTTTTGAGGGAGGAAGAGAAAACAGGAGCTGATCAGAGCAGGTCTATATACAAAGACCATGACACTACATCGTAAAAGACAGAACATTTCAAGAACAGCTAAAAGCAAACAGAAGAATGCTCCTGGGTTTAACCAAAGGAAAAGAAGCAAAAAACAAAAAAAAAACCACATGGAGTTCTTTGCTCCAAAGAAATTCTGCAAATGTTGATTTGATGAAATGTTAATGCTTTGGGGTGTAGAAGAGCCATACAGACCGATTTGAGCACTGCCTTCACGTTCCGGGGGACCAGAATTAAGTTGTTTTATCAACAGCACTCACTAACTCTGCTTTGACTTCATCCAGCAGCCTAATGGGTGTCCTTTTAAGCCAGAACAAGATAAGAGTGGTGGCCTTCATGTGCCATGGTAGAGTTTGCTAAGACTTCACAGGCCATCTCGTTTGATTTGCACAATCACCCAGGGAGGTAGGTGCTCTTATCACCCCCATTTTACAGATGGTGATACTGAGGCAGAAAATGGACCACTTGTCCAGGTTTATGAAGATAGTAAGTATCTGAGACTGGATTTGAACCCACGTTTTCCTAACTCCAAACCCAGGACTCTCTACCCACTGTACCGTCTAGTTGCCTCAGTTTTATATTTCATTATGTCCTTAATTACAAGGAAGATGTAAATCCCCAATGCATTAACTGTAGGGAGGGGGCAGCTCAGCTCAGGTGGCCCTTGGCCCCAGGGCAAGAAGTGATGCTGTCCAGTGGTCAGGGGAAGGGAAGAGTTCAGTTTGTGTGTGTATTGGGGTGGGGATGGAGGTGCTGAAGGGCGGAAGGCTAGATAGATTCTTAGCTTCTCCTGAGTTAAAAATATTCACGTAAATAGTTGTGGATGACTAGAATATCACATGCAACCCCATCTAAATTCAGCAATGAACCAGTCAAGAAAGCAAGCAAATGCCCTACTGTGTGTCAAGCTCCATCCCAGGATTCCATTTCGAATCTGTTACCCCAGTTTCAGCGCTCTCTTCGCTGTTCCCTGGGTTGCAGAGTGGATAGAGCGCTGGGCTTAGAATCAGGAAGACATCCTCCTGAGTTCAAATCTGGCCTTGGGGTCCTTTGCAAGACACCCTGTTCGCCTCAGTTTCCTTATCTGTCAAATGAGTTGGAGAAGGAAATGGCAAACCGCTTCAGTATCTTTGTCAAGAAAACCCCAAATGGGGGTCACGAAGAGTTGGTCGTGATTGAAGTGATTGAATAACAGCAAAAATCTACTGTACTTTATTCTTTTTTGTTAATAGCTGCAATCATGATACTATAATGTTATTATAACACCAATAATAGTTTAAATTATTTTAAAATATTAGTTTACACCACACTAAATTATAGAAGTAAATTATCATAGACCTATGAATGATTATTCTTTGTAATATGAAAGAACCTGAAGGCCCAATGCTACTATTTCTCATAGTCAGTGAGAAAATTATTTCAGAAGAGAATTCCAGAGTTTAGTAGGGTAAGGACTGCCTTTTGCCTCTTTCTGTGTCCCCAGAATTTAGCAGAGTGCCTGGCACACAAGAGGTTAATAAACATTGACTGACTGTTTAATGGATGGGTCTGCCATTTTGAATCATCTGTATTCTTACAGTAGAGCCAAAAATGGAGAGTCAGCTATTCTGAGAGAGTGAGTTTTCCACAGATAATGGAATTTCATCCAGATCTTCTACACAGATCCTTTCACATGTAAATATTTGATAATGTACTATTTAAAACTCCTGGCTATGGATGCTTAGTGCCCCCAAACTGCCTAGAGCAAAAGGTGGTAAACCGGCATGGGTAAGCCATTAGCATTTCATAAGCTGGTACCAGTGGTCTTGGGCCTGCTTTATATTCCATATCCCCAGGACAGGCTTATTTTAGACTGTAGTCCAGAGGCCATTTGGAGGTCTGGAAGAGAACAGAAACATTCTCAGTGGTCTCAATATTTTATCAGCATCTGTTGTGTGTACCAAAATGGTACTGTGGAGAGAATCAGGCCTCTGAAGAAGAGGCTTACACCTAATTTATTTTTTCAGAATAAGTCTTATTGTTGTCTTTCGTTTTTTAATTATAGTCATTTTCTGTTATAGTCCTACCCTTCCCACCTCCAGACACACAAGGCAACAACTCCTCGTCTTGTAACAAAAAAAGACCTTTAAGCAAAATAGACACAGTGACCCCACATCTGACAGTAAACAACATTCTACGCCCAAAGTCCCCCACTTCTCCACCAAAGGAGGGCATGCAATTCATCATCTCGCCTACTGGACCAAGATTAGACATTTCATTGGCTCAGAATTATCCAGCTCTGATGTACCATTCTTTTCATTCACACTATTATAGTCATCATTTAATGGGCGGCTAGGTGACCCCATAGTGCATAGAGCACCAGGTCTGCGGTCAGGAAGACTCATCTTTCTGAGTTCCAATGTGACCTCAAACACTTCCTAGCTATGTGACCCTGGACAAGTCACTTAACCCTGTTTGCCTCAGTTTCCTCATCTGTAGAAGGAGTTGCCAAGCCACTCCAGTACCTCTGTGAAGAAAACCCCAAATGAGGTCACAAAAAGTCAGATACAACTGAACAATAACAACAAAAGTCACCATTTAAAGTGTTCTCTTTGTCACTAAGTACCAATGCGCAGAAATTACCCCATGAGTCTTCAAATTCCTCACATTCAGTGTTTCTTAGAGTGCTATAATATTCCATCATATTTATATGGCACAGCGTCTTTAACCCTCCCTAAATAAACGGGAAAGTGTTTTGGTTTCTTTGCTACCACAAGAAGTGACGCTATAAATAATTTGGTACATGCAGGACCTTACTTTTACCTTTAGCCTCCTTAAGGTACAAGTACCCTGGAGAGGGATCTCTGGGTCCAAAGGTGGGAGTAACTGAGTACTTTTCTCACAATTCTAACTTGGTCTCCGCAATGGTTGGGTCCGTTCACAGCGCCATCGTTAGCGCGTCATTGCACCTCTCTTTTCATGGCACCTCATGCATCGGTCATTCCTGTCTTTTATTTTCTTTGCCAATTTGCCAGACGCGAGGTAGATGGTCAGAATTGTCTTAATTTGCACTTAATTTATTATTAGTGACTCGGTGTCATCTTTCGTGTGGGTGTTGATAATTTTGCGCTTCTTTGGAAAATTGTTTACATGGTTTGATCTCCTAACTGTTGGGGAATTACACTCAATTATATATATTTTTATCAATCTCCTACACATCGTGGATATCAGAACTTTATTTACGATATTTGATGTGATCTTTCCCCCTTGTTTCTCTTCTTATTCTAGCTTTACTAGTTTTGTTTGCACCTTTTTACATGTTTCTATAATTTCCTTTTGTCGACATTGTTTTCTTTATCATTTTGGTTTTTTAATAGATCCCATCTAGCTCCCCTGACCAGCGAACTATCACTCATAACAAAGATTAGAAAAGAAAGATAATATTTCATACTCATAGTCCCCTGCATCGGCAAAGAAAGGAGGGAGTCTTGTACTCATTTAAACGAGATCCTTTGTCCCTCCCCCCTTGTCCCCATGCCCAGCACCAGGGCTTATGCCCTTCTTAAATAGAGCCAAAATGGACAAGCCTAGTATAAGGTTCTGGCTTATCAGTGTCACCCTTGACATCAAGGACTAGTTTGACAGACTAAACCTTCCTAAATCAGAATAGTTGTAGGAACAGCTAGTAGAAATTCATACAATGTAGTGTTATTGCTTATACAAGATAATGCCAACAACTACACTTATAAAATATTGCCTAAATGGAAATGCTTAGGAGGCCTGCTTCAGGATTCACATCAGTTTCAGATTAAATAAAGACTACTTGCAATTCAATTCAGTTGTTGTGGGCTTGCTGTGTGTTCAGCCTGGTACTTGGCATCATAGGGATGTGTGTGTGTGTGTGTGTGTGTGTGTGTGTGTGTGTGTGTGTGGAGGGGGGGAGGTAGGCATGTTCTCTGACCTTGACAGACTCACCTTTCATTTTGGAAGACTAGATGTACCAGAGAATAAGATGGGCAGCAGTCGCATGGGGAACCAGAAATCTTCCTGTGGAGAGCGGAGTCAAGATGGTGGAGAAAAGGCAGAAACCTCCTGAGTTGGTAGTGATAGCTCTGCTGATTATATTCCCTGTATGACCCTGAACAATTCATCCCCAGTTTCCTCATCCAGAAGATAAAGAGGTGAGACCGGCTAGACTAAAGCTCCTTTCAAACCTAAGTCCTATAAAGCCGGGTTTCCCAAGCTGGAGCCCGTGTACTCCTGGTGGGCATGAGCAGCTTGCCAAGAGAGTATGACTGTATTATCTTATTGGCTTTATTGATTTGGATAAGGGACCAGATGCTGAGGACCTCACTCGAACTGAACTGCCAAGCATCAAACCGCTTCAGAGACCATGACTCTGATGGGCTGGCCACGTTGTTCAGATGTAAAACATATGCTTGCCAAAAAGACTGTTTTATGAAGAACTCGTACAGGGCAAGCATTCACGTGGTGATCAGGAGAAGTGGTGCAAGGACACTCTCAAGAACTGTGACATGGGAGACCCTGGCACAGGACTGCTCAGCATGGCGTGCCCACATCAGAGAAGATGCTGTGTTCTATGAGCAAAGCAGAATTGAAACAGCTCAAAGGAAATGCAAGATGCAAAAGTTTAGAGAACTCACCCCAAATGTTCCCACGAACTATTTGAGCCCGACCTGTGGTAGAGCATTCTGACCTTGTATGGGTCTGATCAGCCACAGGCAGACACACTGAAACTTGACTTTAGCATAGTGATGTCATCTTGGTCCTCTTCAAGAACAAAGGACAGCAACCATTGACCATATAAATATATATTACCTCATTAGGATATATATATTATATTAATATATTTTCTTGGTTATGTTGACTACATAAATGACATTATCTTGTTGAAATAATCTGGAAGTAGTAGTGTTAGTGAAAAGAAATTGTATCTAATAATTTTGTGATATTAAAAATGTTATATACTGAATAAAGTTTTCTATGAAAAAAATAATCTCTAGATTTTTATTTCTTAAATGCAAAGTAAATTCTAGAATTTATTTCCTTTTCTATTTCACATTGAGTATAGGAAGGTCTTACTGAGAGCCAAAATGGTACAGGGACTAAAAAACATTAGGGGCTGAAAAAGACTGAAAAAGATTCTATAAGGCAAAAATGAAAGTTTTGGCTGCCTTCCTAGAAGGAAGAAGGAAACGAGCACTAATTATTTGCCAGACACTGTGCTAAGTAATTTACAGATATCGTCTCATTTGATCTTCACACTAACTCCGGGAGATAGGTGCTATTATTATCCCAATTTTATAGTTGTTGAAACTTACAGTAGTTAAGTGACTTATCCAGGGTCCTACAGCTAGCAAATGTCTGAGGCTGGATTTAATAATACTAATAGCTAAGATTTATGTAGCTCTTAATATCTACCAGGTACTGCGCTAAGCCCTTAAAATCACTAACTAATTAGATTCTCACAACAATCTTGGATCCCCTTTTTATAGAAGAAGAAATCAAGGCAAACAGAAGTTAAGTGACTTGTCCAGGGTTACACAGCTAGTAAGTGTCTGAGGTCAGATTTGAACTCAGATCTTCCTGACTCTAGGACTAGCAGTCCATGCACTGCATCATCTCACTGCTGCTAGGGAAGAGAAAAAGATGCTGGGATTTCCACAGTCTTGCTTAGCCTGACATCTAACACGAAACCTCTTTTTCATATGTAGTCTGGTAACCTTTCCTCTCAAGAAAAAAAAAAATCAGGAAACAACCAAAAAAAAGAACATTTAAAAGACAAATAAAATACGGGAATGCCCTTGAATGAGGACAGACAAGAAATCCCTAAGCTTTCTCATTGATCTGATCTGGCATCATCAGTCTTCAGAGCTGGAAGTTAGAGGTCTACTACGCTGACCTTGCCACTTTATATACAAGACTCAGGTGAAAGGGCTTTGCCACCTTTGTGAATGCTGCCAATGCCCGTCAGCTCCTCCTACTTTCTGTCCAATGGATGGTAGCCCTTGATTGAAGAGAAAAGACCCTGGTAACTTCTGGTTGCTCCAGACTCAGCCCCCACAAAATCAGGCTGCAAGTGATCAGGCCACCCTGCTGCCACCTGCCCGTGCTCTTCAAGTGGCAGGACTGATTAGGACAGGTGCTTGGATCTGGGTCAGCAGAGCCTATGTGTACTTACATGTATCCTGGCAACACTCTCGCAAAGATGAAAGGAAATCTGCCTTACAACCTTCAGGAGCTTTCAAAGCCCAGAGAAAGGTACTTTGCCTAGTAAGCAAGTGGGTAAAGGATAATGGTCTCTCCCTGCTGAAGGGAGAAAGTCTCACCTCGAATCCTCACTTACAGCTTGGCCGGTGAATTTGGTCTGCAAATCATTTGGATTTGTGTTTTAATCATAAGCTGCCCACCTAAACAAGGTCAAAGGAATCCTTAAAGTTGCAATTCAACATCTACTATTTCCTTTTAGGAAAATTATTTTGAATCACTATCAATCATCAAATGTTCATTAACAACCTGTATGCCAGGCGCTGAGCCAAATGCCAAACACACAAAGACAAAAGTGAAATAATGCCTGCCCTCTAGAAGCTTACATTCTGTGAGGAAAGACAACACACGTGTGTGTCTTTGTGTGTAAAATATGTATATATGTGTGTAATATATATTTATACATGTGTGTATATGTATATATATGTGCATGTGTCTGTGTGTGTTAAGATTATACACACACACTCATATGCATGTGTGTAAAAAATATATGTGTGTGTAATATATATTTATATATGCATGTATATGTATATATATATATATATATATATATGTACGTGTGTCTGTGTGTGTTAAGATTATACACACGCACTCATATGCATTAAAGGATTTACCTTAAGGTTTACAAAGTGCTTTACAGATATCGTGAGATCTTTTATCCTCACAAGAAACCTGGGAGGCAGGTGCTATTATTATTTTACAGATGAGGACACTGAGGCAGACAGAGGTTATAGACTTGCCCACAGCTAGAAAGTGTCTGAGGTCACATTGAAGCTCTGAAGGTCTTCCTGATTCCCCAAGCCCAGCACTCTATCTTGCTGTATGGAAAACAAGGCAGTTTGGGAGGAAGGGCAGTGTGGATGGGCTATGATCATGAAAGACTTCCTATAGGAGGTTGAGCTGAGTCTTGAAGGAAAGTAGGAATTCCAAGAGGCAAAGGGGAGGAGTGAGTGCCTTCTAGACATGGGGACAACTGATACAAAGACACGAAGGTGGGAGATGAGAGATGGGGTGGGTATGTGCACATGTGTGTAACTGAGAGTATGATGTTTCCTGTTTAAAATTAGAATCCCAAGGAGGGCTGTTCTTGTTAGGAAATAACAAATACTTTTCAGCAATACAAAACAAGGTGTTGTGTGAAGGAAGTCTGAGGCAGAAGGTAATTACAGACAGAAAAGACCAAAGAAGACTTCTCCCATTTGAACTGGGCTTTAAAGGTTAGGTGGGAATTCAGTAGATGAAAAGGGGAAGGAGGAATTCAAAATAAGGTCAACTTCAATACAGGGTGGGGAGGAGGGTAGCTGGATGGACAGAGCAGCTGCCTTGGAGTCAGAAGGAACTGAGTTCAAATGTGACCTCAGACACTTAGCTGTGTGACTCTGGGCAAGTCACTTAACCCCGATTGCCTCAAAAAAACCAAACAATAACCAAAAAACCCCAAAGACACAGGTGTGGGAAAGCTAGGGATGTGTTCAGGGGTATAACGGAAAGTCCAGATTTAGTGGCAAGTGGACCATAAGGGGCAGAAATATGAGCCAAGACTGGTAAGGCAGATGCCAAGTTGTATAGGCCTTGTATGATAAGTATAGGAGCAATTCCTTGTAAGCAATGGAGAGCTCTAGAAGATATTTCAACTGAGGCATGATAGGACCATATTTGTGCACAAGAGATTTCCCTGATAGAAGTATGAAGTATGGCTAGGGGAGAAGAGAGTGGAGGCTCTCGGATAGTCCTGGTGGGTGGTAAGGAGAGTCTGGGCTGGTGGCAGGGGCAGCAGAGGGAAGAGGACAGAAGAGGCAGAAGGTGGAGGAGGCACCGATAGGACTTGGTTATTGATTCAATAAGAAAGGTAGGAGAGGAAAGTGAAAGAGATTTCAAAATCACAGGTAGAAAAACATGGCATTGGCCTTCACAAGGGAAGGGAGCCCAAGAGGCCTCAGTTCTAGGGACAGCCGGGCCATTGTGTGACCTGGCCAAGTTATTTAACCTGCCTCAATCACTTCATCTGAGACAACAAGGCAACCCGGGGTGCTGGGTCTAGACTCAGAAAGACTTGAGTTCAAATCCAGCCTCACTCGCTAGTTGTATGATCCTGGTGGCTTAATCTCAATCTCTTTATTGGTAAAATGGTAATTAAAAATAGCTCTTATCTCCTTAGATTTCTTGTGAGAATCGAATGAGGTAATATGTGTGAATCACTTATCACAGTGTCTAGAACAGGCCACCCATGGCTTGTGGCCAACCAAAGGATTTTGGGTGGCAGTAAAAAATGCAGGCTTGCCATTGCCGCACTCTCCTGTTTGTCGCATGATCCCAACCACCCTCAGTCTGTCTCTAGCCTAACCCATGTGCAGCTCAAGGAAGGTCAGCCTATTTTAATTTTGGCTCCTACCTACTGCCAAGTTGTTCAGGTCTGGTCTAGAACATAGCAGGCGCTTATTAAAGGCTTGCTCCCCTCTGCCATCTCTAAAATTCAGAGGGTAGACCGGACAATCTGTAAGATCCCTTCCATCTGTGGTTCTGATGCCTAATTAAAAAAAAAATACCGTTTTAAGATCTGTCATTTGTATGTAAATAATTAGAAAGTTTATTTTAAGTATGATGAATCTTTTCCCAACCCTCATTTCCCTGAATGTTTTACACTGACTCGGAATTTCATTCCAGTCTCTGTCCAAATAACACAGATTCGGATATTGAAGCTTCGTGGCATTTCCCTAGGGGGTGGAGGAAGGGTGGAAGTAGAATGGCTTAATTGCTGCAGAAACTCCACAGCTCAACGGTGCCAAACAAGATTGGCACCCCAACAGGTCTGCTTTGTGGGCAGCTAAATGTCAACAGATGGCTGGGTGGTTTTGACAGCAGGACCTCCTGCACTGGCTGGCAGTGACAGAGCCCTGCAGCCCTCAGCCTTCCCGGGCATCCCTGCAGGACCCAGGCGAAGTCCTCTGAACGGGGTGTGCGGCTGCATAAACTGTTCCTGGGCAATGGCATCACCCAGTGGCGGAACTCGGGAACTACAGCTGATTTTTTCCAGGTTATTTGTCCTTAGCCCAGAGCGCTTGTGGAGGAAAAGAGGAGGGTAACCTTTTGTGTGGCAAGAACTCCTGAAAGAACCAGAGGAAGGTCTCCGAGACATTGGCAGATGCCCTGCGGGCATTTTACAAAAAGCTATGGCCAAGAATTGCACAAAGGTGAAAGGGCACAAAGGGATTGCTATCTGTATTGGTAAAGGGAGTTTTCACACCAAGATCATAGATCCATTTTATTTCTTAGAACTTTTTTTAAAAAATAACTGGAACTTGGATATCAAATGCACGAAGCTACCTTTCCTGATCCCAGCCAACCATATGTTCTAGCTCAGCACTAAGACATTTCAGAGACGGTGAAATAATTCCTTTATTGGCCACCCACCAGGATGAGTTGCTAAGTTAGTGTCCCTTTCAAAAGGGAGTGTCTCTGACCTTGTCTCCCTCTTCCCTTACGCTCCCCTGAGGGGGCGGGATCAAGGAGACCCAATGGGCAAGCTCAAGCCTGAGCCCCTGTTGTTTTCGCGCCTCCTTTCCTGAGTGGTGACTGAACATTGATCTTGAGAAGGATGTGTGCATGTTTAGACACAAATCTCTCTCCTTCCTATTCCCCTACCTCCGTTGAAAAAGAAAAAAACAAACCAAAATCCTTTTTAACAAATATGCATAATCAGGCAAAACAAATTCCTCCGTTAGCCAGATCAAATATTTGTGTCTGTATCTATATCTATAGATGTACATACACACACACACACACACACACACACACACACACACACACACACACACACACACATATATATATAAATACCCTCTCGGAGGTAGGTATCGTGCTATCGTGCTTCATCATTCGTTCTCTGGAATTTTGGTTGGTCATTGTGTCAGTCAGTTATCTGAAGTCTTTCAAAGTTACTTGTCTTTACAATATTGTTGTCATTGTATAAATTGTTCTGGTTCTGCTCACTTCACTCTGCATCAGTTCATATAAGTCTTCCCAGGTTTTTCCTAACACTCTCTCCTTCATAATTTCTTATAGCACAATAGTATTCCAAGCTAAGTTTCTTAATTAAAATCTCAAACCCAGTCTCTAGTGATCTCTTTTCAATGTTATTTCTAATCTCCAAATCTGTTTTATGTCTTGAACCTTCCTGTTTTCTACCTGTTTCCCATTTAAAAGAATCCTCTTCCCCACACCCTATTAGATGTCCACTCTATCTATCCTCAGGACAGTCAGGTGCTGCAGTGGATAGAGACCAGGCCTAGAATCAGGAAGACTCATCTTCATGAGTTGAAATACAGCCTCAGACACTTATTAGCTGTGTGACCCTGGGCAAGTCACTTAACCCTGGTTGCCTCAGTTTCCTCATCTGTAAAATGAGCTGGAGAAGGAAATGGCAAACTCCTCCAGTGTCTCTGCCTAGAAAAACCCAAATGGGGTCATGAAGACTCAGACACGGCTGAACAATCGCAGCAATGTCCTTAGGCTAGTGGTACTGATGATAATATCTTACATTTGTGCAAAGTTTTATAACTGATTCTTAACACTAAGCCCAACTAGGACTTAGAGCTTGGAGAGACCTTAAGGATCATGAAACCCACCTCCTCTAC
Source organism: Pseudochirops cupreus (assembly GCA_028627135.1). NCBI lineage: Eukaryota > Metazoa > Chordata > Mammalia > Diprotodontia > Pseudocheiridae > Pseudochirops > Pseudochirops cupreus. Next base: position 207,341,469 of record CM053580.1, read on the forward strand.
CCTTATAGAGGAGAAGATGGAGCCCCCAGGCAGTAGGAATTTGGTGACTTAGCTGAAATGACATAATGAGTGAGAGAGCCATGGAATGGACACAAGCCCTCTGAATCTAAATCTAAGACCCTTTCCAATAAATCGAATTGCCTTGGTTGGCCTTATGGGCCGCAACCCAAGCATAGAGAGTATAACCGAGGTAAGGCACCTGGCATTCTGTAAATTGCCGAATTTAGAAGGCACTGACAACACTGGTGGTTTTTTCGTAGCACAAAACCAATAGAGTTGAACACTTATTTAGCAAGGGGGAAGGGAATACACACTTATGAAGTTTCTACTGCATCCCAGGCACTGTGCTAAGTGCTTTT
>CM053580.1:207342327-207378593 GCA_028627135.1 Pseudochirops cupreus
CTGTTATTATCCCCACTTTCTGGTTGAGAATTCTAAGGCAGATAGAGGTTAAATGACAACACCGCTAGTAAGTTAGAGTGGATTTAGGTCTTCTAGCCCTCTATCCGCTGCACCACGAGCTTCCCTATAATTAAAAAGCAAGCATAATTGAAGTAGGATGGTACCAGATGGTGTACTAAGGCTGCCTCTTCTTCCCCATTATTTCTCTTTCTTCCCAAGCAGTGCCCATATGCCCAGTATCTCCCCACCACAGGGCAGCTTCTTGCTTCACCCTCTGCTGACCAACACCTTCCATGCTATTTGTAGGTTACAGTGCTTGTCCAGGGGCAAACTCTCCTAAAGCTGACTGCCACTCTCTGGCCGTGCAGGCCTGGTCCTCATACACCCCCCTCTTTCTTCCCTTTTGGCATCTGTTGACTGAGTGACTGGCCGCCATGTTTAGGCTACTTGTCCTCCTCACCTCTGTCTCCAGGTTTCCCGGATTCCTTCAAGACTCAGCTCAAATCCCACCTTGTATAGAAGATCTTTCTCAGTCCCTTGAGCTGCTAACACCTTCCTTTCTGAGATTACCTTCCATCTCCTTGGTATGTATCTTGTATATACCTAGTTATGTTCATTTTTCAAATAGGATTGTAAGCTCCTTGAGGGATTGCTTTTGTCCTTTGTTTTCCTGAAACTTAGAACAGTACCTAGCACGCAGTAAGTATTTAAGAAATGGTTGTTGACTAATTAGCTGACTTCCTAGTTTAGATCCCCCTCCTTTCCTCAGACCTGACACTTGGTCCATCCTCCAGAAGTCAATCTTTCCTTACCAATGGCCACAACCCAGATTCCACTGAGTCCCTACCCTTCTGTCTCCTTCTTATCCATCTACTCATTTTCCCAGCTATATTTCTGTTCTATTCTCTTTTTTTTTTCTTTGAAAGGGGCACACAAGTCTAGATTCCCAAGTTGCAACAATGAAGAAAAGAGAGATAAACCTATCCCTACCACCAAGAGATTTTTGTTTTGGACCAAAGTAGCAAGGACCTATGGGATGAGGAGGGTGTATTCAGAGCTATTGCATAGCCAAAAAAATCAGGCTTAGGGTCAAGAAGGCCCCATTTTGATTCTCCTCAATGCATATCCTCCAAACAGTGGGAAGGACTGGCTATCATGTGTACCAGTAGACAAGAGGAGCCAAGAGGACTTCACAGAAAAGACCTACGAGACTGCTGAATCTAAGAGTAATGGGTAGATAAATAAGCTTGGAATCATGAAGACCTGCATTCAGATCTTCCCTCAGACACTTATTAGTTATACGACCCTAGGCAAGTAAATTAACTTCTCTGTTCTTGTTTCCTCCTCTGTAAAATGGGGGAAATGGGTAAATATGATATCTTTCAAAGATTCCTTCCAAGTTTAAATCTATGATCTGATTTTCTCATTTTACAGGTGAGGAAACTGAGGAACAGTGACTTGCTTAAGGCCTCACAGCTGGTTATTGGCAAAACCAGGCTCAGAACACAAGAGAAGCAATATATCACGGTGAAAAGAACACCGGCTTTGGAATCAAGAGGCCTGAGATTGAATGCTGACTAAGATTTGCTAGCTGTGTGAACCTAGTAAGCTCAGGCCACCAGCCTCCCCCCCCACTCAACATTGCAAGTTATTGAAGAGTGCTGATCTGCATCATGGGGCAAGTTTCTCATACCAGGAATTCCTTACATAAATTAAATCACAGGTCTAGACTGCTCCCCGCCCAAATAACAGAATAGAACAAAACACTTGCAGTACTGACCTCATAGAGCTGTTGCAAGGTAAAGTGTTTTGTAAATCTTAAAGTAGATGATTATGGTTTGATTAGTGTAAAGTCCACTGGCACATGGCTCTTCTCATTGGTGGAGACTGATTGAGTGATGCAATAATATTTTTAAAAGTTAAAATAACCAAGAAACCAACAGTTTTTATCCAGGGCTCACCCCAATACATCCCAATTCCTCTTTCCTCTTTGGTTTCCTCTTTCAACTCCAGTGTTTGGAGAGGTCCATCAGAAAAAGCAGGAACTCTCATTCACCCCTGGGAAGAAAGGGATTCAGAAAAACTAGCCATATTCTGGGCACTCTGTGAACATCACCCCCTTTTTTTAGAGTTACTAGACTTTTTCCTAACACATTTGGATGCTTTAAATTATTTACAGTGAAAAATTTTGACACATTTATTACTTTTCTCACCTGCTTAAAAAAATAAAAACTCCAGCCTCCTCTGCATTAGCATACGTTCTCACATCGTGTGTGTGTGTGTGTGTGTGTGTGTGTGTGTGTGTGTGTGTGTGTGTGTGTGTGTGTGTGGTTTGTCTGAGGCTGGGCCCGTATCTATATCCCCTATATCTCAGCACCTGTTCTTTCTAGGAAAGCCAAGCTCGTTGCCATAGAAACCCATTCAGTTCCTGAACCTTCGCACAGAATAACATCTAGGCGGAAAGAATCACTCCTTGTTTTATTTTTCAGTTCATATTTTTATTAAACAAATATTAGCTCAGGCAGAACTAGCATTTCAGGGTTTGAAAAATGTACATTTCTGAGAAAATAGAGTAGGGTTCATTTTGTGACTTTTTGTAGACCTTTTCGTATTGGAGGTGGGAAGAATGACATGAAGCTACACGTGTCCAAATGATCAATGGCAAGGCCAGAGATGAAGTTCAAATAATGCCCAAACATTTCCCTCCCCCGCCCCAAATATCAGTCTGTTATAGACACGATCACCTACGGGCACCCTTGTTAAAAACTGACATTATGTGACCTGTAGAGTTAGTCTATCAAGACATATAGGCTTCATACTTTGCCATATCAAAGTTCTGTGTTTTATTATAGAAATAGTTGTCTGCTGCACCAAGTATTTGAAGCCTATGGTTTTTGGCTCCCTTTGAATGACATAGTCTTTTAGGATTACAGAATTATAAAACATTAGTGCTGGAAAGGGTCGTAGAGATTGTCTAATCCATTCCCACCATTTTACAGAGGAGGAAACATGGGTCACACAGTGAGTGGTAGAGGCAGGTTCCTGCCCCCCAGTCCAGGGCTCATTCTGCACCCCACACCCCCTTAGCAACATGTGTTTATTCTGGAAATAATCATCAACATTGACGAGATCTTAATACAAACACATGAATTCACCAGCAAAAGAAAAGGGCACATACTTAAATTTTTTAAAGGTCCACGTCCATTTTTATTGGACAGATTTTTTTTAAAGGCTGAAGTTAATGCTGTATGAAAATCTTCATGGTAGATTAAAACTTTTGCAGAAAAATGAAATGCCAATGAATTCCAGGACTGTGCTTTTTCAGACTTGCAGCTGTGGAAGCAAACCACTTTCAGAGGGTCACCTTGTTTGCTCTTTGGGACATTTTCTCTGGCTGTCCCCCCATGCCTGGAAGGCTCTTCCTCCTCATCTCCACCTACTAGCTTCACTGGCTTCTTTTAAGTCCCAAACAAAAACCCATCTTCTACAAGAAGCTGTTCCTTACATTTCTTTTGTTTTTTGTCTTCTTCTTTTTCATTTTGGAAGGGGGAAGGCAGGATAATTGGGGTCAAGTGACTTGCCCAAGGTTGCACGGTTGGCTTTTTATGTTAAGTGTCTGAGGCCGCATTTGAACTCAGGTCCTCCTGACTCCAGGGCCTGTGCTCTATTCACTGCACCACCGAGCCGCCCCATTTCCCACATTTCTTAATTCTAGAGCCTTCCCTCTAGTAATTATCTCCTGGTTTTCCTGTACAGAGCCTGTTGGGGAGTATATTTGCTTGCTGTCTCTTGTGAGCTTCTCTAGGGCAGGTACCATCCTTTGCCTCTTCTTGTCTTCCCAGGGCTTAGCACAGTGCCTGGCCCATAGGCACTTATTGTTTACTGACTTATCTCTACCTGCATGAGAACTTCTCCATACTTCTTCCATCCCACCGCTTCCCAAATCAGGTGGGTTCAGCAATGTGGGTTCTGAATGTTAATGAAGTCTCCCCTAGACAGGCTACACAAGGCTGAAGAAGTCAAAAATAAATAGTTATGTGGATCATTCTTCCTGACTTAGAGCACATTCCATGAAAATCAACTTCCTTTGAAATACTCTGACATGGGAATGGCTCAGATCCCAACGGTTATGGTCTGGCAGGGGATAGAGCGCTGGTTTTGGAATCAGGAAATCTCATCTTCATGAGTTCAAATCTGACCTCAGACACTTAGTAAATATGTGACCCTGGGAAAGTTACTCAATCCTAGCTGCCTCAGTGTCTTCATCTGTAAAATGAGCTAGAGAAGGAAATGGCCAATCACTCTAGTATTTTTGCAAAGAAAACCCCAAAACGGGGTGATGAAGAGTTGGACAAGACTGAAACCACTGAACAACAACAAAGTCATAGGCTCAAAACTGCAGGGCTAGAAGGGACCTGAGAAATCATGTAGGCTGGAGTTCTTTACCTGAACTTGGATGGGGAAAAAAATTGTTGTTGGGACAGCTAGGTGGCCCAGTGGATAGAGCACCTGGTCTGGAGTCAGGAAAGCCCAAAGAATTCTAATCTGACTTCAGACTCTGACTAGCTGTGTGACCTTGAGCTAGTCACTTAACCCTGTTTGCCACTGTTTCCTCATCTATAAAATGAGCTGGGTGGGGAAATGGCGGCACCCTGATATCCTTGTCAAGAACACCCCAAATGGGGTCAAGAGGAGTCAGATACAACTGAAAAAAAAAACTGAAAAAACAAATTCCTCTGCAATTCTATGTACTTTATTTTATGCATTTAAAAGCATTCTTCTGAGAAAGGGTCTGTGGTCTTCCAAAGACTGCCAAAGGGGTCCATGACACACACACACACAATCTTAAGAAAGCCTTATTTTTACAAATGAAGATGCAACCTGAAGAAGTAATAGAGGGCGTCTAGGTGGAGCAGTGAATAGAGCACCGACCCTGGAGTCAGGAGGACCTGAGTTCAAATCCAGCTTCAGACTCTTGACACTTACTAGCTGTGTGACCTTGGGCAAGTCACTTAACCCTAACTGCCCTGCCTTCACCCTCCAAAAAAAGCAAAAAAAAAAGCAAAAAATTAAAGAGTATAAAAAAATAATGAAAAATTTAAAAAGTCATAGGATTTGTTCAAGGCCATCCATTACAATGTAACATAAAAAGTTGATCCAGGATATGAACCCAGTCAGGAGACCTAGAATTCAATCTGAAAATGAGGAGCCTGGGTTCGATGACCTCTTGGATCTCTCTCTGCCCTAAATCCACGATCCTGCGATCTTCTCTCACATAAAACCAGAATGGTTTAAAGTGGAGATAAGATGACAGAAACATTTTAGATCCTTCCTCCCCTCTTCAGGGGTGGCCATCAGGACCTTAACCAGATAGAGCTCTGGGGTGGGGAGGGGGGATTTGCTTCATTTAGGGCAATGTGTCTTAATCTGGGTTCTGAATTTACTCTTTTAAAAATATTTTGATAACTATTTCAAAATAATTGTTTTTCTTTGTAACCTTATGTATTCTGCAGTAATATATTCTGAGTAATATATTCTGAGAGGAGATTCATAAGCTTTCTTAGGTTACTGAAGAGGTCCATGACACAAAAAAAGTTTAAGGGAGACCTGGGCCCCAGCTGCAAGTGCCTCTTGTCTTTGATTTTTGAGAATATTTGTATCCCATAACTCTTTTTTTTTTTGAGGGGGAAGGTAAGGCAATTGAGGTTAAATGATTTGCCCAAGGTCACACAGCTAGTAAGTGTCAAATGTTTGAGGTCAGATTTGAACTCAGGGCCTCCTGACTCCAGGGCTGGTACTATATTCACTGTGCCACCTAGATGCCCCATCCCACAACTCTTTATGGAGCTCTGTTAATATTTAATTCCAGCATACGGTTGCGCTGCCCAGTACCCAAAGATGGGCATGTGACATTTTCCACAGATAGGAACCTCCTTAACATGACAGTGTCCAACTTTAAGTTGACCTGGGATGTTCCAAGCTCATGAAGAGACTCTGAATCAGAAACTGAATCCCAAAGTGTCAGAGCACAGTAACTGACTTCATTGAACACCATCTATTCCAGAAGTTCTCAACCTGTGGGTCGTGACCCCTTTGGGGGTGGAACGGGGTTGCCTAAGACCATGGGAAAACACATATTTCTGATGGTCTTAGGAACCGAGACACCACTCCTCTATCTCCAGGTGCATCCACCCACATATGAGTATTAAAGGGTCGCGGTGTTAGGAAGGTTGAGAACTACTGATCTATCCTCAAGACTAGCAATAACCTAAATTTCTTTTCAGCAGGGAGAAAGAGAAAAACCATATTCCGTATTCTGTTTACAAGAAATCATCTCTCTATGGAAGTCACAGAACCACAGAATTTGAGAGTTAGAAGGAACATTGGAAGCCAATGGTTCTTTAACTTGGGATCTGTGAATTTGTATTTTAAAAAAAAAGATTTTGATAGCTGTTTCACTATAATTGGTTTGTTCTGTAATTCTATATATCTTTTTTTATACACTTGAAATATTAGTCAGAGAAGGTTTCACCAGACTTCCAAAGGTGCCCACGTCTCCAAACAGGGAAATAACCCCTGGAACTAGACAGACCCATTCTTGAAAGGAAATCTCACTATGACATACCCAAGTACTTATATAGCCTTTATTTGAAGACCTCCAAAGAGGAGATCTTTCACCATCCTCATGGCTTCAGATAAAAAAAAAACCTTCCCTGGTTACTACTCCTCTATATGTATTTTCTCTCTATATAAGCTCATTAAAAAGTCTAAAAACTTCTTGAATTCCATATAAAAATAATTGTATGTGTGTGTTCATATGTATAGTTGTATATGGATTTGGGTATGTATATGAATATGGCATTACCCATACTGTAGCCTACAAGGCAAAATGAGACCCAGTGGTGTATTTCCTTACTGGTTTTTGTCTTTAGCTTTTTCAGCATCACCATCAACAATGCTTTCTGCATCTGACGAGTCACTCTCACACTTCTTTACTTTGCTCTCGAGTTTGCTGAGTCTCTGCTTGACTTTCATTTGGGTGGCATTATATTCTGCCAGGAGCCTAGCAAACCTGGTCTGCAAATTATCCAGGGAAGATTCAAGCCTCTCCACCTTCTCCTCTATTTCTGCTGGATCTGTTCCACTCCCAGCCACGTCCTCATCTATCAAGTTGTCCTTCATTAGAATCTGCCGTCCTTTCTCTTCCAGGGCCTTTTTGGCCTCTGGATATTCAGTGAGGGACTCCATTAAATCGTCTTTGGACAAGCAGAATAGATCAGAGTAACCGATGCTCCTGATGTTGGCTGTTCTTCTGTTCCCAGATTTGCTCCCTTTGATGTTCAAGATGCTGATTTCCCCAAAGTAGCTCCCATCGCTAAGGACCACAAATTGCGTGATGCCATCATCAGCCACTACCGCCAGTTTCCCTTCTTTGATGATGTACATTTCTCTCCCAATATCCCCTTTCTTGCAGATATAATCACCAGGGCTGAACACTGCAGGCCTAAGCTTTAGGACCAGCTCCACTAAGAGGCCTGCCTCACAGTCCTGGAAAATACGTACCTTCTTCAGGGTATCCAGGTGAACATTGATGGCGATCTCAGCTTTCAACTTGTCTGGGAGGCTTTTGAGTACTTCCTTTTCATCAACTGTCTTCTTGTTGGTCCACAAGTAGTCAAACCACCTGATGATGCGGGTCTCCAAGTCCTTGGTCACTTTTCGGAATTGCATGTACTGCTTTATGGAGTCGATTTTGACCTGGAATTCAGCCCTGGAGGCATTCATATTGGAGATCATGGAGCCAACATTACCCACAATGGTGGCAAAGATCAGCACCCCCACCAGGAAATCGATCACCACAAAAAGGTACTCCTCGTCTTTGACGGGGGGTGGGGTCTCCCCAATGGTGGTCAGAGTCAGAGTGGACCAGTAGAGACAATAAATGTATTTCCTAGACAGACGCCCGTATTCTGGGATAGAGATGTTTGGGTAAACCCAGGAATCTGTCCCAAATCCAATAAACTTAGAAATGGCAAAGTAGATACACGCATTCCAGTGGATGATAATCAGAATGTACAGGACAAGATTGCCAATCCTGAACATATTAGGATAGTTGGTCCTAGTCTCTGTGCGGTCAAAAAATTCAAATAACCTGGAGAATTTCAGCAGGCGGTTGAACCTCAACTCCGGGTAATTCAGACCCATTTTTAAATAAGCCAGATCAGTGGGAACCAGGGAGAGGGCATCCAGCTTGAACTGAACCATCTTTGTGTAGTGCTTTCTGAGCTTCTCTGCGTCTTTGACCATCAAGCCTTGTTCAAGAAAGCCTAGGAAGGAAAGGGATCACTTAGTCATTCGAGAGATCATTGGCCCCTGCAGGAGGATATAAGACAAGGGAAAAGCCAACCAATAATCCTATCATAATTGAGCCCTCTTTAGGGTCCAGAGTGAAGTCTAGACATTTGGTTTCATTAGTATAGGGAATTTCCAGTTTAGAAAATTTCTCCAGAGACATAGATAGGAAGGAAGGAAGGAAGGAAGGAAGGAAGGAAGGAAGGAAAGGAGGGAGGAAGGAAGGAAGGGAAGAAGAAAGGAAGGAAGGGAAGAAAGAAGGAAGGAAGAGAGGGAGGAAGGAAGGAAGGAAGGAAGGGAGGGATGGAGGGAAGAAGGAAGGAAGGGAGGGAGGGAAGGAAGGAAGGAAAGAAAGGAAGGAAGGAAAGAAAAAAGGAAGAAAGAAGGGAGACAGGGATGAAGGAAGAAGAGGATGAAGGGAGGAAAGAAGCATTTATTAAGTACCCATTATGTACTAAGCGGTTTATAAATACCTCATTTGTTCCTCACAACAATTCTATGAGGTAGGTGCTATTATCATCCCCATTTTACAGTTGAGAATACTGAAGCAGAAAGCACTTAAGGGACTTTCCCAAGATCACACAATGAGTGAATGTTTGAGACCAGATTTGAACTCAGTTCTTTCTCAGTCCAGGCTCAGCACTATCCATTGCACCATCATTCTGCCTGAGACTGGCAGCTCATGGGCTGCTTCTCTTTGTAATTTGTAGTCACAAAGGGTTGCCTAGGACCCAGAGCGTTAAGTGACTTATCCAGGTCACAGTGAGTACACAGAATAGACAAGATCTGAACTCAGGCTTCGTCACTCCAAAGTCATGCATGATGTTACACCATCCAAAAGGCCCAGCCCTTTATTACTCTGCAAACACAGATGGGTCAAGTTTATGGTTGCATTTTTTCATCTGCTTTTTTTCATTCATTCTTTCAGCAAGTACTGATTGCTTGTCGCGTGCACAGGTACATGTCACTGTCATGGAATTTCTTGTAGGCTCGGTGGATAGAACACTGCACCTGGAGCCAGAAAGACCGGAGTTCAAATCTAGCCTGAAACACTAGATGTGTGACCCTAGGCAAGTCACAACTTTTGTTTCCTTAACTATAAAATGGGCATAAGAAAGGTATCTATCTCCCAGGACTGTGTGAGGATCAAATGAAATAGTAAGTATAAAGTGCTCAACACAGTGCCTGGAACATGGTGGGCACGTGTGAATGTGTCCTCTCTTCATTACCCAGTTTCTTTTCCAGCTCCTCTCTGGGTCCTAGACGACCAACAGCCAGGCTAGTTTCAGGAGAGAAGCAAGCACAGACATTACTCCATTCCATGCTGCCATGTGTAAGGCCCTGTGATAGACACCAGGAATACAGATTCTTAGAATAATTCCTGGCCACTCTACTGAGGGAGGTGAGAATAGGAGGGATTCAGTGTACACGCAAGTAAGGATTTTTTTTTCTTTCTCCAAACTTCTGATTTCAACTCTCAGAATGGAAACTCCCTCAGTAGATGCAGATTCACAATTCATGTCCCGCATCTACTCTGAAACTGATAGTCTTAGAGAGTTATCTGAGGAACTAAGAGGTTAAGGGACTTATCCAAGGTCACACAGACAGTATGTGTCAGAAACAGGATCTGAGCCCAAATCTTCCATCCTGTCCCTTTTACTGAACTTTTACTGTAAGAAAAACTGAATAACTGTTATCGTTTGTTTGTCCTTGGTTCTCGAAGAGGACCATGACATCAGGAAGGTGATGTCATGCCTTGCAAGTGAATTGGATTTAAGTGAGGCAGGGCTGTGCAGGGTCACCAGCCTCACTTTATCCTCCAGAGCCATCTGGGTCCAGGGCTGAGATACAGATCAGGATGATTAGAAACGGCCGTGTGTGTGTGTGTGTGTGTGTGTGTGTGTGTGTGTGTGTGTATGTGCGTGTGTGTGTATGTGTGTGTGTGTGTGTATGAGTGTGTGTGCGTGTGTGTGTGTGAGTGTGTATGTGTGTGAGTGCATGTGTGTGTGAGTGTGTGTGTGTGTGTGTGTGTGCGTGTGTGAGACTGATTGTACTTCTCTGCTTTACAATTGTTTGGTTGTATCTGTTGGTTTTTTTGTCTTTCCATTAGCACAAGTAAACAAACATTGACTGCACAAAACAGAACTTTCCTGATTTCCCCCACTATTTTGGGATCTTCCCAGTAATGAGAAGAATGATTCTCCTACTGTCTAAACCTCCTCAGACTGAAGTTAAACAGCTTTGGAGGTGACATTAGCTTTTGTAAGACAGGAAAGGGATTTAGTACTCAGTGACTGCTCGTGATCCCAAAGTTCTGGCCCAGAATGAACAGCAAAGATCATGGAACACACACGGTTCCTTCATTTTATAGGGGGAACAAGCACTGAGAGGTTAATGTTCTTGGTCAGTGTCACACAGCTGGCAGAGCCTAGTGGGCCTGGGAACGTGCTGGAGCCAGCTCTAACCGGCTTGTGAGGGCCCACGGCTAAATTGTCAACGTGAGTAATTACTCCTCAGCAGTTGAGTTACAGAGTAAGACTTGATTTCTTGTTTTGTTGATTGTCTCATATTAATAATGCAAATTGAGCTTTAAAGTGTGTTTTCATGCTTTTTCCTCCCCTGGAGAACCTGGTGGTTAAGCATTTACCAGCTAACCCTTGTATTGATCTGTGAACTTTGCTTGAGCTCAGTAGTAGTACAGTAGAAGGCTCACATTTTCAATGTGAATATTTATACCTCAGAAGTTGAGCTGCAAATCAGGGCCTGATTTCTTGTTTTGTTGATTGTCTAGACTAAAGAAAATATTACTAATACAGATTGAACTTAAAAGTGTGTTTGTATGGTTTTCCTCCCCGGAGAACCTGGTTGTTAAACATATACCTGCTAATCTTTGCACAGCTCTATAAGCACTGCTTGAGCTCCACAGGAGTACTGTAGAGGTCGTCACCAGACATGCTGCCTGACGCCTGCGGTCTAATAATAATGAATCATTCATACAGAGCTTTCAGGTTTGCAAAGTGATCTACATCCATTATCTCATTTGAGTCTCTCGTCCTGTGTCTTGGTAGGACCCAGACTTCTAGTTCCTTACATCACACGGCCAGTGGTCTAGGAGGTGACCATTTCAAGGTCTGAAGTGGACTGAAATGAGTATTTCCAATCAACAAGTGTTTACTGGACCAAGCACTACGCTGGGGGTTAGAGACACAGACTGAAAAATAGTGGGCGCTCTCTCTCTCTGTCTCTCTCTCTGTATGTGTGTCTCTGTCTCTGTCTCTCCTTTCTTTTTATCTCTCTCTGTCTCTCTCCTCTCTCTCTCTCTGTCTCTCTCTGTATGTGTGTCTCTGTCTCTGTCTCTCTCTTTCCTTTCTTTTTATCTGTCTCTGTCTCTGTCTCTCCTTTCTCTTTATCTCTGTCTCTGTCTCTCCTTTCTTTTTATCTCTCTGTCTCTCTACATTTCTGTCTGTCTCTCTGTCTCTGTCCTCTTTGTCTCTATCTCTCCACTTTCTCTCCTCTGTGTTTCTCTTTTTGTGTCTGTCTGTCCTTTTTCTGTCATCTCTCTCTCTCTCTCTCTCTCTCTCTCTCTCTCTCTCTTTCCACTTTCTGTCTATCTTTCCATCTGTCTGTCTCTCCTCTTTCTCTCTTTCTCTATACTTTTTTTCATCTCTCTATCTTTTGGCCTCTCCTCTTTCTCTGTGTCTGTGTCTACTCTCTATCTGTCTTCTTTTTCTTTTTATTTTGTATTCTTTTTTTAATTTACTTTTAGTTTACAAGATTCAGTTCCACAATCCCTTGAGTTTCAGATTTTCTCCCCTCCCTTCCCCCAACCCCATGGTGGCATGCAATCATGTCTTCTTTTTCTGTCTTTCTACTTTCTGTCTGTCTATCTCTTCTCTTTCTGTCTCTGCTTCTCTGTCTTTCTGTCTCTGTCTCTCTATCTCTGTCTCTCCTCTTTCTCTGTCTCTCCGTCCCTCTCTCTCAGAGCTTATATTCTTAAGGATTGACAACATATGTATATACACATATAAAATATGTATGTATAATGTGTGCATACATAAACATATGTAGAATAAATGTAAAATAAAACAAGAAAGTGAGGAGGGAAAGTACTAACACGTTAGGGTTTGGGAAGCCAGATAGGCTTCCTTAAGGAGCTGGTTCTTTAATGACTACTATGAACACCCGAATGACATACAGAGAGAGGTGCTCTCTGCATCCAGAGAAAGAACTGACAGCCAGGAGTAGTATAGAATAGCCTTACACATATGCTTCTCGGTGCATCGTGGTAGCTATTTCTAGGGCTGGAAGAGGAGGGAGGAAGGAAGAGAAAGGGAAAAAAGCATTTACATGATAACTTCATTGTATTTTAAAAGGAATAGCAAGTTGTACAGAATAGATTTGCAGTTTCATGTGCAATCATCTTTTTTTAATTATACTATTATAGAAATGCTTCTTTTATTTTATAAATTAAAAATAAACTTATTTTTAGAAAGGTGGTGCTTTAATGACTTCACATGTATAGCTTACTTTCTTAATGGGCAGAGGAGGAGCTTGAGGGAAGGAGAGAATTTGAAACTCAAAACATTTAAAAATGAGTGTTAAAATAAGTAAATATTTTAAAGGGATGCTTTAGCTCAGTCTTGGAGGAAGTGAGGCATTCTGTGAGGTGGAAGTGAAGAAAAAGTGCGTTTCTGGCATGGGGATGGCCAGTTAAAAGGCCCAGACATGGGAACTGGAGTGAGCAAAGTAAGGGGGGAAAAATCAGTTTGCCTGGACCCTAGAATACAGGAAGGAAAGTGATCTATAGCGAGACTCAAAAGACAGGCTGTGATTTGGGGTTTGGTTAAATGGCCTTGAGGGTTAGAAGCATCTGGACAATGGTCACAAGTTGGGCCTTATACTTAGCCAGCTCGCAACAGCAGGCTTTTAAATCCATCTTTTCACAAACTTACTCCCAAAGAAACTACCCCAGGTACAAAGGGGATAAACTCTCCCCCTTTCCCCCTTATATCAGGCCTGCCTGAGAGTTTTATTTTCTTGTTTCCTAATACACTTGACCTCTGAGCTGTTGAGAGGTCAGTGGCCATCTTTGCCTGGCATCTGGGAATCCAGGATTTCCCCAGTCCCATGTTCTTTTGGTGTAATCTAGAATAGCCTAACCTCCTTTCCTCTTACTTTATCCAAGACAGAGACTGGATTATTAAGAAAAAAAATCTCTACCAGCAACCAAGAGAAGATATAAATCTCAGAAGTTAGGCCAAGATGGGCTGCTAGTCCTACATCATGTTGGGTGACCAGGGACTTAGTGATCTCGACAATACATCTGGCATTTTATTGCCTCACTTGTCAAAAATGCTGACCAAAGCTAGTCTTGATGCCCTTCTCATAGGTCAAGGGTGTTCCCCAAATGTTTTTTACATTCCTCAGTCAATCCAGGTAATACTTAGAGTCAGCAGTCCTGTGTATCCTTGAACCTTGCAGTTCCCATGAATCACCACCTCTTATGACATCCTACCTCAGTAGCTTATGGTAGGATGTGGCAACTTAGACTCACCTGTCCTCATTCGAACCAGCAAGTCCAAAACATAGATGACATCAGCAATATAATCCAAGACCAACCACAGCATCAAGTGGTCACTTTGAAGTTCATCAAAACAGGCTCTAAACAATTACAAAAATACAAGTGATGTCAGAGCCCCTACTGCAGATGGAGAAGGCCAGGAACGTATGCCCAGCTGTCCATTTATATGGCTTTCTAATGAGGGAAATGATTACTAGTAATCAATAAGTTGGGGAGGTTCAGAGTTTTCTTCTTCTAAAGTCCTGATTTTAAAAAGTAAAAAGTCTCTTGAAGGACATTACTGATAATGGGATTGAATTAACTCTCCTCAATCTTGGTCAGACACCGCCCAACTTTACGAGGATTTTAATCTAAGATAGGGAAGCCCATGGTGTTCTGCTCACATTTGGGTGGGGATAAATTCCTTTATTAGTTTGCCCATAGCTGAGGGTGGTCTGGACATAGAGATAAGACTCTCTGTTCAAGGGTGATAGGCTGTCACTCTCAGCCCCTCTTGTTAATATAACCCACCTCCCATTGTGTTAACTAATCTCTTCCAAAAGAATGTATAAGCCCTGAGCCCAATGCCGTGGTTGTCTTAGAGATGTTTAAGAGAGGTGGCCAAATGATCATCCTTTTGTTAATAATGTGCTGACCTTATTAATAAAATGAGGAAATTGTGCAGAAACTCTATCTCTTGAATCTTTTCAACTGTTCCACTAAGGAGGGTGGAAAGGGAAGAATAGAGAATGCAGACATGCATATTCCTGAGTCAGCCTCTAAAGGCTACAGAAGTCACAGTTCCTTCACTGCAAAAGTACCGACCTTCATGGTCCATCAGCCCCTAGGTGTGATAGTCAGTAGTGATAATAATTCATAACAAGAAGCTTTTATATAACACTTATCTATCTATCTATCTATCTATCTATATATATACACACACACACACACATATATATATATATATATATATATATATATATATATATATGTTACCTCACTTGATCATTACAACTTTGTGGGGATAGGTGATGTTATTAATGTTCATTTTTTAGACAAGAAAATGAGGCTGAGAGGGTAAGTAATTTGCCTGGAATCACACAGCTGTCTGAGGCAGGATTTGAACTCAGGATTTTCTTACTCAAGTCCAGTGTTCTGTCCACTGTCACCAAGCTGCCTTTATTTCTTACACTTTAATAGCTTTCATCTTCAGGTAATTGGTCAAAAAGCCCTAAGATTCTCCTAAGAACAAACCCCATCTTCTGTCTTTCCTCCTTGTCTGGATAGGACCAACTCTTCATCGGGAATCCAAAAGGAAGTCTTGAGACAACACAATCTTATAACTGAAAGGAACTAGTTTTGTGTCATGGACCCCTTTGACATCTAATGAAACACATGGACCTCTTCTCATGTTTTTAGATGCGTGAAATACACTACATAGGATTACCAAGGTGACCAATTGTATTGAAACATAAATTTAACTGTTTTTCTCATCCAAGTTCACAGAACTCCTGAAATCTCTTCACAGACCAGGTTAAGAACCTCTGATCTAGTCCACTGCCATTCCACCATCACTGGAGAGATGAGTACCCTGAGCCCTGGAGAGGGAAGGTAACTCACTCGAGGTCAAATGACTGGTCAGGGGTAGAGTTGAACTCAGGTGTCCTGATTCCTAATCTATGGCACCACTTTCCTGTCTCCTCCAGCCCAGGGATTCCATACCTGCACACAAGCATGCACCAGTTATAGAAGACGGGGGCAGCCACAATGGTCAGCCACCTATAGTATAGGTTGCTAGAAGGATCTATCACAAAGATTTCCTTCTTCCTTCTGAAAAAAAACACACACATCCATATTAGCAGACACAATAGGAGGACTGGGGATCAGATGGAGAGTCAGAACACTTGGGCCAAAAGTCCTTCCTGGAAAGATAATTAGGTCTCTCTCCTTCGCCATATAAGATACCATGTCCAGGGTAGTCAGCCCTCTACTTCCACATATGTTGGAGGAAAGACTGCCTTGAAAGCAAAAGCAGAAACCCACGGACTGGATAGGGGTCTTCTGGAGTTCCCTTCCAGGCCTCTATTCCAGGAGCCTTTTCTCTTTTTGTTGATTGCAAAGGATAACCACGTAATGACCAAAGTAAATTCCACGTGTTATAGCTTCCTTCCCTCATGTCAGTCCGGTGCCTCATTGTGATATGGAAGTGTGACCTTACACTCTCAAAGGTGATGCCAGGGTGTCTCGAAGTTCAGAGAGGCCAGAATGAGAGAAGTCAGAAAGTCTCTGTCTATCTGATAGACAAGTCAGAAAGTCTCCTAGTGTGGGTACAGGTGGTATGTCTGCTGTTCCAAGAAGCAGCCCAGGAGTGCCTGAGCTCGTCACCAGAAAGCTGGCCAGGAGACAATGAATTTTCTGTCACTGCAACTTATAAAGGAGGTGTCATTTGTTGTGGCAGGAAAGGGAGTGCCCATGACAGAGAAGCAATGACTTCTATCACTTAGGTTCTTTGGAAGGCTATAAGAGAAAACACAGTACAGTACAGGTGCTACCCAGAGAAGTAGTAGAAACCACAACACAGCCCTTCCATTCCACGGGTTTTATCTGGGCTCAGTCATTCCCTACAGGTTTCAGCCCTCAGTCCCTTGCTCTGCGTCTCCATGAACGAGCTAGGTTATTTAGGCAGGGCATTTCAAGCAGGATCCTGAAATCACAGAAAATGTTCTTGCTTTCCCTTTTCTCTGCATCCCCAGCTCTAAACAAAGAGACTTGCATATGGCGGGTACTTAATAAATGCTTGTGGCTGATAATAATGATTCTAACAAAGTAGCTTTTTGTAGTTATTTCTACACTTTTCCTACAGAGCAAGCTCTTAAGGATTACATTCAGAATTCTTATTTTCACTTAGACTCAGCTGATCTTTCTCTGTCATGCCATATGTGCCATAATTTGAAATCCAGTAACTCATGTTTTACCAAAAGTGTTCTTGCGGGTTATTAGGAGGCTCCAAAGATTCTGCCTGCCTTTGTTGATAGCTTTAGGAGCAGGATGGGATGCTCATTTGTGAGGCTTTGGAGTTTTCCCAGGATTCCCCTCCACCACAAAAACTGAAGTAAAGTTGGTAATTCTCTCAAGGGAGCATCCGTATTCTTTAAAGGATTTGGCTTTCCTAAGAATCAAACCCAGTCCATTTGCGTTTACCTGTGTGGGCAGTCACTTGGGTGGGGAGTATGAGTTGGCTAACTATCAGGTTTGCTGAGTTACAGTAGAAACAGGTAAGTTGTATAGATGGGGTCGCTGGGTGGGCAAACAGGTTTTCTAACCTTCTCTCCATCCTGCAAAGGAACTTGTTTACCTAGTCCTCGAGTGGGGAACCTGTGGCCTCGAGGCCCCATGGAGCCCTCTAGGTCCTCAAGTGCAGCCCTTTGACTGAATCCAAACTTCACAGAACAAATCTCCTTATTAAAAGGATTTGTTCTGTAAATTTGGACTTGATCCAAAGGCCACACTTGAGGATTTAGAGGGCAACATGTGGCCTGGAGGCCGCAGGCTCCCCACCTCTGACCCTCTTTGTTGATGATGCTGGTGTAGGACATTTCACCATAAAACATGAGCCCTGAAACAATTTCCAGGAAGAAAAATTCTCTTCCTGGCAGTGGGAACTCCTTGTTTCCTTCCTTATAACTGTAATACCTACGTTCTCTTTGTATGGTGTTGAAACCCTATGTTGAAGTAGGGACTACAAGTGAGAAGGGAAGGGAAGGGGAGGGGAGGGGAGGAGAGGAAAGGGGAGGGGAGGGGAAGAGAGGGAAGGGAGGGGAGGAGAGGGAAGGGAAGGGAAGGGAAGGGAAGGGAAAGGAGAGAGACAGAGAGAGATAAAGAGAGAGAGAGAAGGGAAGAGAAGACAGAAGGAAGGAAAGAGAGAAGAGAGGAGAGGATAGGAGAGGGGAGGGGAGGGAAGGGCAGGGCAGGGCAGGGTAGGGGAGAGGAGAGGAGATGGTGGAAGGCCACCCTGGGCACTTGGAAGCTTGCTTCCAGCTCGGAGCCCGGGCTGCCAGGACAGGACAGTGTGGTACTGCCGTTCCACAGACATTTAAGGCATCTTGACCATCCCAACACATTTTCACCCAATACTTACTCTACTTCCTTTGAGGGTTTATCCTTTTTCTCTTCTTCCTTTTCCACCTTTTTCTCCTCCTTTTTGCTGCATAACATAGGGTGACATTGAGCAATTTTTAGGCACCAACTACTATCATTCTACACTAAGGGGAGCAGGCTGAGCAGAGGCAGAGGCTGGGGAGGAGTTAAATGAGAACTTTTGAGTAAGTCTAGGCAACTAGAGCATGTGCCCAATCTCTTACATTAACAAGCTAGGATGAGAGGAGACTATTGATTTGGGAAAAAGAAAAAAAAATCCATTCACCTTGACTTCAAGTCAAAATATACAGAGTTGAGAAAATATTTCCAGTGTTCCCTGCTAATGGACAACTTGTTTCCCAACCTCTGCTCTTGAAATGTTTTGAGAGCATCCCTGAGGAGTCATAAGTCATCCCAGGACCTTTTTGGGGGAGTCAAAATGGAACTCTAAAAGAATCTGAAACCACAGAATGGAAAGATCATTTGGAACATGTCAAGTCATTGAGAAGAAGGCCCTAAAGGCAGGAGACGTTGTGGTAAGAATGCTCACTTTGGAACCAGAGGGTCTTTGTTTGAATCCCAGTTCTGTTGTCTATTGTCTACAGGACTTGGGACCTTGGACTAGCAGCTTGGTAATGCAGTGCTGGACCTGGGTTCAGGAAGACCTGAGTTCAAATCCAGCCTCAGACACTTACTAGCTGTGCGACCCTGGGCAAGTCACTTAACCATTTTTGCCTCAGTTTCCTCATCTGTAAAATGAGCCAGAGAAGGAAATGGCAAACCACTCCAGGATTTTTTGTCAAGAAAACCTCAAACTGGATCATAAAGAGTTGGATATGACTGGAAACCTAAACACCAAACAACAAGGACTTTGGACAAATCACTTTACTTATCTTGACGACAGCGTTGTTATCTGTAAGTTGAGGTGGAGGTAGGACTATGGGCCAGGTAGGACTTGAGCCAGATGACTGCTAGAGTGCCTTCTAGCTAGTGACATGGGAATCATCTACTAGAGAGGGCACAGCACAGTGGATAGAAAATTAGATTTGGAGTCAGGAAGACCTGAGCACGAATCCTGCCTCAGACCTTCACTCTCTGTGTGACCCTTCCCAAAGGGGGGGTGAGCAGTGGTTATTCTTATTATTTATTAATATGACTACATTATAACATAATAATATTATTTGATGTATTTAATAAAAATAAGGGTTATATTATAAGTAATATTAATAAATTAATGTTATTTATTATTTTTATATTATCATTATTTATTATTGTTTTCCCATTTTTCCTGCAATTTAAGCACTGAATTCAGGGTTGCTGTTTCATATCAAAACCTTGGTCCTTGAAAAATCAGCAGCAGTAGACCACAAGCCAAGTCAAGAAGGGGTCTGCATCACTTACGGCGATGGCCCTCAGGGTCAACAGGCGTTTTGTCACTGGGTCAGTCACAGACTCATGGACCCTTAGAGCTAGAAAGGGTCTTAGAGACCATCTAGCATCTTTTCCTTTACTGATGAGGGAGCTGAGGCTCAAAGGTCACTAGTGGGTAGCAGAGCAGAGACTTGAAGCTAGGCCTTCTGGTTCCCAGCACCAAGCCTTATGGGAAACTGCCAGCATCTCGTCCCTTCTGGTCAAGCTTCACGAAGCAGGTCTTCTTGGGAGATTCCTGCTTTGGGTTGGAAACGACTAAAAATGCCAACTTCTAATAGGCAGATGCTGGGGTTTGCTCCTCAGAGGGCAAGGCTTTGAGGGATAGCCTATAGCAGCTACTCCCAAAGTAGAGGTGACCTCAGCCGCCACGTTGGGGCATGGATTTGGTTCATAGAGCAGTATTGGCCCTTAGACAGTATTTAGCTCAGCTTTCTCCTCTGGTTAGAGTTTGAATTGGTAAGAACCTGAAAACACTAGATAAGCCCACTAGTACTGATTTTAAAGCCTCCAGACCGTCCAGTGAGAACCAAAGACCTGGCCGACATAAGTTGTTCCAGAGTCCCTGGCGCCTTTTTCTGCCTTTAAAGTATTAGCACCAATTCACCAGCAGAGGCTGCTGTTCACACAATTATCATTCAGTAGCAGCCCCTAGTCTGAGTTTCCCTGCTTAGTGAGGGGAGGTCAGGCTGGTAACGCTTCCTCATGTTTCTATAACCCTATGACAATATGCTGTCTCTGCAGTCCATCTGCTGCCTGTTAAGTGATAACTGCCCAGGAGGACCTCGAGAATCTAGAAAGAACACCCATGCCTGTCACCCAATCTAGCCTCACCGCTGCCTTACCAAACCAAGGAGAGATTTTCTTTTCTTTTTTTTTTAAACAAAGGAGGCATTCTCCTAAGTTTATCAGGAGAGCTATTAGACAATGTTAGCGTTGGTTGGGACCCCTGGGAACAACTGGAAACAAGATTGAGTGATGCTATTCAAATGCAACAGAATCAATGTGAAAAAATTCCCTGAAAATTTGAAAGAAAAAAAAAGGAGGGAGAGACAAAGACAGAGACAGAGGAGAGACAAAAGAGACACAGACACACAGAGAAAGCAAGCTTTCATGTGGACAGACAGGATGCTACATAGAGCATTTTCTTATACATTCTGTGCTTCTATCAATTTGTCCTCTTTGACAGAATCCTCTCTGACTGTATCCACACCTCTCTCTGGCTTTGCAGGGATAGCCTAGAGTGGTTACCTCCTAGTGCGTGGGAGCTCTGCCCCACTCCAGGGCTCTGATTTGGTTTACGAAATGTCAGAGTTGGACTGGCCTTTATACAGTATATAATTCAACTTCGTCCTGTAAGGCTAGGAGATGTGAAAGTCTCATTTTGCCTCAGTTTGCAAAGTTAAACTAGAACTTGTGCCTCTTGACCCCCAAACCAGAATGCTTTTCTCAGTGAAGTTCTCTGCCTCTCTGTTGAGGGTGGAGAAAGAAGGAAGACAGAGAACATCTCCAAACTTCCCCTACTTTATTGCTCAATCTTCCTCCTGACTTTAAATCTGTATGGTTTCAATACGTTTAAAGTCTCAGGTTTGTTTAAACACTGAGTTTAAATATTCAAGTAGGTTTCATGAATGAATGAACTTTAATTTTTTGTACATGCTGGAGTTCTGGCCTCTTGAATTTGATGTGCAAATTTATGCAAACAAAATGCAAATGGTGGTCCCAGCCAGAAATGGAGGGGAGGGGAAACCTTATCCTAGGAATGGAACGGAAAATAAAGAGGAATTCTAAATAATTACAGCACTTCTCTCACTATAAGAGGATTCAATATGGAGAAGTCAATTGGACTGAAAAATGCAAACTTCCCAACCTGCTGTCCCACCACACTGATTTTTTGCCCCAGAAATCTGGGTTTAGTGTGGTCGCAAGGACATGGGGCAGCCAGGATTCGCTCGTCTCATGCTCAGAAAATGTAAAGCCATCATTGCGGGCAAGAAGGACAAGACCTACAGAGCTTTGAAAATGAAATCAGGCCCATGACTCCTAAATTCACTGGTAGTCATTTAATACTGAAACAACACTGAAGAAAAACAGTCTGCTACTGGGGAGGGGGGGGGACACAGAGGAGTGAAGACCCCAGTCTAGCTTTTCCTCGCTTTGAGTTACGTTCCGTTGCCCAGAAATCTTCCTTGGATGGCAGGCAGCAGCAGGGCAGAAAGGGGAGAGAGTCAAGCAGGAGTTTCTACAGCTAGGAGAGCCACCACTAGGGGGAGATGTTGTAGAACAGAGGGTAGGAGGCTTGGTTGACTTTGCCAAGGGAGCACTGGAGGTACTTACTCTTGGTTGGCATTGTTGCAGGTGTTGATATTATATCTGGCCAGCGGCCAGCCTCTGCAAGGACGTAAATAAAACACAGAATTTGGAGAGTTTTTAATCTATTTCCAATTACTCAGGGTCCTTGATTTCTACTTTGTACATTATTCAAGTCCTTCCTGTGTTTTGGACCCATTCCTGCTTCCACTGTGTTCTGTCCCATTCTGACGACTGTGCTCATTAGGGAGTTCATCAGCAAGCTACTTAGGGAGTTGAGTTGATGTTCACAGGGAACAAATATAACAGGCTGTTCAAAAAATTAATGCAGCTTTCTTTTTTTGCTTTGTTTTTTTTGGAGAGGGGAAGGCAGGGCAATTGGAGTTAAGTGACTTACCCAAGGTCACATGGCTGGTATTAAGTTTCTGAGTCCAGATTTGAACTCAGGTACTCCTGACGTCAAGGCTGGCGCTCTATTCATTGCACCCCCTAGCCACTCTATAATGTAGCTTTCTTAAACCACATTAAAAGGAGTATTGAATGTAGAACAAGTGTGACCCTGGGCAAGTCACTCCACCCTGTTTGACTCAGCTTCCTCATCTGTAAAAATGAGTTGGAGAAGGTAAACCATTCCAGTATCTTTGCCAAGAAAACCCTAAATACGGTCACAAAGAGTCAAGCATGACTAAAATGAACGAACAACAATAAAATGTAGAACAAGCGAGACAAGAGTTCCACTCTGATGGACAAGTCAGAACATATCTGAAGTATTGTGATCAGGTTGGGGTGTCACCAGTAAGGGGGCCGTGAACAAATTGGAATTCAAGTCAAGAAACATTTTTTAAACCATCCTGTGGGCTATGCACACAGACAAACATGGAAAAGTCCCTGCCCTCAAGGAGCTCTCATTCTCCTCTAGAGAAACAACATGTGAACAAAGATACATATTATATGTGTATGTGACGTTATATATAATATATGTGTGTATATATATACTTGTGACATATATGTATACATACACACAAATGTATGTGTGTATATGTATGTGTGTGTGTGTGTGTGTGTGTGTGTGTGTGATTTCAGCAGGGAGATGGGGAGAATCCTAAGAAATGGGGGAATCAGGAAAGGTTTTAGTAGGAGGTGGCATTTAGGCTTAGCCCTTAAGAAATGTAGGGATTCCAAGGGGTAGAGCTAAGTAGAGCACTCCAGGCATGGAGGTGGAAAATGGAATAAGAAGTAGGCCAAGTGGATTGGGTTTCAGAGTGCATGGCGGGGGATAATGTGAAATCAGTCTAGAAACTGAAGTTGGTATCAGATTGTGAAGAGCTTAAAATGCCAAAGAGATGACTTTATAGTTTATTCTAGAGGCTGAGGATACCCATGAAGCTTCTTGAGCTGGCGGGGGGCAGGGAGTGGCAGACAGTCACACCTGTCCTCTAGGATTATCATTTTGGCAGGGGTGGGTGGAGGATGGATTGGACAGGGAAGATCCTAGAGGCATGGAGACCAATGAACACTATTCCATGTAAGAAGTGATGAGGGCTTGAAAAAGGGTAGTGTCTGCATGAGTGGAGAAAAAGATGCAGATGGGAAGAGGTATTGTGATGGTAGAATCAACAAGACTGGATAGGAGGAGTGAAGAAGAGAAGAGAGGAGAATGACTTGGAATTGTATGATTGAATGATGATCAGTTGAAATAGTGATCAGTGCTGTCCTAGACAGAAAGATGGAAGGTAGGAAGAAGGATGGTTTTTAGGTAGAAAATAATGAGTTTTGCTCTAGGCATATTGAATTTCAGATGCCTATGGTATATCCAGTAGGAGATGTCCAACAGGCAGTTGGATGCTGATGTGAGCCTGGAACTCAGGAGAGAGATGAAGGCTGAATAAATAGACCTAGGAGCCAAGTACACGGAATTTATTGAGCCAGCTGGAGCTGAGAAGATCCTTGTGAGAGACTGTAGAGATAGAAGAGAAGGGGGCCCAGAATTGACTCATGAGATACATTTTTTTAGCAAAAGAATAGAGGTGGGGGCAGCATAAGGCATGTAGGGAGGCAGAAAGTAATCCTTTTTTGTCTGGAATATAGAGTCAATGGATGTAAGCTATAGAAGACAAAATTAGGGAAGTAAGATGGTGTCAGTTTGTAGAGGTTAACAGGTTAAATAACAGGTTAAAGTGTTATTTTATTGGGTAGGTGGCAGGGAGCCACTGGAGATTTTTGAATGGATGAGTAACTTGACCAGATCTATAAATATATATAAAATTTATAAAATATACAACATATCTTATATAAATAAAATATATCTAAAATATTATAATAATATATGTCATATAAAGTGTTATATATGATATAAACTATATTATGTATAATATATAATATAGTATATAAAACATATACTATATAATAAAATATATACTATATAAATCCATAAGATTTTTTTGGAGAGTAGATTAGAGAGGATAGAATAGCCACATACATGTATCTGTGGACATGTTTTTCCCCCAGTAGAATGTAAGCTCTTTGAGAGAAGGATCATGTTGATTTTATAGAATTGAATTCTAAGAGTAGAGTCCAAAAGACCTCTTAGGAAGCTGCTTCAGGAGCCCAGGTGTGTATGGTCTTATGCTAGGGTGATAACAGTGGGAAAACAGGAAAAAAGTAAGAGGGAGAGATATTGGAGGCGTGATGTCAGCAGAGAATGAATCCAAAATAATCTCAGGGTTGTTAAATGGGTTCCACAGGCAGAAGCAGTGAAGCCAGAAGGAGGGAGGAGGTGTATCGGCCAGTCTGGAGCATGGCTAGTGTGAGGTTCCAGTAAAGGTGCCCTGTGGACAGTTGGAGAGGTGGCTCTGGAGGTCAGGAGAGAGGTCGGGGTTGGAGAAGCAGGTTGTGGAGCCTTCTGCCAGGGGGTGATGGCAAGACAGATTGAATTAACTTTCTGAGCAGCAGTGTCACTCAGTGGTTCACAATGAGCTCATATCAATTAAAGCTCCTAATCCTTTCCTGTAATTGAGTAGCTGATTTTTTTTTTAACTCCAAGGGTTAGACTTTACATTCAGGCCTATTAAATTTCCTGTCAGTTCTAGCCCATCTTTGCAGTCTGTGAAGCTCTTTGTGACTCTTGCTTCTGTCACTCGACATAGTAGCCATCCCTTCCAGGACTCCTACAGAGCGTCCCTGTGTGTTTATTACCACGTATGCATTCAGCTGACATCGCTCCTCCCACCCCCTCCGCCTTCCACCCTTTGCCTCAACAGCCTAAGAAAGTCAGTTTGATCCCTGCTCTAAGCCTCTTGGCATCACTGGCCAGTCCTGCCTGTCCCTGATCCCACCCAGAACACACACACAGTTGTGGTCATGCTATGTGAAGCTGTTGGCAGATGGACTGAGGCCTGACAGCCCAGCTCTCACTATTTATGGCACTAGACAGGCCAGTAAGATATCCTTCTGCCTATTTCTGTCACCCTTTCTGTCCAAGCAACAACTGAGTTTTCCCTGTGCCATAGGGGGAAGGGACTTTGCCCGGTCCAAGCTGCTGTTGTCCTTGGCTAGAATTGGGGGTGGAAGGAGGGGTCAAGAGGGAGACCGAGTCTCAGATTCTAGGGCTTGCTGGGTCATGACCGGTTCTGCTTGTTCTAAGGGTGCGAGGCTTGGCTCTGATTAGGTAAAGAATTCCTGGAGGAATAATGAAGCTGATTCTCCTATTATTCTAGAGGCATGTAAATTCAGGCCCATGGAGCTCTGGGGTCCAGAGAGGTGTTGTACAAACACACCAAGAACTGTGATAATGAGCCGCTGTTTACTGGGTTTATCCCTCCTCAGCCCACAGGGCCAGAGGGAAAAGCGACCTCATCTATGCATTTAGCCAATAGCTCATTTTGCATAGGAGACAAACGAAGTCAAACAACAGGAAGCCTCCCCATTTCCAGCTCACCTCCACTGCACAGGCCCAAAGCCCCCTCCCACCCCATGTCCATGCCATTAAGGCGGCCTGTCCGTACCTTCATTCCATTCTCTCTCTCTCTCTCTCTCTCTCTCTCTCTCTCTCTCTCTCTCTCTCTCTCTCTTTCTCTCCCTCTTTCTCTTTCTCTCTCTCTCCCTCCCTCCCTCCCTCCCTCTCTCCCTCCCTCCCTCCCTCTCTCTCTTTCTCTTTCTCTCTCTCTCTTTCTTTCTCTTTCTCTTTCTCTCTCTCTCTTTCTCTCTCAACAGAATATATATGTATATGTGTATATATGTACATAAATATATATGTATACACACACACACACACACACAAGTCTTGCTGAGCACAAGGTCAGAGAGGAGACAGTTTGGTTCACCAGCATCACCTTATCTATGATCCTATGACCCAAAGGGAGCCTGAGTCTCCCTGCCTCAGAGCCATATGAGAGGCTGAAAGAGAAATAGACTGACTGACCTTTTCAACATTAAAACAAGTCTGATTGTCTAGTTGAGGGCTCCCAGTAGAATGACCCAGATCCCCTCTCAGTCCCCGGTTTAGATTGAACCAAGAACTGGTAAAGTTTATCTTTCACATTTGCAACCCAGGGGAAAATGCATGCCGAGAAAATCATCTTTAGCTTGTCCAGGGTTGTGTTGCTCTAATTTAAATATTTAAATGTAAGTCTTTATCGAAAGCTGTGGAATGGGACAGGGAAAAGCCGTATCTTATTTTAAATGACATCTTATTTTTTCTTCTATGGAGTGTGACCCTGGGTAAGACCTTGCAGATTCAGCCAAAGGCATCATTTCATTCTTCCAGGGAGATGGCCTGAGACAAGAATAAACCTGTCCTCGACACTTATCCAAGACATGCCTCCCCAGCTGCACTCTCTCTCCATCCCCCACCAAGCCCAGACAAAAGTGTACAAAAACGCCTGCTGTGCTTTCTGTGACGATTGCAAAGGCTTGTCACTGGCCAGCCGTTGCTTAGTTAAGTATCATCAGCAGAATTCTGCGGAAAATGAGAGCCTCTTACAATGCAGCAAGGCCAGAAATGCCAACATCAGAGAGGCCAGTCTTCCTGGGCCAGGATTTCTCTGGGTCTGATCTTAAGGACACTGCTTTCAGTGAGAGGCTGCTCATTGAGAAAGGAGACTCACCTTATCCTTTATACATCCCTTTTAGGAGTACCAGCCTCACTCGTGAGGAGTAGGATAGACAGCATCTGGTGAGCTATAATAATGACTTCATCCCAGCCAGGCAGCCTGAACTTTAGTGGGCGTGTTGTCAGAGAGGACTCCTGGGCCATCTTCTCCTCTCACTCTACACTGCTTCACTGGGTAATTTCATCAGTTCCCAGAGATTTAATGACCGTCTCTACCTGATGCTTCTCAGATTTACCTATCCTGCCCCAGACTGTCTGCTTGCCTCCAATCTATTATCTTCAATTGCCTTTCAGACATCTCAAACTGGATGTACAATAGACATTTTAAATCCAATATGTCCAAAGCAGAACTTATCATCTTTTCCCTGAAACTCTCTCCTCTTCCTGCTTTATTACTGTAAAGGACAACACCATCCTCCCAGTCCCTCACAACCTCGGAGTCTTCCTGGATTCCTCAGTATCTCTCACACATACCCCCACCCCCGATATCCAATCTGTTGCCAAGGCTGATCTATTTTACCTTTGTAACATCTCTCCAATAGACACCACCGCCATTTTGGTGCAGGTCCTCATCACCTCACTGCAACAGCCTGCTGGGGGGTCTGCCTTCTTAAAGCTTCTTCCCACTCCTACCCATCCTTCATGGGGCCACTAAAGTGGTTTTCCTAAAGTGCCGGTCTGATCATGTCACTCCTGTACTCAATAAACTCTAGTGGCTCCCTCTTATCTTCAGGATCAAATACAAAGTGCTCAGTTTGACATTCAAAACCTTTCACCACCGAGCCTCCTTCCACCTTTCCATGCTTTTTATACCTTACTCCCTACCCATACTCTTCAATCCAGTGTCACTGGCCTCCTCGCTGTCCTACAAACAAGGCCCTCCCCCTCTCAGCTCCAGGCATTCTTTCTGGCTTTCCTATGTGCCTGGAATGTTCTCCCTCCTTCTCCATTATTACCTCCCTGGCTCCCTTTAAGTCCCAACTAAAATCCCACATTTCATTGTAAGTTTTCCCCAGCCTCTCTTAATTCTAGCGTCTTCCCTGCATTAATTATTTCCTATTTATCTTGCATGTTGCTCGCCTTCTGTACATTTGTTATCTCTCCATTATATTTTCACCTCCCAGAAGGCAGGGAGCTGTCTTTGCCGCTTTTTTATCCTCAGCATTTGGCACAGTGACTGGCACTTAGTAGGCATGTAATAAAGGTTCATTGATTGATTGATTGATCTAATAAGCCATAAAAGCAAAAGCAAAAAAAGAAAACCCAACCAAACCCACCCTTCCCCTTTGAAATCCCACCTCCCATTGTCTTTGGAAGGTGTCTTACCTTCTCTCTCTGTCTGAGGCCTCTTGGATGCCTAAGTTGGACTGGGTGTAGCTTTCTTGGCAGGGCAACTCTTTGAGTTCTCCTCCTCGGAAACGCTCCAGGAAGGAATCTGGTCTTTGGTCTTCATGGCGTATACGTCTTGTAGCCCATGCTCTAAGGGAAAGGATGAGCCGTGACCACCTGGGTAGAAAGAAGGAAAGGGCAATGGGGTAAAAGAACATCACAGGCATCAGAGGCCAACTCCTTCATTTTGCAAACAAGGAACACAAGACCTAAGGAGGTTAACTGATTTGTCCAAGGTCATAGAGGTAGCAAACTTCCGCAGCAACATTTGAACCCAGATCATCTGGCTTCAGAGCCTTTCTCCACAATATTATGCTGCCTCCAAGGTGTTAGAATATCTGGTTTCAGTTCTAGATTCTACCTGTCTCCCAAACACCATGGAGGAAAGGATAGAGTTGAATCCTAACATTTTGTTTCAGGTAAAGCATCATTTTATGAAGGTGGCTTGCTTAGCCGCCCCACCCTTGAACCCTAATCAGTCGAAGGCCATACAGACTGGAACATGAAGACCAGTATCCCTTTGTGGGCCAAATGGTGCAAATATACAAGACCCTTTGTGATGGACCAGGATCATGTCCCTTATATGACTGGGAAGTGAGGTAGAGGAAACTGAGTGGTTTGGGATGGGCTATGGGATCTCACGGTGGGGTGTGATATTTGTAATAAATGTTTCTTTCTTCATTTTATGGGGTTAGGTGAGCGAGCTCAGCTCACATAACATAATAGGCTAATTTTCTCATCTTGTACTTGCATTTTGAGTTATATAGCCATTGACTGAGCAGTGGTACCCATGGTCTGAAGAGCCAGGCTTCAGCCAAAGGCATAATTAACAAAATGACTGTTTTCCTGCTCACTATCTTTTGGAAAAGAGAGCAAACACAGAACTCTCTAACAAACAAACAACCCAGATAGTTATAGCAGTGTTCAAGGATATGGTATAAAAAAGAGGGACCAGCTAGGTGGCACAGTGGATAGATCACCAGGCCCATATAAGGAAGATTCATTTTCCTGAATTCAAATCTGCCCTCAGACATCTACTAGTTGTCTGACCCTGGGCAAGTCACTGGACCCTGTTTGCCTTAGTTCCCCATCTGTAAAATGAACTGGAGAAGGAAATGGCAAACTAGTTTAGTATCTTTGCCAAGAAAAACCACAAACAGGATCATGAGGAGTCAGACATGGCTGAAAACTATTGAACCACAACAACAAAAACTGAAAAGAAGAGAATTCTAAAGGAACATTTAGGTACAATTTGACACTTCCCCCTCTCTTTGATATGGATATGGACTGTGGTCTACATTGATTGCATTTCTTAAACCTTCAGTGTGAGCGTTTTAACCTCAGAAACTGGCCAACACTAAGAATCAGGGCTTGATTTTATGGATTATCTACTCGAGACACAAGAAACTGGAGGAGAAAATGTTAATGTGGATTAAACTTTAAAAGGGAGCGTGTGTCCTTTTTTTTTTCTTTCAGTAAGCCGGTTGTTAAACATTTATCGTACATCCCTGACTATCCCTTCTTTGTCCTACCAGAGTGTTGATGTCAGAGCTGCTGGCCACTCCGCTAGCTTCCCAGCAGAGTGCTGTGGGACCTCAGGGCCGAGGAGACAATAGAAGCAGAAGAGGACCGGGGAGATGCTTTCCACCACGTGGGTTCTAGCAGTAGGCAGTAGCAACTGCCCTGCCTACTCCCAGACACTGACTAGCTGGGCAGAGGCGCTGTCCAGATTTGCAGTCCTGGTTTCATCCTGGATGCCTAACTCTCCTTCAACCCACATGACCATTCAGTTGTCAGATCTTGTCTTTCTACCTCCATGTCATTAGTTCAGGTTCCTTCCCTATTCACACAGTCCCCATCACCTTTCCTCTGAACTCTTACAATAGTTTCCTGATTGGTTTTGCTGCCTCAAGTCTCTCCCTTTTCCAGTCATCTTTCTTTTTTTTGTTTTTTTGTTTTTGTTTTTTGGAAGGCAGTTGGGGTTAAGTGACTTGCCAAGGTCACATGGCTGGTAAGTCTTAAGTGTCTGAGGCCGTATTTGAACTCAGGTCCTCCTGACTTCAGGGCCAGTGCTCTAGTCACTGTGCCACCTAGCCGCCCCCAAACTTTGATTAATTTCTAGCAAGAAATTGGGTTTCTGGCACTGCCAAGTTAATTGACTTTTACTCTGAATTTTCCATACCTTGGGTCAAAGTGGCTTTTGCTGTGTCAAACCTAGTGGAGATGCTGCTAAATGATTGTACCATGATATCCACCCTGTGGGACCTGTTGGTGGGAGGAGGGGAGCCCCAAAGTAGCTACTGACAGGCCCTCGAGCTTTCAGCCAAGACAATCAGAGGGACAGAGACCCTGCTCAACCTGTACAGATGTGGGGTTGCGCTACGGGATTTTCAAAGGTTTATGAAGTTGGTATTTCAAGACTTGCTCAACCAAAGAGCAATGACTTACCCTGTTGATATGATCTTCTCCTTAAACTCTCATGTGCAGCACTGAATCAGTCTGATCTACGAGGCTGGGCCTTATTTTTCATGTAAAATCTTTTAAGTAAGTTTTCCCTTCCAGATTGCTACTTTCCCAATTGCAGTTTTGATATTTCATAGGTCAACATAAAAAATTAAATGGGAATTTGGGGGAGCTTTGCAGAAGCCACAGATAACACATGAAGGCCAGCAAATGACAGAAAATGTTTAGAAACTCAGAAATGTATAAAATATATTAAAATATATAAAATAGTATGATATAATATCAACCCAAATTTTATAGTAAGGTACTGTAAATAGCCCCATAAAAGAAAAAGAAAAAAATCGGACTTCTCTGATATGGAGAGGACCAAAAAATGTTACTTGGGTTTCCAGAACGTGAAGGCATAGTGTTCCTAACCCCCATAATGTGGAAGGGATAACAGTAATTCCCTAGAATGTGGGATCTCCCCATTAGAATTTACGTATTTAATATAAATGCTGTTTTTCAGGCAGAGGAGTAGGGGTGGAAAGAGAACATTTGAGGTGAGAGGAAAAAAAGAGATTTGCCTGAAATGTGAATAATACCCAGAAATCCTAAAATTTTTGCCTGAGGTCTTTAAGGTCAGACTTTTGTAGGGGGAAAAAGAGAATATTTGTAGTACAAAAAGGGAGATCAACTTGTATTACTGAAAACTGATTAATGATGGGGTGTCTGGTCTCATCAATTCTGCTGCTTTCAGTAAATTTATTCTTAGTGCTTTAAGCAATAATTCAAGGATTAAACAACACTGGTAGACTGCCATAGAGAAAAGAGCACAGAATTTGAAGTTGGAAGATCTGGGTTTGAATCATGCTTCCATCATTTCAAATCCCACTTCTGACACTTACTACCTGTGGGACTATAGGTAAATTACTTAACCTCATGGGTCTCTGTTTCCTTATCTCTAAAATGGGAATGATACATGTGCTACCTGCCTCATAGGGATGCTATGAAGATCAAATGAGAATATGGAAATGTTTTGTCACTATAAGCAGCATTTGGTTTGGGGCTGGACTTAGAATTTCACTGCTGTAAGGAACTCCCAGAGAGGAAATTGTCTCTATTCATGCAGGTGAGCACCTGCGCTGCAATTTATAGACTTAGAGAGTTGTCTGGGGCATTAAGAAGGAAAATCACTTACCCAGGGTCATACAGGCAGTGTGGGTCAGAGATAAGACTTGAGCCCAGTTCTTTCTGGCTCTAAGGACACCTCTCCATCTGATGCCATGACACCTCTCTTGAAAAAGTGTCTAATGTATTCAACAAGAATAACAATGCATGACAAAGTACTCGGTAGATTTTAGATGTAGATTCAGATTATTTTCATAGGGTCAGGGGTATGGGGAATACGATATTGATAAGAGACCCCACAGATACTGGAAATGGAATCAAATTCTTCTAGCTCAGTGGTTTTAGCAAAGTTATTAGTCTTGTAGTATGGCTTCATGAAATATATCATGGGGGCAACTAGGTGGTACAGTAGATAGAGCACTAGCCCTGGAATCAGGAGGACCTGAGTTCAAATCTGGCCTCAACCACTTGACACCAGCTGTATGACCCTGGACAAGTCACTTAACTCTGATTGCTTTGCAAGAAAAAGAAAGAATATATTATGCAATCCTCAAAAAAAAAAAAACCCAAAAAATACCCAAAATATGTCTTCCTTTTAAATAGCTTAGTCATCCCTTATCTGACCATTTGTTTGTGTCCTTCCATTGTTGTTCACTCACTGGCCAACTCTAAAGTATGATGCTACTGTTAGCAGTAGAATGAACTCTGCTCTAATCAAGCTCACTTACCAGGCCAGGATGTTACCCTGAAGAAATCCCTTTCTACTGCGGAAATTCAGACCTTCCTGAGGTTTAGTACATTCGGGCCAAGATAAAATCAGTCATAGGTAGAACTCCAACCCTTCACCTTTCCTTACCACCCTTTCTTCCCATGCTTCTCCTTTTCATATTGACTTTTTTCAGAGGAGGAGCAATATTATGCCCTCTGTTACCTGGCTGGCCTCTGGCTCGTGAAGGAACTTTGGCAGGATTCAGAGGGGGCTCTGGTCTCCTCAGTGATCACTCGTTGCAATTCTGATGATGAGTCCTCACATGTGGAATGAGACCTGTGAAATGAAATGTGTAGCAAGCTGATTTGATTACAAACCCACCATCCCCTGGAGTGCAGACGGGAATAGGGTGACCAGACACCCAGCTAGCTCTACCAGGGACAGCACCATTGGGAACCTGGGACACAAGGGGCTCACCCAACCAATTCACACTCAAGCCAAGCCCTTCTCTCTGGGAATCACACATGCCTGTGGTTTCAGCGTCTGGTCCACCACGATCCTGGTGAGCAGCAATGCTGCTCAAGTGTCATGCACTGAGGGAAACCAATTTCCGCACCATTCATAATGTTTGCTGTGTTCAAGCAGCTCTTTGAGAAACTCTAGTGATAAGTTTAACTTGAGCTCTTTGCCCTGGAAATATACTTAGCCTTGACTTGGAATGTGAAAGAAATTCTTTAATGTTTAATCATGTTATGGATCAGTATTTTGTTTTTCATGTAGCCTGATTACATGCGTTGTTACCCAGGTTGTTATAGGGGCAGGAGGGAAGGCAGGGCATTGGATAGAGTACTGGACCTGAAGTCAGGAACACTTACCTTTTTTTTTTTTTGAAGGGTTATCAACTTTATCTTTTTTAAATTTTAAATTAATTTATTTATTTTCTTGTTTATATCACTCATTTCCACAAGATTTTGAGTTACTAATTTTCTCCCCATCTTTCCCCTACCCACCACCCCAAAACAACGATCCCACTGTATAGCCCCTCCCCTCTATAAAGAGCACTGGACCTCAAGTCAGGAAGACCTGAGTTCATACCTAGCCTCAGACATTTACTAATTAGCCTGTGTGACCCTGGGCAAGTCACTTAACTTGTTTTTCCAAGTTTCCTTATCTATAAAATGGGAATAATAATTGCAACTATCTCCTAAGGTTCTGGTGAGGATCAAATGATAAATGATCATAAAGCACTTAGCCCAGTGCCCAATGTGAACTATTGGCTATTATTTTTTTAAAATATTCCTGATTACCCATGAAGCCATTCTCCATGTAACAGATAAGTCAAGCAAAACAATTGGACACTCTGACCATGTCTGAAAATGTGTTGGTTGAATTTGAATTTGTTGTCCATTCCATGCTTTGCATGTTAAGTCTTTGTCAGTGTTGTTAGTAGGGGGTCTATAATTATGCTCCCTAAAAGCAGAAGCTCTTCCTACAACATCTGGCACACACCTGCCAGTCATAAATCAGTCATTTTTGATGGTGACACTGCTACTATCCATTGGGACTGAAATAACTTTTTTACACCAATGTCAATCCCCTTACTTACTTCAGCATCTGACTAAACAGTTTCCTTTTCGATGTCATTCTCCATTGCCAAGACTTTGTTAAGTCTGGAAGGCAGTGGGACATGAGGCTACATTGACAGGCTTAAAGTAAAAAAGAACTGAATTTAAATCCATCCTACTTCTGAAGCTTAGTTGTGTCATTCTGGGCATGTCACTTAACGTGAGTCCCAGGTTCCTCATCTATACAGTTAGGATAAGAATGGTATCTACCTATTGTATGTCAAGAGGCTCCAAGATGATAGTTGTTTTGTGAAACTTAAGGCACTGTATAAATGCCAGGTACGATTTATTTGCAAGCCTCTCTTTGATTTCATTCTCCCTTCCCCAGAGACTTGAGCCTGCTGTTTCTGATTTTGGTCTTAATTCCTTTCCCACCATTCTCATTTTCTAGATGAAAGCAGCTCCCCAGAACAGCCCCTCCCACGGCCTTATCTCAAGGTAGAAATTAGGGAAGAGGAACCCAAGGGCTTGGGGTTACGCTCCATAGTCTGGCAATAGCAGAGAGAGGGTAATTAGGTCAGCGCCCCCTTCCCTTCTCCCATCACTCTTCTTCTCCCTCATCATACATTTGTCACCTTCTGTCCCTCTGCTCACACCATACCCCAGACATAACATTTCTGTGAAGGTCTCCTTTGGACCAAGTCCCGAGAATCAGGTGCACTGAATCTTGTTCCCACAATCAGTGAGTATTTGGTACTGGGCATGTTATTTCCTTTTCCCTGAAAGAGTATCACTTCCTTCCCTTCTCCATTAGAATGTAAGCTCCCTGAAGACAAGGATTGTGTGTGTGTGTGTGTGTGTGTGTGTGTGTGTGTTTTAATGATACTGACTCTTTTATGTTCAATTGAACTCACTCAGTCAAACAATGTGTGCCAAGAGGTTATTATGTGCCATACTCTGGAGCTTAACCAACCCCCTGGGTTCCTCCTCCCTAACTCTATCTACTTTGCCATCAGTAAACACTTATAAAGACACAAAAGAAAATACAATGAACTGCAGGAGGAAACCAATTGGGAAATTGTGTTACTCTAGTGTTAATATTTAGAATACACTTTAAAAATATGATGGAAACTCACAGTTTGAGATAACAATCCTCTTTTAAAATTCTTCTTTGTCTACTTCATTGTTCTTATTTGTTGATTAATTTTGTAATAAAAAAAATTTAAGCTTTAAAACATCCAACCAACAATTATTCAGAGCATGTGCTGGGTGTCGGAGCTAGAAAGTTTGGGTTTGTCTTCTCTGGCCTCATGCAGCTTACCGTCAGAAAGCTGACACACATACAGATGACTATCAATATAAAGTTATTGTAAGTATATAAAAGAGTCGCTGTTGTTGAGTCATTCTTTGGTTGTATCCAACTATTTGTGACTCTGCTACGCATCGGGGATACAACGGAAGCCCCCGATAAAACAAAACAAGCCAGGCCCTGCTGTCTAGGGGCGTACAGCCTAATGGGGGAGCTTACACACAAACCTCTATGTACAAACAAAACATACAACATAAGCTGGGGACTAGAGGGAAGGCACGTCGATTAAGAAGAGCTGGGAAAGGCTTCCTGCAGAAAGTGGGGCTTTATCTGAGACCTAAAGGAAGCCAGGAAAGCTCTGGTTATGATGAGGAAGATGAGGTGGAAGAGTTTCAGGAAGAGGGGACAACTAATGAAAATACTTGGAGTTGGGAGATGTCCTAACCAGGAGTGGGGAACCTGCAGCCTCGAGGCCACAAGGGGGTCCTCACATGCAGCCCTTTGTGACCTAACCCTTCTTGCCTGGCTCTGGCTCTTCTCTTTCTCCACTCTCTTGATGAACTCATCAGTTCCCATGAATCCAACTCTCAGCTCTAGACGTATGATGCCAAGATCTGCGGATCCAGCCCTCATCCCTCTTCTGTACTTTAGCTCTGAATCTCTAGCTGTCCACCATACACATCCTCTCTGATCCCTCAATTCAACAGTACTCATTACCTTCCTGTAATAGTAATCTGTTTAGCAGGATACTTAGCACTTAGTACTAAGTGCTAAGTGTGGAAGGGGCAAACCCTGTCCCACTGTTGAGAAGGCATGAACTCCCC
>CM053580.1:207379093-207400966 GCA_028627135.1 Pseudochirops cupreus
TTGTGAATATTATAATGTTTTGAATGTTTGTCTTGATTTGTAATGGAATAAACAGAGTGTTCACTCTATTTTGTAATCTGAACTCTAAAAGCTGTTCACAGTAGCATTCCTTTGGGAATCTGCTGGTGAATGGCATTACACTTCCTTACAACATCTTCCCCTTTTCTAACTTTTCCTATGTCTGATAAGGATCATTATTGTTGTTTAGTCATTTTTTCAGACCCCTTTTGGGGCTTTCTTGGTAAAGATACTGGAGTGGTTTGCCATTTCCTTCTCCAGCTCATTTTTGCAGATGAGGAAACTGAGGCAAACAGGGTTAAGTGACTTGCCTAGGGTCTCATAGCTAGTAAGGGCTGAGGTTAGATTTGAACCAGGTCTTCCTGACTCCATGTCAGGCACTCTATCCCCCGTGCCACCTAGTCGCTGACAAGGGTACTGCCATCTGTCCAATGACCCAGTGTTCCAACCTCAGATTCACACACTGACTCCACTATCTTTGAAACACTTGATACCTGCCACTCCTTGGCCAGATATGTCCTTTGCTCCCATCATATAAGAATGCCTTATTATAGTGATCTGTGCATGTAGAATACCCCTCATTCTACCTTACATATGTATAGATATATATATATATGTGTATATGTATGTGTATGTATATGTATGCACACATACGTGTGTGTGCATAATAATTATGCAAAGTACTCCCTTCCTTCCTTCCAGAATATAAGCCCCTCGAAGCCAGGGACCATGTCATCAAGTATCCTCATGTTCCCAAGGCACAGTATCCTGCTGTTGTTTGACGAATTGAACTGAATTTACGTTGACCTCTCTTGGAAGCTTTGTGCATCTTCTTGGGCTTTGCTGACTTCGACTCATGTTTCTTCTGGAAAAGACTCCTTTTGCTTCAGCTCCATGACAGAGACATTTGTCATTTGCTTCTTCTCGTTCGGCCACACTGGAACCAGCACGCAAACAGAAGCATGCCAAGTCAGTGTGGCTGGGCTCTTTAGGACACTGAGAAAATCAGGCTGTAATTCTAGTCCTCTGAGATACTCGGTTCAGTAACAACACAGAGCTGAAAGACACATCGTCTTCAATTTCTCCCTCTCTCTCATCTGTCTATCCAGTCTGGGACCCAACTCTGTCCATGCCATCTCTGCAACATCACACTTATTCTCTCCCCTAACACTGCCCCCACTGGCGCAGGATGTCAATCACGCCACAACTGGATTATTGCAATAGCCTGCTGGCGGTTCTGCCTGCCTCGAGGCCATCTCCTCCATCCTCCATGCAGCTGCCAAAAAGATCTTCCTGAAGTGTAGGCATCACCCTGTTAACCCCCTTGAGCCCCATCCTATCAACTCCAGTGGTTCTCTGTGACCTCCAGGATCAGAAATAAAACCCTCCTTTTGGCTTCTAAAGTCTTTCATAACCCAGTCTCTTCCTACCTTCCTACCCTTCCATTCATCTTACACTTTGCTCCCTTCTACATCAAGTCAAGACAACCAGGATTTATTAAGTGGTGCCAACTATGTGTCAGGTAGTGTTCTAAATGCACTTGGATACAAAGAAAGGCAAAACAACAACAACAACAAAAACCAAACCCCACAAAACCAGTCCCTGCTCTCAAGGAGCTCACAGTCTAACGGGGGTGACAAAAAGCAAACAACTATGTACAAACAGGATATACATGATAGATTGGAGGTAATCTTAGAGGGAGGGAGATTAAGATTAGGATCTAAATTGAAGGAAGACTGGAAAAGGTTTCCTGTTTTTTGTTTTGGAAGCATTTGGTGTAAGTGACTTGCCCAGGGTCACACAGCTAGTAAGCATCTGAAGCTGAATTTGAACTCAGGTCTTTCTGACTCCAGGCCTGGTACTCTGCTTCCAGGGAAAGGCTTCTGGCAGATGGTGTTATTCTGGCTTATATTTGAAGAAAGCCAGGAGGCAGAGATGAGGAGGGAGAGAGTTCTAGGTCAGCCAGAAAAGATGTCCAGAGTTGGCCTTGGTTTTCAGGAAATCTGACTCTTAAATGATCTCTCCTTGCTGTGTTTTCTGGGTCAGTTAACTTTGATACTAGATATTTTATATTTTCTTCTATTTTTTCAGTCTTCTGATTTTGTTCTAATAAGTCTTGTTATGTCATAAAGTCATTGATTTTTATTGGATCCAATCTAATTCTCAGGGACTTTGTTACTTGGCTAAGCTTTACCAACTTCTGTTCCAAACCATTCTCCTTCAAATTCTTTCCTCCAGTGTTCTTGTTCTACTTATAATTTTATTTTTCATCTCTTGCTTCATCTCTTCCAAGTACTCTTGTAGTCCTTTTGCCAAGTCATTTTTTCTCTCTGGGGCTCTAAGGCTACAACAGCCTGTAGTTGTGAATTATTCTCTTCTTCTGGGCTGACTTCTCGGGTGTGTGTGAATCCGTAATATTTCTTTATTATGGTCAATGTTGCAGTATGTCTAGTCATATCTCCAACCTCAGTTCCTTTTTCTAAAGTGAATTTTTTTTATTTTTAGTTTTCAACATTCACTTCCATGAGTTTTAAATTTTCTCCCCCTCCCTCCCTTCCCCCTTCCTCAAGATGGCATGCAATCCGATATAGGCTTTACATATACACTCCTATTAATCATATTTTCACATTAGTCATGTTGTATAGAAGAAGTAGAATGAATGGGAGGAACCATGAGAAAGAAACAAAACAAAACAAAACAAAAAAAGAAAATAGTCGGCTTCGCTCTGCATTCAGACTCCATATTTCTTTCTCTGGATTTGGATTTCCATCATGAGTCCTTTGGAGTTGTTTAATGTCCTTGCATTGCTGAGAAGAGCTAAGTCTATCAGTCAGTCATCACACAATGTTGCTGTTACTGTGCACAATGTTCTGGTTCTGCTCATTTCACTCAGCATCAGTTCATATAAGTCTTTTCAGGTTTTTCTGAAGTCCATCTGCTCCTCATTTCTTATAGACAGTAGTATTCCATTACATTCATATACCACAACTTGTTTAACCATTCCCCAATTGATGGGCATCCCATCAATTTCCAGTTCTTGGCCACCACAAGAGCTGCTATTCCAGCCTCAGTTCCTTAGTTGTACTTTGTGTCAGGGTCAAACTAATCCCCCTCCCTGCACTCTTGACAAAAGGTGGTCAGGCCCTGTTTGGTCCTAACCTGGATTTTCTTGGATCCTGCCATTGACTTCCACTTATGTTGGTGTGTATTTCTGTGCTTAGACTGTTGGGAGGTTTTAGGTCCCTCTCTGGATCCTCTGGGTTCAGAGCTCTGAATCTGCAAGGAAATCTAGCTCACTTCCAGTTAAAGTACTGTGGACTTCCTGAGTCTGTTGGGTGACCAAATCTGTCCTGGCCTCAGCACTGCCAGCTCCCAACCTGCATCTGTTGTCAGAATTCTGTGACTTTCTGACCACTTTGACTCATTAGCCTCAAGCTACACAATGCAGAAGGATCCAGGTGTCCTTGAAGTGTCTCTGGTCCTCACTGGCTGGCTTTTGTCTTATTTGCCCATGCTCACACTGACTTCTCTGATAGGACCCCTTTCCTATTGTGCAGAAGTTTGTGACTGATTTTGTGCAGTCCTGGGCTGGGTGAGGATATTTACTTTAGTTTCTGTGTAGATCTCTTGATGATTATTTGGTTTGGTGCTAATCTTAAGTCTTTGTTGGGGTTCATGGGAGAGAGCTAGGCTCAAGCTGCCATCTTCAGTGTAAGTCTCATGGGCTTGATCTTCACTGGAGTGACTCCCCAGATGTTATCTATGGGAGCTAGGTTGGAAACTAAGGCCATGGTCTGGGGTGGAGGGGTTGGATGCTATGCTTCTGTTCCCAGAGCTCTTGGCTTACCTGACTTCTAGTGGTAGCTGGTCAGTGGGTGGTGGTGATGGGAATGGTGGGACCCTTCTCTATTGGGCTTGTTCTGGTAGGTGATGGCCAAAGGGTCTGGGCTAGAAACAAAGATGAGTATGAGGGACACTGTTGTTCCTGGAGTTCTTGGCCTTCTCTGTTCCAGAGATGCCGTCGTTGACAACTATTGTTGTTTTTGTTGGTGGGAATGGCAGATCCCTTCTCTGGATGATGGCTAGGCTAGATGCAAATGAAAATCCTTGAAAAGAAACTTCTGTTTAGAACAGTCAAGAATCAAATGAATGTGTTTGTGAATTTTCTTTTTTTTTTTAAATTTTCTTTACCTTCCTGCTAAAACCTCCTGGGGCCCAGGTTTCATCAGGCAGATTAAGAATCATCCAGGCAGTGGTCTCTGGGGGACTGAAATTTCATTCTGTTCGACTTCAGGAGCCCAGGCAAGCCAAATTAACTGTCATGTGGGCTGTTTCAACCTCATCATCCTTTTTTTTTAACAAGGCAGTAACAAGATCTAGGTAGGAGGCAAGACTCTCTCCCTCCCCAGGCCCTTGATAAGACAGCTCCATGCTCTTGGTGATAATATTTGCTACAGAGAGGCAGGGGGAAGGGGAGGACACTTCCCAAGCCATCTCAATCAATTATACATAAAGCCAGGGAAAAAGACAGAAAATAGTTGTCATTGCCTGTCACAGGATGCCAGCAGCTAACAAGCAGTCTCAAGTCGGGAAGCTACATTGGACAAGGGAGGCAAGAGTCAGAGATGAGTGCCACAGAGCTTCTGAAGGACTTGGGTCTTCAGCCTACATAGACCCTGCCTCAGTCAGCAGTTCACAAGAGGTTGCTGCTCTTGTCTGGTTTCCATTAATGAAATGGGAGCAGATTTAAGAGCCAAGATATCTCATCGAACAAAATCTTTAAGGAATGAACACTCTCTCCCAGGTGCTCAACAGCCCTAGACCATTGCATACAATGGGTACCACTACTGGCCAATAGTAACGTTCCTGATGATGATGTATTTGTTATTATTGTTTTTAAACCTGGAACTCTGGAATGTCCTTAATGTAAGGGAACTTTCAGCATAGAAGTTTCTTCCACAATTGCAGATCCACACTTTCTCTACCACTTTTGTTCTTTGAGAGTTGATTGGGGGGTACTGGGAAGTTAGGTAACTTATAAAACCCATATCTCCCAGAAGCAGAACTCAAACCCAGAGCTTCCTCACTTTCTAAATGTAGACCTCTAACCACTTGGCCACCTTGCCTCTCTCCTATGATAATATCTATACCTATATCTACATCTATCTATCTATATCTATCCATCATCTATCTATCTATCTATCTATCTACCTATCATCTATCATCTATCTAGCTATCCATACATACATATTATATCTATCCATACATACATATTATATATATATATATTAGTTTTCAACATTCACTTTTATAAGATTATGAGTTCTAAATTTTTCCCCCTCCATTACCTCTCCCTCCTCAAGGCGGCATATAATCTGATATAGGCTATACTTTTGCAATATGATAATATATTTCAAATCAATATAAAGTAGTGCTTCCAGGAATAGGAGCTGTCCCCAAATGGAATGGGCTGTTTCCTTAGACAGTAAATTCCATGTTGCTGGAAATGTCCAAGCAGAGATTTGATGTAGGGGGCATGGTAGAACAAGGAATCTTCCCGTAGGGTCCACAGACTCCAAAGGAGTCACTTAGTTGGGGAAAAACCCCACATCTTTATTTTCATTAACCTCAAACTGAAATTTATCTTTTCCTTCAATTACTTTAAAACATTATTGAGAGATGGGGTCCATTGGCTTCAGCAGATTGCCAAAGGGCTTCAGGCTACAAAAAGATTAAGAAGAGCTGTAACAGAGCGCATACATGCTCCGGGCAGCGTTTTGGATTGCATGACTTGGGATCTTGCAGAAAACATGCTAACTGTAGCTTCAAGAGCTATTATGTACCAGGAGATTCACCCTATGCTCCTTGACTCTGCAGGGCAAAACTAGAAAGAAATGGTAAGGGGAGTTTTTGGTTCTTTAATGAAAGCTTTTGAACAGTTGTGCCTGTTGGTGGAATGTGCTGCCTTGGAAAGTGGTGACTTCAAAAGCTCATAGACTTTAGCGCTAGGATGAAAATAGAGTGAAAACCAGTTACAAAATGGAGTCAGTTTGGTGTGGAAATCAAGAGAACCAATTAGCTTCTATCTCATGTATACTAACTCTATCTTGTGCTCCTGCATAGTTTCTTTTCCATCTTGTTTTTCTGCAAATTATCCATGGGAAACCAGATGGTATAAGCCATTCATTGCTTCATAAATGCAGGTTGATTCAATGAATTGGCATCTCTCAATTTTGGGAAAAGAAAGACCCTGACACCTCCACATCCCCCTCCCAACTCAACAGAAACTCGCTCTTCCCCCTCCCAACTTGGAAAGTCCCTAATCTTTCCTCTAATTAGAAACCAAATTACCTAATTTTGTATCCTAGCTGGTAGCCTGCTAATTGTTTTCATTATTGGTTTGTTTGAGTAATTATTTTAATACATAAAAATCTGTCTCACCCTATTCAGGATCTTTGGGCTGACCGGGGAGTCCATTGAACCATCTACTATGCCTGTATTGCTAATAAATAGTATAACTCAAATTGGCTTTTTTCAGTTATTATTAATTATCCAAAGCTAGAAAAGACTATAGAGGCCATTTAACCCAGTTCCTTCATTATACAGATGAGACTCAGAAAGTTTAAGAGACTTACCCAGGATCACCCAGCCAGGTCAAAGACAGATTCTGAAACCAGGTCTTGGCAAACAAGACCAGATCTCTATCAACCGCACCGGGTGTCAGACTCAAGTAGAAGAAGATGCCATAAGGAGCCCTGTGGGCTGAATGTTGACTCAGTTTTTAAATGTAGTACTGTTTGTGTTTTATTATATTTTTATTTATTTTGTCAAGAATTTCCCACTTACATTTTAATTTGGTTCAGGTGCACTCAGGAGGGTCATGGGCTGTATGCAGCCCACAGGTGACATGGTCTGTCCCTCTGAATGACATTGCTGCTGCTCTTCTACTCACCACTATAGATTGCAGACAAGTACTGGTGACTGCTTGTTGGGATGTCCCTGAAAGGATTGCTGTATAGGTAATATAGGTTAGGCTAGATGACCACTGAGGTGTCTTCTCAGGCTGAAATTTTGTGATTCTCATCAATATTTTCAAAGTACTTTATGACTACAGACAGGGCAGCTAGGTGGTACAGTGGACAGAGAGCCAGGTCTGGAGTCAAGAAGACTCATCTTCCTGAGTTCAAATTTAGCCTCTGACACTTACTAGCTGTGTGACTCTGGGCAAGTCACTTAATCCTGTTTGTCTCAGTTTCCTCATCTGTAAAATGAGCTGCAGAAGGAAATGGCAAACCACTCCAGTATCTTTGCCAAGAAAACCCCAAATGGGGTCATGAAGAGTTGGATGCAACTGAAAATGAAAGTGGTAGTGGAAGTATGATTATAGAATAAACTATGCACAAGATGGTGA
Organism: Pseudochirops cupreus; assembly: GCA_028627135.1. Taxonomy (NCBI): domain Eukaryota; kingdom Metazoa; phylum Chordata; class Mammalia; order Diprotodontia; family Pseudocheiridae; genus Pseudochirops; species Pseudochirops cupreus. Next base: position 207,386,523 of record CM053580.1, read on the forward strand.
AGAGGTAAAAACATATTTAGAATGATTGAATTTTTACACTACTATTCAAATTTAACGCCAGCCACGTTTGAGAAACCAGGAATCCTACACAGCGGGACTTAAAAAGAGATGGGCAGGCCTCTTCTCCCCAAAATGCCTTCAAATTTGCTTACTGAGGCCTCACATTCCCACTGAAATCTTCGGGACTTGTATTTCTTTGCTTGTTAAATGCAAATACTCTGAATGAAACAGCACATTAAGACTTACAATCTTTTACAACTTTATGAATGAGTTTATTGAATTTTTTTCTTGCGAACAGGTTTTGATAAGGAGAAGAGGGAGGGCAAGAAAGATCAAGGTCTTGGAACCTTGGAACCTGGGTAAAGAGTAGTGAGTACCATTGAGTTCACAGGCACTGAAGCCCTACTTTGCCTACTTCACAATACTATTTAGAGACGCCCCAATTTAGTACTGCTTGAAGCTAGCCGTAAAGTGAACAGAATAGATCTGGACCCAGAGAAATGATGGTCCTTCCACAGGTGAACTGAACAAATACGTTCTACGTGAGCAAACTATTCAGGGAAACTTCCACCAAAGAGCTGGAGTTAAGGAACAAGAGAATCTTTAAATCCTGTGGTCTCCTATAATGTTTTCTGTGGAAACATCTTCTTGGCTCATAATTAGACATTTTGGGCAAACCACACCACCACTCTAAGTCTTGATTGCATCAGATACCATAAAAGGGAGTTGAACCAGATGGTCTATAACTTTCTGTTTGGCTGTTTATTTAATCTAGACTTGATCTGTGGCTTCTAGTTTCTCTGTTGTCAAATCTATCCTCTATCTCACAGCCAAAAGAATCTCTCTAAATCACTCACTAAATCCCCTGCTGTGCTCAAGAATCTCTAATGGCTCCCTGTTGCCTTCAGGATAAAACACAAATTCCACAATTTGGCATTGAAGTTATACAAGCTAACTCCAACCTACCTTTCCAGACTATTTCACATGACTCCTTCTACTTGTAGCCAAACAGACCTACTTAGAAACATACAGTTCCCCATACATGACTTTCTTTATCTTCTATTGTAATGTTAATGGAATCTGAAGATCTTCCATGCCCCTTTGTATTGGCACTTAGTAAAAAGGCTCTTAGCACCTTACTTCAAGTTAACACCTTATTTAAGCTATTTAACTAACACAGAAGTAGTTAACACCTTGGGAGTAGTTAACACCTTAAAGGAAGGGGCAGAACAGGGAGGAGCTATACTGTATATAAGGAAGCAGGACAGTCAGATTTTCTCTCAGTGACCACCTGGAGACTGCACCTTTTTGCTGAGTTCCTCCTTCTGCAACTTTTACTGAGAACTTCCAAGAACCTGGGCTATCTTGTGAGAGAGGAATCCCTGCTTGAGGGAGCCTGTTCTATTATGAAGGCTTGGGAATGTAGGTGTTTATTGCAGTAACCATGTGTATCAACTTCATGACTACTGTAATGACTTTGGCTTTCTGGTTCTGGGACTCATCTTTCTGGTTCTGGGACTCAGTTTTCTGGTATTTGAATAAAGGTTTTGGTTCTGCCCTCCATGTGGAGAGTCTGCTACATTTTGTGATTCACAACTATACCAGCATATTCATAACCACTGTGGGTGTTGTGAATATTGCATTATTGTTACATCTGTCTCTAAACCTATGAGCTGCCTATTCCTTGTATTTGGACTCTTCACTCACTTCCACCTCTTGGAATTTTTTATTTGTTGTTACTGAAAAGATGAAGATTCCACCTCAATTAATGAAATCAGGGAAGAACCAGACTTCTCCCCTGAATTCAGCCATCAATTAACAGAAGTGTCTGAGGAATTTTCCAACAATATGTGAATAATCCTCTCAATCAATTAGAGAGGATTGGGGGCTCTCTGCTATTGCATGAAAGCAGATGGCACCACACAGGAGAAGTTTAGGATTTGGGTTGAAAAGATCAAATCACACCACTTGGGCTTAAATAAAGGAGTAATCAAGTCAAATTAGAAGTATTAATTAAGCAGGCCACTATCAAGAATTCAAGATAAGGAATGAGATGATCTCTACTGACGCCTCACATTCTAGTAGAGGGGACAAGCACATGTAACACATACAGAACAAATATAAAATTCACACACACACACATTTATGCATACACAAAGTGGTTAAATACCAGGCACTGAGGCAGGGAGAGCACTGGCAGTTGGGATCAGGAAAGTCTTCACGCAGAGTTTAGTGCCTGAGTTACATTTTAAAGTTAGAATGGCATCCTAGGCTTGGTGGGTGTTGGGGGAGGGACAACCATTGCAAAAATGGGATGGAGTGTTTCGAGTGAGGAACAGAGAGAGCCAGTTTTGATTCTGGAGTGAGAATGGGATAGTAGTGATCAACGAGATCGGAAAGGTAGGTTGTATATGACTTAAAAGTTAAGCAGAATTTAACATTTTATTCTAAAGGCAATCAGAAACATCTGGAATTGGTTGAGTAAGGGGAGTCACAGGGCCAGATCTGCCCTAATGAAAATCAAGTGGCCATAAGTGTGTAGGATGGGCTGGGGTGGTGAAAGACTTGAGGTGGGGAAGGGTGCACCAATGAGGAGACGGTTGCATAATCTTGGTGAGGGGTGATGAGGGTCTGAACTGAGGCAGGTAGCTCTGTGAGTGGAGAGGAGAGGATGGCTGGAAGAGATATTGCCGAGTCAGAAAGGGCAAGATTTGTCAACTGACTGGATAGGTGTGATGAAGAGAAGAGAGGACGCATTGATGATGGCAAGGTTACAAACCCAAAGCGCTAGTAAGATGGCAATACCTTCAACAGAAAGAGGAAGGTTTGGAAGGGGGGTGGGTTTAGAGGGAAAGTTCGGTTTTAGATATATTGATTTTGAGATGTGTCTGGGACTTCTAGTTTGAAATGTCCAATAGGAAATTGGTCCCATAGGACTGAAGTCTGGTCAGTTAACAAGCATTTATTAAGCACATTTATTAAGGTACTATGCTAAAACCACTGGGGATCCAAAGAAGGGCAAAATCCAAACGGAGTAAAAAACAGTCCCTGCTCTCAAGGAGCTTGCAGTCTAATGGGGAAGCAAAAATGCAAACAACTTTGTACCACTAGGATATGTATAGGGGAAAGTAGAGATGATCTTACAGGAAAGATGCAAAGATTAGTGCAGAAAGAGGAGGGCAAAAGGCCTCTTGTAGAAAGTGGGACTTTGGCTGAGATTTGAAGTAAGCCAGGGAAACTAGGAGGTGGAGATGAGAAGGGAGACTGGATCATTAGGAGACAGTACATGCCCACTAACTGTGAGTGTCCCCCAAGTGTCTGTCCAGGGCCCTCTTCTTTTTAAAAAATTTTTAAATTAGTATTTTATTTTTCCAATTACAGGTAAAGATAGTTTTCTACATTAACTTTTATAAGATTTTGAGTTCCAAATTTTTTCTCCCTCCCCACTTTCCAATCTGATATAGGTTTTACACATGCAGGCATGTTAAACACATTTCCACATTAGTAATGTTGTGACAGAAGAAACAGAACAAAAGGGAAAAAAAACCACAAAAAATTCACAAAAACTGAAAATAGTATACTTCAATCTGTATTCAGACTATATACTATTTTCTCTGGATGTAGACAGCATTTTCCATCACGAGACTTTTGGAATTGTGTTGATCAGAGTATTGCTGAGAAGAACTAAGTCTATCATGTCTATCATTGCACAATGTTACTGTTACTGTGTATAACATTCTCCTGGTTCTGCTCACTTCACTCAGCATCAGTTTGTGTAAGTCTTTCCAGGTTTTTCTGAAGTCCACCTATCCATTATTTCTAATAGCACAATAATATTCCTTTACATTCATATACCACAACTTGTTCAGCCATTCCTCAATTGACGGGCATCATTTCCATTTCCAATTCTTGGCCACCACAGAAAGAGCTGCTATACATATTTTTGTACACGTGGGTCCTTTTCCCATTTTAAAGATCTCTTTGGGATACAGACCTAGAAGTGGTATTGCTGGGTCAAAGGGTATGCACAGTTTTATAGCCCTGTGGACACAGTTTCAAATTGCTCTCCAGAATGATTGAATCAGTTCACAACTCTACCAACAATGCATGAGTGTTCCAATTTTCCCACATCTCCAACATTAATTATTTTCCTGTTTTGTCATGTTAGCCAATCTGATAAGTGTGATGTGGCACCTCAGAGTTGTTTTGATTTGCATTTCTCTAATCAATAGTGATTTTGAGCAATTTTTCATATGACTAGATAGCTTTGATTTCTTCATCTGAAAACTGCCTGTTCATATCCTTTGACCATTTATCAACTGAGAAATGACTTGTATTCTTATAAATTTGGCTCAGTTCTTTATACATTTTAGAAATGAGACCTCTATCAGAGACACTGGCTATAAAAATTGTTTCCCAATTTTCCACTTCCCTTCTAATCTTGGTTTCATTGGCTTTGTTTGTGCAAAAACTTCAATTTGATGTGATCAAAATTATCCATTTTGCATTTCATAATGCTAGCTCTTGTTTGGTTATAAATTCTTCCATTCTTCATAAATCTGGCAGGTAAACTATTCCTTGCTTTCCTAGTTAGTTTATAGTATCAACCTTTATATCTAAATTGTGTACCCATTTTGACATTATCATGGTATGTAGTATAAGATATTGGTCTATGCTTAATTTCTGCCACATTGTTTTAAAGTTTTACTAGCAGTTTTTGTTAAATATTTCCTTTCTTTTTCTTTCCTTTCATTTCACTTTGTTTCCTTTTTCTTTCTCTTTCTTGTTTTTTCTTTCCTTCTCTCCCTCCCTCCTTCCTTCCTTCCCTCCTTCCCGTCCTCTTTCCCTTCCTCCCTTCTTCTCTCTCTCTTCCTTCCTTCTTCCTTCCTCCTTCCCTCCTTCCATTTCCCCCTCCCTCCTTCCTTTCTCCTTCCTTCCTTCTTTTCTTCCTTCCTTCCCTTGAAAATTCTTAGCAACTTGAATCAAATCTCCCAACTGACTTGTTCCCATTTGGCCAGTAACCAAGCACTGGTTTTTAAGCCTACCTCCCTAGAAATAGAAGTGGTAAATGAGCTTCGTTTGGTGAAAATTGAGAAATGTGGCACCATGCAGGGAGAAACATCCAGAGTAGACCCTATTTTTCTTTGGATGTAAAATCTTCCAGCCAAAAGCACAATAAGAATAATGAGATGAAGAGATTAATTTGGGATTTGAGATATCCCTGGTCTGGGTTTAATTCTCTGTGCTTAGATATTTCTTTGACACTTCCTCATCAAAACATACCAAGAAATAACTAAACAGAGTTGATGAAAAAGTTTAAAGAAGGAAAAACCAAGAAATCTTTTGGTTTGGGGTATTTTTATTTAGGAAACAAAATTTAGTTTATGTAAATCTTTTCTCCCCTTTTTGCCTCTTTTCATTGGAAAATGGAGGAAAAGAAAAATAGACTTATGAAAGAGTAATTTAGGCTGGTTAGTGTCCAGAGGGCACTGTAAATTTCACTTCCATAAAACTGGATAGAGTGCTGGGCTTGGAATCAGGAAGATCTGAGTTCAAATCCAGCCCCAGCCACTTATCTAGTTGTGTGACAATGGGCAAATAATTAAGCCCTGTTGCCTCAGTTTCTTCATCTATAAAATAAGCTGAGAAGAAAATGGCAAACCACTCCAGTATCTTTTCCAAGAAAACCCCAAAAGGGGTCATGAAAAAAAAAGCCAGATGCAACTGAAAACAAATAAACAACAATACAATATTTATTAAATCACGAACCACAGAGATGCTTAATAAGGAGTCTGGGTGGATTTTTGATCATGAATAGTGCTTAATATTCAAGGCTGTCTGCATATAAGCTAGAAGTCAGCAGGGTATAGTGGAGGGAGCAATGGACTTAGATTTGTGTCCCACTCTACTATTTCCTACTACCTGTGTGACCCTGGGCATGTCATTTTCCTTTCCCTGGCAATAGTTTCATCATCTGTAAAGCAAAAGGTCCCTTTTCCACTCTAACATTCCATAATTCCATATTCCCTCACAGAGAACCTCAAATATTTCTATATTTTGATGTTTTTTAAAAATATCTTTTTTATATCTTTTTTTTGAGGGGAGAAGGCAAGGCACCTGGGGTTAAGTGACTTGCCCAAAGTCATAAAGCTGTGTCAAGTCTCAGACTGGATTTGAACTCAGGTCCTCCTGACTCCAGGGCCAGTGCTCTATTCTCTACACCAGCTAGCAGTGTTTTGATGTTTTACAAATGTTTCCTTTTCCTGTTCTCCAAATTTCTTTAAATGTCAGGAATTCCAATAAATGCTTCAATTGTAGAACAAAAACCACCGATTTTATATGTGATCCTCTCTTACCTATATTTTAACTATTATCTTACTCGTGTTTTAGAAAATAAGCGAAAATATCACTGTCATAAAAGAAATTTTCATATTCATTCCTTTTATCTCCCAGAATTAGGAGGAATTTTAACAGATTAACCAGTACAACTTTCCTCCCATATGAGACTTCCTTTTATACCATCTCTGAAAGGGGGTCCTCAGATTCTGCTTGAATACTCCCATTGATAGGAAACTTACACCTAAATGGGGAGGCCATTTCCTTTGGGGACACTTCTAATTGGTAAAGTTCTTTTTTATCTTTGAACTTAAACTACCTCTCATTGGTTCTAGTTCTGCTTTCTGGCCTAGTACAAACCTAAATGTAACTCCTCTTACATGTGGCAATCATTTAAATATTTGGAAGTGGCTATTCCATCTCCTTTAAGTTATTTCTCCTCCAAGACAAACTTCCCAAATTCTTTCAACTGTTCCTCATGCATCACATTTCCATATCCTTCCACATTCTAGTTACTCTCACCAAGGTGCATTCCAATTTGCTAATGTCTCTCTCTAAATGAATCTCCAATTTATTAGGGAGTGAACCTAGAAAATTTGTTTTTAAAAATATTCATTGAATAGTCAATCACAAAGGATGGAATTTGTAGTCATCAAAGAAACTAAAGAAATTCAAACTTAGGACTGGGTAGAGCCAAGATAGAGGAGTAAGAGCAGGGTCTTCCTTGAGCTTGCCCCCGAACCCTTCTAAATATCTGTTAAAAAAATGAATCTAAAAAATTCTAGAGCTACAGAACCCACAGAATGACAGAGTGAAAGACATCTCCAGCCCAAGACAGCCTGGAAGGTCAATAGGAAGGGTTTATTGCACTGGGCTGGGAGCAGAGCACAGTCCAGTGTGGGCTGTGCTGGGCACAGACAAGGCCAGAACAAGCTTCAGGGGACCAAATCACTGGCAGCTGTGGCATTTTCCAGACTTCTCAACCCACAAATGCCAAGGACAGTGTGGAAGGTCAGTGGGAGCACTCTGTGGGACTTGGGTAAAAGAGGAGCATGTGGTCTGGCTCCAGCTCCAGGGTGGCAGAGGTAGTGGCAGCAGTAGCAGCAGCAGTGGCTGCTTCTAAAGCTCTGGGTCTATAGAGCGACTAATACAAAACCCCAGAAACTTGGTACAGTACACCCACCCCTACACCCACATCCACTGGAAGCAGAGTCCTACCGTGACAAAGACTTAAAAAGTCAAGTATTTGACTGGGAAGATGAGCAAACAGCATTTTTAAAAACCCAAAAACTCAGACTATAGAATCTTACTTTGGTGACAAAGAAGATCAAAACATACAATCAGAAGAAGACAACAAAGTCAAAAGTCCTGCATCAAAAGCCTCTAAGAAAAATATGAGTTGGTTGCAGGTCATGGAAGAGCTCAAAAAGGATTTTGAAAATCAAATAAGAGAAACAGAGAAAAAATTGGGAAGAGAAATGAGAGTGATTCAAGAAAATAATGACAAACGAGTCAACAGCTTGCTAAAGGAGACCCCCCCCCCAAAAATACTGAAGAAAATAACACCTTAAAAAAATAGACTAACCCAAATGGCAAGAGATGCCCAAAAAGTTGATGAAAAGAATGCCTTAAAAAGCAGAATTGGCCAAATGGAAAAGGAGATCCAAAATCTCACTGAAGAAAATAATTCCTTCAAAATTAGAATGGAGAAAATGGAAGCTAATGACTTTAGGGGAATTCAAGAAATTATAAAATAGAACCTAAAGAATAAAATAAAAATAGAAGGCAATTCAAAATATCTCATTGGAAAAATCACTGACCTGGAAAATAGGTCCAGGAGAGATAATTTTAGAATTATTGGGAAAAAGAAGAAATTCAAACTTAATTAAACTTTTATTTAGAGTGTCAGGCCTGGAGTCAGGAAGACTCATCTTCTTGAGTTCAAATCTGACCACAGACACTTACTGGTTCTGTGACCCTGGGTAAGTCACTTCACCCTTTTGCCTCAGTTTCCCCATCTGAGCTGGAGAAGGAAATGGCAAACTCTAGTATCTTTGATACTAGATACTCTAGTGTCTTTGTCAAGAAAACCCCAAAAGGGGTCACAAAGAATTGGACACAACTGAAAAACAAATTTATTTTTTAAAATTAACAACCAAACATTCCTTTTTAAAAATAAAAATATTAAAATAGAGGTATAAAATGTGATTTTTTTTCTGAGACATTACTGTATGTTTGGGCATATCCAGCATACCCAGAATACACACCTTTGGTAGCATCTAAAACAGAACACAGTATTGTAGATGGGGTTTGACTGCACACAGTCCAATAGATCTATTTACTCCTTTATTCAGGGCCCTGTGCTTCTGTTAAGCAACACATGATTCTATTAAGGGTTTTTTAGCTACCATATCTAATTCTTAGTTCATCTTGAGCTTTGTTTTGACATGAACTGTGTTTGAGTCAGTTCTCTCTCGTCTTGTAGATGAAGTTTTCTATCACTGTGCTATACACATCCATTTTCTGAACTCCATTAGGAAAAAAACCAGATGAGGTGGGCCCTTCTAACCAAGTCTCCCTCTCCCCACCCTGCCGCCTACAAGGGCAGCACTTCTGTTGCTATTTCATATCACTCTGTTTATCTTTATCTAAATATTCTCTGCTATGCCTTTACATTCAGTTTTATGAGTTTCTAAATATCTTGCTGCTTTTGAACACGAAAAAAATTTTCCATTGCTAGATTGGTCATATTGCATTCTGTCAAACAAAGTATGTTGCTCCATTACTATATTTCAGTCATTAATATCATACTATTGAATCTCAGTGATAAATATTAGAGTTTATTTACCTCCTTGGGTTAAAATCCAATTTCATTTTTTACCTAAATTTTTCACATTGTTTTATAGCTATGTCAGGCTGAAGTGACTGATCCTCTTTCCTGATATTTTCTTTTGTAAATTTCCAAGAACCTTGTACATGATGATTCTTCATTCTATGTTATACCTGCTACCTTTTATGGTTACTTAAAAGTAATTTTTATTGTTATCTTTTGTTTTCACATCACCCGGATTCCCCCTGTATCCCCTTCCCTTCCTCTTCCAGAGTGCTATTCCTTATAACAAATAATTTTTTTTAAAAAGAGAGTGAAAAGGAAAAATTCAGCAAAACTGATCAACACATTTAAAAAATTGTCATTCACTCCAAAGGACTCATAAAGGAAAGTGCTGTCCACATTCAGAAAAAAAAACTGTGGAAGTCTGAATGCAGATTGAAGCAAACTATTTCCTTTCTCTCTTTTTCTTTTTTAGTTTGTTTCTTCTTCCTCATGGTTTCTCCCATTGGTTCTAAGTCTTTACCACATGACTAATGTGCAAATAGGTTCAATATGAATGTATATGTAGAGCCTATATTAAATTACATGCTGTCTTGGATGGGGGAAGGGGAAAGATGGGGAGAAAATTTGGAACTCAAAATCTTATGGAAGAGAATGCTAAAAACTAAAATAATAAATAAATTATTTGTTACTAAAAAAAATTGTCATTATTCACAAGGTTTCCACACTCATGGATCCTGACCTCTACAAAGGAGAGGTGGAAGATGTCTTCTTTTATCTCTTCTCTGGGACCAACCTTGTTCTTTGTAATTTGGCAACCTTCATTTTTTTTTTCCTATTTTGTGGTTAGCAATTGGATTTTATGGTTTTATCTAGACATTTTCAGGGAAAGCCTTTACAGAGAAGGGTGAGCTTTGAGATGAATCTTACTATATGGATACTACTAGGAGAAACAGAAGAGGAAGATGATCAATCCCAAAACACTGATTTTATCAGTGATCAAAGGAAATGGCATCCAAATCAGATTTGAACTTTTTGAGAGCACTCCCCCCTGTCTGGGAGAAACTCTGTTCTCACCTTTACCACTTAGGAGTAGAATCCTTTGTTTTCTTCAAATCTCAGCTTACGTTTTACACAAAGTCTCTGCTGATGCCCTCACCTTCTCATACCCTCCCCACTAAACCACTTGGTATATATTTTATACGCATTGATATATTTGTGCAGGTTCCATTTCACTGTTCTTTGTGTGCCCAATGCCCAACACAATGCCTGGGACCTAGGAGGAGCTTAATAAATGTTTGCAGACTGATAATTCCTGCCACGGCTGCCATTCTAGTTCTGATTCCATGAACACATCTCACAAGAGTTCATTCCTCTGAAGTGAGTTAATAAATGCTTCCCTTGGAAACAAGGGGAACCATGAGTAGTTGGTTCTGCACAGTGACCCACTATTTTCTGAAAAAAAAAAGTTCCATTTGTGACTTTAATAATAGCTAACATGTATATATGTGCCAGGTCCTGTGTTCAAGGCACTTTACAATTCTTATCTCATTTGATCTTCACAAAGCTCTGGGAGGTTGTTGCTGTTATTTTGCAAATGAGGAAATCTAGGCAAACAGAGGCTAAGTGACTTGCCCAGGGTCACACAGCTAGTAAGTGTCTGAGGTTGCATTTGAACTCAGCTCTTCCTGACTCTAGGAGCAGCACTCTACCCACTATCCCACCCAGCTACTGCAGATGCGTATCCTCTTGCCAGTGGGCCAGTGCTGATATCGCTGGTGTTTGCTGTAGAACTTTGAAACCAGCTTTATTCTGTGTGCATTGTGGCCAAGGCAAATATCACACACTGCAAGGCAGTGGAATTGATCCAACAATGAAGCTGCCAAAGCAACAATGACCATGATGTGGTCTCAGTTGCCCATTTGCCTGGCACCTTTGCCCCCCCACCCTCTACTCACCCTTTCCAAGGAAAAGACCTTGGCAATTCCACTGTCATCATGGGGAGATGAATCTAAAACCAATATCCTTCTCACGATAATCTTAACTTCTCACTTTTATAGGATCAAAGATCTAGAATGGAAAGACATTTTATAGGTCATCTAATCTAAACTCCATTTTACAGATGAAGAAACTGAGACCCAGAGAGTGGAAATGAGGTCATATATATAGGAAGTGGCAGAATCAGGATTTGAATCCAGAGCCTCTGACTTCAAATTCAAACTGAACCTGAATCAGGACATCTCTGGACATGCAACCCTCACCTTACACTCATTCAGGCTGGAAAGGAGAGACTTTAGAATGATCCAGATCAGAATGATCTAACAATTGAGTAAACTGAGGCACAGAGATATGGGGTGATTTATTGACGGCTATCTAGGGGAAGACAAGTATTTTGCAAGTTGTCACTCATCACTACTGAATTTTCTCTGTGCTTCCTACACTAACATTTTAGTAGAAGGCTGACATATCTAGAGCATTGAACTTAGACTCAGAAAGATCTGGGTTCAAATTCTATTTTTGATATGATGGGATCGGCTGTTTGACCACTGGCAAGTTGCTGAAGCCCTTTAAGTTCTCTGGGGCCTCATGGAAGCTAGCCATCAGTTTGGAGTCCCTTTGCATCTCCTAGAAGATGGATTTTTCTCAATCTAGGAACAAATGTGAAATGCTGAGACAGATTAGTTCTATAAGACAGTCATTGACATCCTCCATCTACTGTATGTAGCCCACTGCTCCGGCTCTCTACTTCCCATCATCCAGATCTCACTGCCTTAGGTGCAGGTGGCATATCAACACTATCCTTGCCCTATTCTGATTGCACACTATCCCTCCCAAAGCCAACTTCATCCCAGTTGACCCATGTTTTAGCCCATTCCACTATGACCTTTGAAAGTTTCCTTCTATTCTCAATAAAACCTCCCATATCCTTGAACTTTTCAACATTTCTTTTACATCTTCGCTTGAAGAGAAACGTGAGTCTCTCTCAAGGGCACCATATTTCTTGCAACTTCATTGGAGGTTACTTTTGTTCCTCTCCCTCACTCCAATTCACAGAGCCAGCAAGAGGGGTATCCATTCCTCTTACTCCCAATCACCACTTCAAGACCATTCTTTTTTTTTTTTTGCTTTTTTGGAGGGGGGAAGGCAGGGCAATTGGGGTTAAGTGAGTTGCCCAAGGTCACCCGGCTAGTAAGTGTTAAGTGTCTGAGACCAGATTTGAACCCAGGTCCTCCTGACTCCAGGGCTGGTGCTCTGTTCACTCTATTAACTGTGCCACCTAGCTGCCCCTATTCTTACCATGATTCTTCAATAACCTATCACCTCTTAATGTCCAAACAGTTGATTGCACCATCTCTATATCTTCATTGTTGTCACCTATTGACCTCCAGATCATTTTCCTTACTTTTTCTCAAACTTCAGTACTTGACTCACAAAATTCTTCTCTATCCTGTTCCCTGCTACCATCAAAGACTTCATTATTCATATTTATGTAACTTTTCTAGCAACCTTATTACACAAATCCTCAATTTCCGCAACTTCAACAACCTCCTTCACAGTAATTCAGTCCCATTTTGATGTAGCCTTATCTTAGATTTCTCCTTTTTGTAGAAATGCACCAATTCCAAAGTTCATAGTTAAAATTTCATCTCTGCATAACCTCCTATTCCTTTACCTTTCCTTACTCATTTGTACTTTGATCACATCATGACTTTGGGTGCATTGATTCACCCTTCTATCTGTCAGTCTACACTCTGGCTTCACTTGCTTCCATACCCAGCCTTGACCCTTTCCCTGGTTGGAGACTTTAATGTTTCACCAACCATGACCCTAGAGTCTTTTCTGAACGTTACCTCCTGTAATTCATGACTTGCAAATCTAAAACCTTAGGTAACCCTTATCTTTCAGCTCTCTCGCAGCTGCTCCGGGGTGATGGAGCAATACTAGATAAAATCAATCTGATGTTTTTTAACAACAAGGTCATGGGACACAATCTCACCTCTGCCCCGGTTAGTGCCGGACAGCCCTTCTCTCCCTTTATCAACTCCCTATCTCACTCATCGTAATGACTATTCCAAAACTTTCCTTCTCTCCTTTCACTCAGTTCTGACCCCTGCCCAATTCCCAATGCACACACATACTAGATACACCAGATGACATAGTTTCCTACTGTATTGGGGAGATTGAGTCCATCCAGTGTGAGTTTTTCTAACTCCACTATTCTAGTTTTCTTAATTCCTCTCTGTTCTCACTATATTTTCCTTCCCTCTTATCAAAGAAAAGGAGGAATCCCTACTCCCAAGTAGAAATAATCTTTCTATATTTTATCTTCTTTCCTGTTTCTTCTAGGAATCTACTCTAGCAGGAATGTCAAACATCTTCAATCCCATCTTTTTAGATGTGTCTTTGATCTTGAAGTTTTCCTACAGTTCTCAGTTCCCTAGGCAACTCCCTAAGGCCATAGGTCTCAGAGAAGGTGCCAACTTGAATCGGTAGAGGAAGTTTCTTCACTTATGAATTCCCTCTGCTAAATTCACAAGGTCCAGTCTTGGTCCAGAAATTCTAGGTCTAATTCCCATTACTATCCCCCTTTACCACTGACTGGCTCCTGCCCATTTCCCTAAAAACATGCTCAGTCCTCCCAAATCCTAAAAAAAAACCAACTTTTTTTCCCTATTGATCTTTACTATCTATCTACTGTCCCATTGTGCTTCTCTCTCTAAGTGTCTTGAAAAAGTTGCCTACATTTGATGCTTCCACTACCATACTACCTACTCCCTTCTCAACCTCCATATAATTGGGATTTCATTGTCAAAATGATGTTGAAATAGCTCTTTCAAAGGTCACCAATGACCTTTACAAAATCTAATGGCCATGGCCACGGGAAGAAAGGTATGCTAATACAAGGTATTAGTAATAGTCTGGTGGAGATATGAGTTGGTCAAACCTTTCTGCCAATCCAATGACCTTTTAAACTCATTCCACATCTTGCACTTTGCAGATTTTGCCATTTTTGATCACCCTTTCCTAATACATATGCTCTTCTCCCTTGGCATCAGAAACATCAAAGTCTCTCCTTCTGTCTCTATAATTAGTCATCCCATGTCTCTTCCCCCTCATCTTCTTCCTGATCCTTAAATGCTGGTATTTCTCAAAGATTTAACTGTGACCCCTCTCCTTATGTATTCTCTCCTTTGGGAATTCCATTCATTCCTAGAACTTCAACCATTCCCTCTATGAAGATGATTCTCAAGTTAGTCTCTGTTCCTGACTTCTC
>CM053580.1:207401066-207451835 GCA_028627135.1 Pseudochirops cupreus
CCCCCCCCCCCCCCCCCCACTATTGCAATAGTGTCCTTACAGGTCTTTCCACTTACACTCTCTCCTCTTAGTCAACCTATGCACCACTTCCAGTTCTGGTCATGCCATTGCCCTGCTCAAGAATCTGACAAATGAAGCCTCTGTGGTTAGAAAGCCTATCCTCCCAAGAAGAAAGCCTCCATGTCTCAGTGTCAGTGCCCTGGTGAAAAGCCTTATCCACCTAATGCTAGCTCTGATTCTAATGTCCTGTATAGAGAATAGTGCTTATACAAAGTCTATGAGCACCTCCCATGCCCAAGACATCTACTAGCAAGTGCCAAAACTGTTATATACTAGGACATAGTTGTTGCTTCCCTTATCCCATCCTCCACTCCTCATATTATGGAACCTCTTTATTTTATGGTAAACAGTGCTTGAGTGGGGAGGGAGGTGACCCTGAAATGAGAGTCATTATTCTTGGTGGCTCCAGTTCCATCCTCCCATTTCTGAATAGATAGGAGCCATGCCATGCCCCCTTTTGGTTTTTCCTTCCCATGCTATTCACTTCTTCTTCTTCTGTTCTCCCAATTTTCCATTTTCATTCTCTCTCTTCCTCTCCTTCTTCCCAAATCCCAAAGTAAAAACAACTGTAATGAGTATATAGGAGGTAAGGAGGTAGAGGGAGTCCATGGATAGGGCTCTAGAGGCAAGAAGATAGAGCTAATACTGGTTCCTCCTCCCTTCCCCCCAATACTTGAGTCTTTCAGAATTGTCATGAATCCTGTCAGGAGACAACATATTAGATAATAAAATCAATAAAGTAAAACTATGGAGGAAGTATGTAAGAAAACATGGTAAGTTAAACTTCACAAAACAGGCGAAACAAATTGTCATATTTCCAAGTAACCAGACAAAGTTTGTAGTGTCAGTAAACAAACAAACGAATAAAAAACCCCGAACTTTTCTTTCTTTATTTCTTCCTGCCATATCTCTCCATCACTGGAAATGTGAGCATTAGTACTCATGGGCTTGCAAGCTAGTATTTAAGAGAATCAGAAAAAGGGAATGGAGCTGGTATAATGCCGACCAGACCAGCCTAGATACATAATGAACAGAGTTGTGGTATGACCATGTTTTGAGGGCATGGATAGAAAAGCTAGATGAGACTAGAAGAGGCAGTGCAGGTGCATGGGCCTATTATATTGTGACTTAGGAATTTCTCTCCTTGTGTCATCCTTGAGGTAAAGGTGGGATGTTCTTGAATGTCAATGCAGGGGTAAGGTCATGTGCTTGGGAAATTCTAGCTTCCAGACAAATAAGAAAAGGAGACTTGAATGATGATGAAATCTCATTCTGTATGTAGCCTAAAGCTGTCTCTTCTTTACCCTACTGCCTATGTCTCTCCCAGTTGTCAATCTAAGAGGTGCCTGGCAGCAGACAGTAGAATGCTGACAAATGCAGATATGGTGCGTTTGATAGGCAGTTTCACATTGTGGGGTGACCTTAATCAGTATCACAGTCTTTGGAAGCTTTGCATGAAAAATATCAGCTATTTTCCCCATTCTAGACAAAACCAGAATGTCATAGCTTACCTGCTGGTGCCATTTTCAACTCTTTCTAGGTCTTCATCAATGGTCCTGACTGAGAGTCTATGTGTGGTAGGATAGGAGTGCTGAGTATTGATTTTGGCCATCCTTTGGTTTTGCAATCACAAAGTCCTAAATTTCACCTAAAAAACACAAAGAATTAACATTTTTATGATGGGAAGTATGAGACAATAGCCAAATAATCTTTTATAATTGAAGATTCCAGTGTTTTCACTAATGACTGAAGGGTTAATGAAATATTAAAGATATTCCCTGTACATTTATAGGCCAACATGACTACACATGTTGTCTTTTTTGCCTGGAATAGGGGCCACATTCCCAGGACTGAAAGGTCAGGTTATACCTGGCCAATTCCTCTTCCAGGAAGGAATATATGGGATCAACCCTGTATCCTTTTGAACATAGACATTTTGCTATATCAATCACAGATGTCTTGCTCCTTTGAACTCTGTCCAGTCCATAGCCACATCACATCCTGTGCTGAGTCATGTAGGGCCCTGGCGCTGAGCCAGTCAGGTGCTAAGTCACATAGGTGGGCTCTATCAGTTGCTAACTCAAGCCATGCCAATTCCTTCTTCATCTAAAACTGGATAAAACCTGGAAAATTTGCTATATTCTTTGGAGTCCTACTCGTGGGGAGGACACTCTGCCTGAGATACTTTCCCAGCTGGGACTCTGAGAGCTGAAATCAAGGGGCTCTTCAGCATGCGAATCCAGATGTTGGTGCCTCCCCAGTTTCGTGATAAAATGCAAATATTTCTATTACTCTATTAGGTTTTATCTTTATCTGTATATTTCTATGTTTCTTTAATACTGCTTTATATTGCATGCAGAATAAATGTTACACTGATTCTAATCTGGTGTGGGCATGTCCATTATACTGGGCAATCCAATCCTAAAAATAGTTAAAGCAGCTCACATATCTCCTTAATGATACGATGACCAACCTAACCTCATAGTTGGAAAACACAAGCAGATCTCAGGTGGATGTTACTAATTGGTAGCATTGTGGTGGCCCTTTTTAGTTTCTCCTTTAACTGAATTTTTGGTGTAAGAGTGATTAAAATTTTCATCCCTGTGGTGGCTTCAACATCAAGGGGCCTGTGCTAGAAACCCCACAGACTGATCATTCCCCTTCGTCAAAGAAAAATTGGATTTACGTCTACCTTCTGACTCATAACAAAATAATACTGATCCAATGACAACACCCATGTGGAAAAGGGGTCTGATTTGTTTTTCCTGACACTGGAGTACAAAACTAGGACCTCTTCCCTAATGGCACGTACTCTCTAAAGTAAGCAGAAGTGGGAAGACATGTAATGGGATGAATGCAATAGTTTAGGAAAGGGGTAATTAAGGTCTTTGCTAAAGTAGTGACAATGATAATAAGCATAATCAGAGATGTTGTGAAGGTAAAGAGAGGAGGGGAGGGAAAGAGGAAGAGAGAGAGAGAGAGAGACTGATTAGAACACCAGCAAGAGTCAACAAAGAGCAGAGCTTCCAAGAAAAATGAGCCAAATAGAACATAACCGAAGCTCTGTTTACTAATGCTTTTGGAACACTCCCCCCACCCCAGTTCTAGATAACAGGACAACTGAAAAGACATTCTTTAAACATGTGGTTAGCAGAAATACCATCAATTACAGAATGTCTATGCATACTCAAATCTCTCCAAGGCATTGCCATTATATGCCATAATGACTTTTCCAGAAGCACACACTGTAGGCTTTCCCATGGGAGGAATCTGCATCAGTTGAGCATACTCATGCACTCTAGGTTTCAATTTCCTCATTATATGTGCAGTAGTATGTGGCCCATTTATGCACAAGTAGCCTATAGTGGTGAGAAATATGTATATTCTTTAATGTTCCCATTCAGAAGATACCATAAGTCTTTCAAATATATTTTTCCCAAGTCTAATTCGACATTTTCCTTTTTGTTTATCTTTTTATTAGTTTATTTCAGTTCTAAGAGAGGAACATTAAGGCCCTCTGCAACCATGTGTTACTAGCTATATCTTTTAGGAAAAAAACCCCAACCTTTGTCAAAACGGTTTATTCATATAAAATGCTAAAAAAAAAAAAATTAAACACAGAAGGATCATTTCAGCACATGAAAGAAGTACACATTCAGAACCAAAAGCTAGCATTATTTGCAGTAGAGAAATACTAGCTTTCACAATAAATAGGGGTAGAACAAAGATTTCTACTCTCTCCATTATTTTATAAAATTCCAGAAATGCTACTGATATCAGTAAGATGAGTAAAAATTAAATATCTAGGCATGTGTGGATACACATTGACAAAGATGAGACATAATTATTCCTATTTGTAGATGTGAGAAACACACTTCTGGGGATCATAGGGCTTTCTGGGCAGGGTCAGGGAGGTAGCCTAGATGAGCTTCCACTGCTTACTGCTTCCCTTGGAGGTGCTTAGGAAGATCCACATGACATACCCCTTAAAATGGCAAACCTCTTCTCACTGAAAGGACTCAGAAACAGTGTTCAGAGGAAGGTGTTTATTACACTTCTGGCAAGGAAGCAGGTGTGGTGATCAGTAGAGACATACCCACACTGATGCAGAAGCAGGAGTGAAGTTATACAGTTCTGTCCTTCTTAGAAGACTTAGGGTTAGTCAAATTCCTCATTTTATTTCCCTACATTCCTTCTATATGTGCAGGTGTAGTAGTACATAGGTGTAGTAGTGAGGATCCTGGAGACCTGACTGGGCCTGACCTCTTCTGAGGTCAGAGCTATGAGCCACACTCCCACCTTCCTAGTTCCCTCTGGCCATTGTCATAGTTCCAGGAAGGCCAGGGTTTTAGAAAAGTAAGATAAGCAAGAGCTTCCCCACAACTATTGATTATCTTCCAATAACTTTTGTGGGAGCAAAACAAGCTACCATTATATTGTCTCTTACAATTGACAATGTGTATATGGATAGATATTTATACAACATGTATATATTTACTTAGAAACCCAAGAGAATCAACAGATACTTATTGAAATGACTAATAGGTTCAGTAAAGTAGCAAAATACATAATAATTCCACAAAATCATCAGCATTTCTGTATAGAAATACAAAAACTAGGAGGAAAATATGGATTAATCTCATCCAAAATTGCTTAAAATATCTGGGAATCAACCTATTAGGATATATTCAAGACATATAACTAACAATTATAAAATATTCTTTACAGAAATAAAGAAAATAGCAAATAACAGGGAGAGTATTCATTGATCCTAATGGAACTGTGCCATCACAATAAAATGATAGTACTCTCTAAATTAACTTACAGATCATATTGAGTGTTATCTCAACCAAACTACCAACAGGTTAGAGAAAATAAGAAAATTTATCTGAAGGAATAAAGCTTTTTATCTCAAGAGAAGCAATGAATAGGAATATTCATTATATCAATATATAATATTCAATATAATGAAGTAGGAATGAAAAGGAAACAGTTATAGATAAGTTATGCTGTCTATAACAAGTACCCAAATTAACTATAAAGACACTATCTACATCCAGAGAAAGAATAAATAGAAGTATGTATAAATAATTGTACATATGTAAATGTATGTGTGTGTGTGTGTGTGTGTATGTGACACACACATCTGTTTGTGTCTAATGTAGCCATCTCCACGGCGGGCCGGGGGGAAGGGAAGAAAAAAAAGAAATTTACACGATAATTTTGTTATATATATGAAAGGAATAGCAAGTTGGGCACAGTGGATTTATAGTTTCATATACAATCATCTTTTTTGTTGTACTATATTATGGAAATGCTTGTTTTATTCCATAAATTAAAAGTAAAATTTAAAAACACAACAAAAGAAATTATAGGGATACAAAAACAAAAGATATCAATTAAAGTTGTGTTAAAAGATTGGTTTTTGTTTTGGGGCTTTTTTTTGGATGGAGCAACTCAATCTTCCCTTATGTAACTACCTGGTTTAAATGCAACAGATGTCAGTGCAGAGGTCTCCAAGGGCAGTGATTTCCAGAAGTTACCTAGTGACTCACTCCAGAACCAAATTATTTATTAAAAACAGATGAAGGTCATCAAAGGAACAAAAGCATTTTCATCAGCAATGGATGTGCATACTGTTTAATGAGATGAAAGTACTGTAGGCTTCTGAACAGCATCTCTTTATGGCATTATTTCACCCAGGTCCTTTGCTTATCTTTGATTTTGTGTTGACAATGATGATAATAATGCCATATAATCACATAGGGCTTTAGAGTTTGCAAATCATTTTCACATTCATTAGCTCATTTGATGCAGTAATTCTGGGAAGGAGGCAGCATGGGATAATTACCCCTCAGTTTGCAAATGAAGAAATTGAAGATCAAAGAAGCTAAAAGTCTCAAATTAATACAGTCCTCAAGAGCTGAGCTGGGACGAGCTGAGGACCATTTTTCTTTACTTGTACCTTCTTATCAAAATAATAATATGTTTGCATAATAATTTATTCATTCACAAAATAAACCACCTCATACAAACCTTATAGCTACACATTGAGTTGGCATAGCAAGTTACTGTCACATTTTAAAGAAGAAAAAACTGAGATTCGGAAAGTTAGAGGCTCATGGTTCACACATCTTGTCACTGACACAGGCACTCATTTCCATTGCGGTGGCCAATACAGACGGGTGCAAACTTTTTTGAAGAACAATCTAGCAAGATGTAATATGAGCCACTGACCTACCCTTATGCCCAGCAATCCTATTATGGGATTAAGTTGTAAAAATATCATTTAAAAGAATAAAAGACCTAGACATATTAAAATATTTATGTTTTCTTTATTTATACAGAAGAAAATTAGGAACAGCCCACATGCCCAACTATTTATGAATAGCTGAAGAAACTATGGCATATTCAATGGAATGTGCCATGCCAACGTAACTGGAGATTATTGTGACAAATAATTGTGATAAATAAAGATAAATATGTAGCAACCTCTAGGAAGCAGTGCAAAGTGAGGGCAGGGGAATAATAACAAGGATAAATAATAATAATATACGCGTCAACTAACAGAGGCAAGAGATCCCCACTGGTATAGGGACATGACAAATATATTGTTATTATTGGTTTTATTTTGGATAAACTTGTATTATCTATTTTCCTTAAAATTAAAAAACCTTGAATTTTGTGGTTTTCTTGAACACTTGGAACTCCATCTTTGGTTTGTTTCGTCTCATTGAGAAAATCTTAAAAATAATTTTTAAACATTCCTCGGGCCCCAAATAATTTGTCTATAAGATACTTTGAGGCTTGAAATATACTAAAGGAAGCCAAAAATGTTGGGTTTAGACTGATTCTTCTGGGCTTTCTCTACAATGCCACCATGCTAAATACCTTCATCTTCCTCCCCCCATCCCTCCACTCCCCACCTTTCTAGTTCCCTGTTATATGTTCTTTTCCCCCATCCTTAGAATGAACTATCTTTCTTCCTGCATGAATGTGTGTTCACAGTGCTTAGCCCAGTGCCTGGCACATAGGAAACATGTGATGCTTGTTGGCATGACTTGGTATCCTTACTGTGCATTGTCTATGTAGACTCAATAAATGTTTGATTTATTTACAAATTTGAATCTAATTGTATGAAAGAAAATATAATGTCAGAATTCAGAAGATAATTTTCAACATTGTATATGTCCGCAGCATAGACAAAATGTTCATCCATATTGGCTGCTTAAATTTCAAGGTAAGGTAATACACTAGAGCCCGTTTTTGCTAGGTTACATGGTGTCCTTGCTTTTTTTCATAGCATACGCTCACAATTGGAAGGCTGGGTGTACTTTCATGATTCTCTCCTTAGCAGCACAATTTGTTCCCAAGAACAGCTAAAAAGGGAAGAGCAGATTGCAAAAGAAATCAGGAAGAAGGTCATCACTTTTGAAACTCTACAAGGAAGCCACATTCTTACCTCATCTGCAGAAATGTCTTGGTGACACACAACATTACTAAAAGATTTAAGGGGCCATTTTCATTCAGAAAGAAATGATGATTGGCTGGAAGCATATTCAAATCATCGATGACTGCATTGCTACAAGGTTAAGCCTATACTTTAAAAATTGCAAAGAGGCCTGTTCATTGAATGTGAATACCCAAAGTGAGTACCTGAAAAGGCCTTAGCCCAAAAGAACCAGAGTCTCCCATTGCATGCTGGGTCATCTCCAGTCATCTTGATGAATACCTGGTCATTGGATCCAGATGGCTCTAGAGGAGAAAGTGAGGCTGGTGAACCTTGAACAGCCCTCCCTCACTCAAATCAAAGTCAACTGGAAGTCATGTCATCTTTCCCTGACATTTACTAGCTGTGTGTGACCCTGGATGAGTCACTTAACTTTGTTTGCCTCAGTTTCCTCATCTGTAAAATGAGCTTGAAAAGGAAATGGCAAACCACTCCAGTATCTTTGCCAAGAAAATCCCAAATGGGGTCATAAAGAGTTGGACAGAACCAAAATGACTGAACAATAACAAGAAGGTGTGGCGAACATCAAATATAAAAGACCAAAATAGAATATATTTTAACAGGCAAATAAATACTTGTTTTCATTTTTATTTTTGGAGGGAAGAAATCAAGGTAATTTGGGGTGAAGTGACTTGCCCAAGGTCACACAGTTAGTAAGTGTCTGAGGTCACATTTGAACTCAGGTCCTCCTGACTCCAGGGCCAGTACTCTATTTACTGCACCAACTAGCTGCCCTTAAGATTTGTTTTTAATGTGGAAATTATACCTGTCAGGTCAAAACTATTTTCATAATAATGCTAAGAATCAATTTTAATAAACATAACCCACAGAAATAAGACATTTGGGGGGGGGGGGAGCTAGACAGTTTTTTAGAGTGTGAAGGGGTCCTGAATGCAAAAGTTTCATGCCTGCTGGTCTGGACCAGGGATTGGCAAACTACATCCCAGGGACCAAATCTAATCCATTGCCTATTTTTGTACAGGGCACAGTAGAAGAATGAAGAACATAAAAACACTCAGTCTGTATACTATGCAAAAACGGGCAACAGTCCAGATTTGACCAGCAGGCCATAGTGTGCCAACCCCTAATTTTGACTCTTGACTTGTCATAGTTCAATTCAGAACCAGTAAAAAACAAGGAGGTAATGATGAAAAAAAAAATGATATGCACTTGAAACAACTTAATCCTGAGATATTTAAACAAGTAATTGAAAATTACAGATGGGGAATGGAAAACTAAAGGCACTAATTCTAAGAATTTTACCTAAAAGCTTAACCTGTATAAATTGTCACAATAAGAAGATCAAAACATCCCAGAAAGCGCATTAGTCAGCAAACATGTGACTTTACTTGCCAAATGGAAAGAGATAACTGCCAAAGGCAAACCATGTTAGAATGTGTTTGTAAAATCTTCCAAAGAAAGACCATGGACAACTATGAGCAGTATTATCTCATAAAGCTGAGGAAAGCTGTGGAAGGGAAAAGCAGGTTTCAAAAAGTAGGTACAATATCCAAAGAAGCAAAACCATCTCAATGACATTTAAGGATGAAAATGCAAGGTGAATTATAAACAGGAGAAAAATGGAAAAGATGTGCCAAAATTGTGACTGTTTTTTCCTATCCAGACCAATACATTCACTATACCAAGACCCTAATGCCACAGCCCCAGACGTGCTTCTGTGGAGGAGGTTAAAAAATGGCGGTGAAGAGACAAAGAAAGAAGAGCAGTTGGGGCAGCTAGGTGGCTCAGTGAATAGAGCACTAGCCCTGGATTCAGGAGGACCTGAGTTCAAATCTGGCCTCAGACACTTAACACTTACTAGCCATGTGACCCTGGGCAAGTCACTTAACCCCCTTTACCCTGCCTTCCCCCTCTAAAAAAAAAGAAAAGCAGCCAGAATAGTTTAAGTATATATACAGAAATATGTGCTAGAGATGGTATTTATCCTTCATTCTCAAAGAAGACCACAACATCAGGTCAGGAATTGCCATGATGTGCAAGTGAATTGGACTTAAGTGAGGAAGGGCTGTACAAAGTCACCAACCTCACTTTCTCCTCCAGAACCAACTGAGTCCAGTAGTCAGATATGAATCAGGACAACTAGAGATAGCCCAGGATGCAGTGGGGCACTGCTGGAGATGACACATTTGTGAAAGCATTCAAAAACCATTATCCAAGGTGTCTCAAGAAGGGTAAGATAAGAAAGACAAAGGGAGAAAAAATCAGACCTCCTTATTAATTAATAAAGAAAAATGTTACAAGAAAAGCATGAATAATTATCAGCCTACACAATTATCCTTCCATTTGTTCAGAATCTTATGAGAATTAACAGTGGGTATTATTAGAGAATAAGCAAGAACAACTAAAGAACAACAAAGGCTTCTGCAATCGATGTTTAATAATGAACCCCATATTCACAGTTTTACAATTAGCTGAATGAATTAAACTATATAAGACCCCACCGTGCTTATTGTGTGCTGGTTACAAAATATTATTGGACAAGACTGAACAAAACACTACTCTGGTGGCTTTTTCGCAACGATGCCTCTCTTTGCATCCATATTATCAAAACTGATTAAGGTTCCTTGGAACATATAACAGCTTGAGCTCAACAAATCAACTTTGTGAGTGCCATAAGGAGGAACTGTGACAAGATGGCAGTTTGTCTTAAAAAAAAAGATCTGGGGGTCTTAGTGAACTACAAGGTCAATATAAGTCTGTGACCTGACTACAGAAAAGTTAATGCTGTCTTATGTTGTGCTGAGAGAGGCAAAGCAGCCAGAAACCGGAAGATACTATCAGTGTCCATCTCTCTAGTCAGAACACCCTCAAATATTGATTTAACTTCTGGGTACCACATTTTAGTCAAGACATTGATAAACCCGTGAGAATCCAGAGAACAGTAATCAGCATCTCAGATGACTGGATATTTTGCCACATACATATAGCACCCCGCTCTGTGACACTCTCCCTCCCCAACTTGCAATGTACTCATGGGCTGAGTCCCCAGAGAATTCTTGGAGCAATCCTGTGGGCCTGCAGCCTAATACTCTAGTTCATGAACTCCCCTTGACGGGCCTAAGATGGTGTACTAAGAGTAGCCAGTGCACACACAACACCCGCCCCTGCCAAACCAGGGGATTGTTCTCCCACAAATAAAAAAGAATCCATGTAAAAAGTGGGCTCAAGCATAGAGTACAAATGAGTTCTTACCACAGGTGGTTCCACAAGCTACTCACAACTCCTGGTATTGTAGGGTCTCAAAGTACTATCTTCTTACTAAAATTCTGATGCTGGGTTTTGTTCAAAAAGGCCTCAGATACTTACTAGCTGTGTGACCTGGGGTAAGTCTCTTAACCTCTGCCTTCTTGTTTCCTCAACTATCAAATGGGGACAATAATAGCACATGGCTCCCAGGGCTGTTGTAAAGATGGAATGATAGAATATTTGTAAAGTGCTTAGCACAGTTCCTTCCTCCTTTCCTTCCTTCCTTCCTTCCTTCCTTTCACCTTTTCTTTCTTCTTCCTTTTCTTTCTTTCTTCTGTCCTGTCTTCTTTCTTTCCTTCCTTCTTTAACACCAACATTTTTGGGTGGTGCTATGTGACTATAAATGAACTATAGGAATTTCTGAAGGATCAACAACAGCAACTGAAGTTTACGTAGAATTTGTAAATTTTCATTCATTATTTCATGTGAGGTTCACAACCCTGAGAGGAAAATACTCCATCCCATTTTACAGGTAAGGAAAATAAGGCTCACAAAGGTTAGATGATTTGCTTATAGTCACACAGTTAGTGTCAGAAATAGGATGTGAACCCCAATCTTGCTTATTTTAACCCAATACTCCTTCCACTATGCCATGCTTCCCCCAAATCAGTGTTTTGAGCCCCTCAAGAAAGCATTGGACAGACAAATCTTTGACAAGAATAGACTTTAGGAGATTACTCAGATACCGAGCTGTGATCTCATGAATTTGGACGTTCCTTACAATAAGGCAGAATGCAATGATACTTATCCCATGGAATTCTTATCTACATTCTCCTATAAGTTTACCCAAGAGGGTCCACCCAACATCCCTGAGCCCTTCCTCATTTTCTCCTGATGTCATGATACCAGTAGAGTATCCAGGCTAGCCATCTGTCATTCCTCATTCTTGCCACATAACCAGTCCATCTTCTTCTCCCATCATCTGCTTTCCTGATGTCATCTTCTGTTCCTTTCTTTTTCAAAGCAATTCATTGGTTACATATTGTAACCACTATGTGTCTCTCCTTTGCCCTCTCTGTCTTTCCCATTTCAATTATTCACAGACTGCCACATCTTGCAGCCAAGATTTGATATTTGCAAATATTTAGCTCAATACTGACATGTAGGCTCTAATTCTGAGGTACTTTCCTCACCCTTCCTCTCCCATACAATGCGGTATTATGATACAATATGATAAACATTTATTAACAGCCTGCTATGCTCCAGGCACTGTACTAAGTGCTAGAGATATAATTAAGATAAAGAAATACAGGACTTGTCCTCAAGGAGCTTACAAATAAAGGAAGCTAAGAAGTGGGAAGGAAGGGCTGCAAGAGGGTCCCCAGCAAGTGGAGAGAAGTATGATAATGATGGAGTCAAAATTAAGCAGAGCAGCTGATATTGGATGGAGAGATGGCTGGGATTTTGAAACCTCTAGAAAGGGAAGAGTGTTTTGCTCTGTCCACCAGCCCTCTAATGAGAAGGGCAGAAGCAACTGAGGGTACTATTGAGATATGATTACTAAAGCTGGAGAATCTCCATGAAGATGCATTTCCTATTGATAGTTTACCCTGGGAGAGGCATGACAATGATCATGTTGGAGATGAAATAATTCAGGGTATCTTCCTTTCCCATACAATACAATATTACTAATAACAAAATTGCATATCAGAGGTGGAGTAAAAAAGTGGAAAAATTGGGACACTAATTCCTTGTTGGTAGAATTACAAACTGATTCAGCCATTTTGGAGAACAATCTGGAATTATTAATTATTAAAGAGTTATTAAACTGCCTATACCCTTTGACCCAGCAATACCACAACTACATGTATTTCCAAAGATGTTTAAGAGAAAAGGAAAAGAACCTACATGTTCAAAAATATTTATAGCAGCTTGCTTTATGGTAGTTAAGAACTGGAGATTGTGGAGATACCTATCAATTGTGAAATGGCTGAATAAGTTGTGGTATATGATCATGATGGAATATTACTGTTTTATAAGAAATGATGAGTTTAACGATCTTAGAAAAACATGGATAGATCTGAACAAAATAAGGAAGAGCAAAATAAGCAGAATCAAGAGAATGTTGTGCAGCAATATTGCTTTAAGAACAACTTTGAATGACTAAATCATTTTGACCATTATAAATACCCACATTAACTACAAAGGACCTATGAAGGAAAATGTTATCTACATCCAGAGAAAGGACTGATAGACAGAAGTGTATATAAAATGATCTCACACACACACACACACACACACACACACACACACACACACACATTTGTGTCTATTGTAGCCTTCCCTAGGGTCAGGGGAGTGAAAAAAGGAGAAAAAAAGAAATTTACATTATAACTGTGGTATGTAGTTATCAAGTTCTACACAATAGATTGCAGTTTCATGTGCAATCATCTTTTATTTATTCTACTGTGTTATTGAAGTGCTTGTTTTATTTCACAAATTAAAAATAAAACAAATTAAAAAATTATAAATGTCATCAAAGAGATGTCTGGCCAAAAAGGGAGATAGGTCAATCATGAAGTAAGAGTAAGAAATAATGCACGATGTTGAAAAACATAGATGGAAGCTTGAAATGTATTTGGTGGACCGGCTCCATGGAGGATTTAGAGGAGAACATGGACAAAAGCCACACTGGATGAAAATCACAGAATTTTGGAATCAGTAGAGATGGCAGCATGGATCTGTACTACAGGAGTGAGTACCCACATTGATGAGTTCCCAGATGACACTTACTAGCTATGCATCTCTAGGTAAGTCACTTAATCTCTGCCTGCTTCAGTTTCCTCAACTATTGTTTTTTCCTAAACTATTATGGAAATAATAATAGCACCTATATGCCAGGGTTGTCAATAAGATTCAGACCAAATAATATCTGAAAAGTGCTTAGCACGATACCTGGCACATAAAAGGCATTTAATAAATGCTTGTGCAGGAGCAGCTGGGTGTCATAGTGGGTAGAGAGCTGGTGTTGGAGTCAGGAAAAGTTGTGTTCAAATCTGGTCTCAGAAACTTATGAGCTGTGTGATATTGGGCAAGTCACTGAATCCTGTTTGCCTTAGTTTCATCATCTGCAAAATGAGCTGGAGTTGGAAATGGCAAACCATTCCAGTGTCTTTGCCAAGAAAATTCCAAATGGGGTCATGAAGAGTAGAACCTGACTGAGACAACTCAACAAAAGATGCTTGTTCCCCTTTTCTTCCTTTACATTGAAGTGGTCAAAGAGTCAGGGGTAAAATAAAGATCAGCAAGGGGATAAACCCAGTGCTTCAAGTGGATAGGATGGTGATGGTCATGATAGAAAATGAGAAGTCAGAATTATTTAATGCTTTTGCTCTTGTTCACTGTATCAAGGAGAATGGCTATTGTCATGATAAAGGTGAATGTGAGGTCCAGAATGTAGCCTGTGAGTAAGACGTAAAGTCTGACAATGCAACAGCATTTTCATCTGAGCAGAACTAATGGTCTCACACAGGATAGGGAATCTTCAGTACTGTTCTCATTAACACCAACTGCTAACCAAGTGAACTAAGTGTTTGGGCCACTGCATCTGTATTCCTCTGGCACAATATCTTTATGGGGTCCAAGGAAAGAAAGAGCAAACTATTAACTGTGTGTCTTTAATGGAATTCAGGAGTGAAGAAAGAAGGTAAACACATTTTATAAGATGAAAAGCTCAGCTAAAATGACAAGGATTGGGTTGCATGGGGATTGGTAAGGGTTAATACTTGAGCATTTTAGGGAAATTTTTACGGAAATTTTAGGGGAAAGCTCAGTGTTTGATTGAGGTCTTTTCCCATAGTCACTTTGCTATCCCCACCCCATCCACAATGAGAATTATGTATAATTTGGTGCTACAGATGTAGAGCTACATTTCCTTCTAATTGTTTATTACTTCTATACCATGGTGACCACCTGAGACTGGTCACCATAGCAATCCCACAACTAAATAGAAGATGGAATTTCCACATCAAATTTTGAATGAGGATAGAAAGTGCATTATGGCCAATTTTTCCTAATTCTGTGGGTATATCGGTACCATTGCCAAACTTGAACATGAATTGTTTCTGAGATACTTTGCAGCATTTTCAAAGGAAGAACTACAGGGCTATTCCGTATTAGCACCTAATTTAGTATTGAAAGATAATACAGAAAAGAAATGAGTTGCTCAGAATATTAGCACTCTGCAAACATTAACCTGACATAAGTGTATGCCCACTTGCACTTGAAGTCTTTCTTATTTCCTCCAATTAGCCAATGAGCTTTCTTTCAAGATATTAGGAGATACCCTGTTTTCCAGAGCAAAGAGCCAGCAAGCAGAGCAAGCCCTGAGTTTGGCATAACAAACAATCCTTTGAGTTCACCCTCTGGATGATCTCAGTCACAGCAAAATCCCAGAATTGTTTCATGTAATTACTATTCTTTGACCAGCACCAGGTGTTCTCTGAGCTTAGACAAGCACCTGCTGTATCCACATTCCAGCCATGAAGCCCTGTTGTGAATCAAACTTGTCTCCTTGTTGCTGTTGTCCCTCATTGTCAGGGCTTAGCTTACCCTGTAGCCATTGGTAGAAGTACTGAGATCTCCTCACACTAAAGTGGGTCCCCCCACTAGGGACAGGGCCCTGGCACATGTGTCTAGATACCCTCCTTACTTGCAAGCCATTTCCCTCATTTTGAAATTAAATTTCTGCTTGATTCCTGCCCCTCCTTTCTCAGACCTGTACTGTTTGGCTCTGGCTATCCACAGGTTACAGAGTGGTTCAGTCTAGTTGACATTTTTATTAATTCAGTCTAATTTTTTAAAAAATTTAAAAAATTGAAATTGAAAATTTTTTTGAAGTCTTCTCTGGATCAGACAGAATATTTTGTTTGTGTTTGTTGGCTACCCTGTGAATGAAAATGTTTTCTTGTCCATAGAGAATGTTATTTCTTGGTGTACAGCTACAAGGGCTGGCTCATGGTCAGATGAGCTCAATTGGAAGAGATCTGCTGTGGAGTTTGGGCTCCTGGAAAGCATTAAAGTGACTTGTAGGTAGATAGGTAGTGGCAATATAGGGATCAGAACCAAGGTTTTCTAATTTCGAGTACAAAGCTCTTTCTGCCATACCATATTGCTTAGAAGGAATGATTTTTATCAAAGTGTAAGTGTAAGGATTAATTGGAGGTTACTGTTTGGAGTGTAGGATGATTGGGCATTATGAGTAGAGGGAAATAATGGGAATTACTTTACCTAATTCCCTCTAAGCCAAAGAAGTGGGGATTTGGCAGGTGGGGGATTTGGCTGCTTTTTATTCCTCTTCCTACACCAAGTCTCAGAGAAATATCCTGGGAGGAACCAACTTTTAAAAGATAACCAGGAAAACAAAAGAACAAAGCAACAGTTAATTCAAAATTTATAAGCACAAGGATCAAAACACACTTCTCAGTGTGCTGGGGGAGGAAATCTAAGACTGCTACAGATCTGGGCACATAAGATACTAGTGGAGGAACTGATAAAGCAGGAAGACTGCCTCCCAGGAAAGTAGTTTAGCTGCTTCAGGGGCGGGGCCCTTAGGATCAGGGCTTGACCTCTGTGGTAGGGCAACTAAGAACCAAAGAAGATCTAGGAACTCTATCTTGTAAAGTACTTTATTATAGGATCAAAGCGCCCATTAATTGTGTGACCCAGTGCCAAATACCAGCTCACAGAAGGATTCGGCATAACAATATGGTTCCCTTAAGATTCCAGAAAAGCAGACAAAACCTAGGGAGTTTTGACTTTGTCATTAAAAACTCTGGCAGCCCCTAAAATAACTCTTGGTCTATATAGTACTTTACATTTTGAAATGCTTTTTCTTTATAATACCGTGGCCTAAGAAGAGAAGATTCAACTTCTGACCATCAAGAAGGAAACTGAGACACAAATCAGCTAAGTGAAATGTCAGGGTCATAAAATCAGTACATGGCACAGCTGGTTCTTGAGCTCAGCTCCATCTTATTTCAAGCCCAGTACCCATATTACACAATGCAGCTCCGGCATACAAATTGAGTTCCCTTCCATTTCTCCTTCTAGGATGCCTTCCGCCAGAGCTCGGTGACTTTAGCAAAAGAAAAACCATCCAATGAGTCATTCTCTTCCCCTCCCTTCTCCCCCCTCCCCCCCCCCCAATCTCCCAGAAACTTCAGCTACAACTTCTCACGCGTGAGCAGCGAGGGCTTAAGGAGTTTTGTCAAGTTTCCTACCTGTATCGGTGCAGGCAAGGGGGAAATGACACATTTCCCAGAAACGGGTTGGATGAGGAATCAAGGAGAGGGGAAAAGGGAGGAGGTGTAAAGAACCAGGCTCCGCACTTTCATCCCGTCTACATCTACAGGTTTTGGGGAGGCAGTTTCTGTGCAGCAGTCAGTCTGATCGTTGATGTCGAATCCTGAGAGATGCCGCCTCAGGACCGTTCATTGGAGAGGAGGAGGGGGAAGGGAACAGAGTAAAGGACCGGGAGGGAGCGTGAGTAGGAAGAAAGGTAAACAATAGAGTGGGAATTTAATCCATTCCGCATTAGGGCAATTCCGCCGTCTTTTCACGCTGTGTCTGGAGGCTCAGTCTCAGTAGCAGACTGAGTTGCTCTGGTCCCATCGCAACATCTGCCCACCCAGTTCTGGGGTAGGATTCAGGGGGTAGGAGAAGACAGATCATGTTCCCAGTGCTCTCAGCCCAAATCCTGAGACTTGGTCCAGGAAAGGTAGAGATCAGAGTAGGAACCTTGCCTCTGAATCCCTCTCCTCTATCCAGCCGCTGCTCATGCCCCTCTGGGGCTGCTACCCCCTTTCAGCACCGTGGGCGGAGAACAGCTCCTAAAAGAAAAGCTGGCCTGGCTGAAAGCTTTCTCCTTAACCCCTTCCCAGACTCTCTAAAACCCTTCCCTATTCTTGCACTGTGCCCTTAGTTCCTCCTTTCCTCCCTTCCTCACAGCCTCTGTGTCGGGCAATCTCATTTTCAATCCTTTAATCCAGTTGGGGACTGGAGTTTGCCTCCCCAGTGTATCCTCAGGTAGTCCCAGGACTCCTTGCTAATATCTTTTAAAAATGCTTCCTTGTCTGGAATGATCACCTCTCCTTACCCCTTGCAGAGTTTCGGCTCTTCCACTCTTCACGCCTGGTTCTCTTACTCTAGGGTCTGGATTGCAGAGAGGGAGGCTAGCTTTCTTGTTCTTCCAAGTCGTGTCCTAGATGCCTTTCCTTGCTTTGCTGTCGAGCGAGCCTTTTCCCTAGCTCTCGTTCTTATGAAAGGTGAGGATTCTCATAGTTTTTGGTAGTACTCATTTGGAAAGATAGAGACACTGTTTTCATACCACTATCAGTTCCAAAGAATAATGGGGGTTTGGGGTGGGGTAGACGAAAAATAGGAGAGAACAGGAGGTATATCTTAACTCTGGATTTCCTGAGAACTCTGTCAGGATCTTGGCATTTGTTTCATGACCATTTTTCTCTTGTTTCCTAGGATTATAATTCATTTTGTATTAAGTCAGGTTAGAACTCTCAAAGCCTCTGTGATGTGTTTTTTTCCTCCTTAAAAACAAAACAAAAGACTTTTTTCTTTTCTTTCCAGGAAATTAGTCATATACTAACTTGTGTAGTTGGAGAGTCAACATGGTGTAGTAAAAAGAACCTTGGAATGGGCTTAGGAGACCAGCATAAACTTATACCAGCAAATCTCTGCACTCTGACCACAGTTTCCTAATCTGTAAAATGGGATGATAATTCCATAAAATAAGGATAATGGCATATACATTTCCCACCTCATAGGGCTGTTCTGAAGAAAGGCTTTGGAAACCTTAAAGTATTGTAATTATTCTTTTTATATACTTTCTTGTATCCTACTAAGACAATTTGTAATTCCAGAATCAATGGATTAAATGTAAAGTGCTAAATCCTACTAATTCAATTTTAGTTCTTTTTTGAGTGCTGTAATAATTTAAACTCCTGGAAGAAACTGCTTTTTAACATCATCACTCTTGGATGAACTCAAAATAGATACAAAATAGAAGCTAATTTTGAGAGGAAGACAGTAGCTGCTGGAAGTGGGCGTGGTGCCAGGAAAGCCTTTATGCAACACGTTGAAGAAAACTGAAGATTCTAACAATCAGATGGGGAAGGGAGTTCGTTCAAATAAAAAATAAGCAAACGAAGAGACGACGTATGGCAGTGTGGATGAGTGTAGGGTATGGAAAGATTACAAGGGCAGAGGTGAGACAATAAGGAGGCTAACCTGCCTGGAGCACAAGACTCAGGCTAGAGGATGGGGAGAACAGAGGTTGAAGAGGTTGCTCTTGGAGTAGACAGAAGACCTGGGTTTGATACCTGGCTACGACAATAGCTATGTGGTCACCAGGAACCCACTTAACATCCATGAGTTTCAGTTTCTTCACTTGTGAGATAAAGATGTTTCACATATTAAAAGCATTTGTGATCTGCATATTGCTTTATATAGACAACCTTATGCAGTCTTCACAACAGTACTGTGATAAGTGTAGCAAATATTTTTTTTTAATTTGTATTATGAGTTTATCAAAAACCAAATAAACTGGTTATTTCCACATACATAATAAAACAGAAAAAAGAGGATTGCATATGCAATTGCAAATCTCTATGATGTATAGCTTATTTTTCTTTATGTGTATATAAGTTCAACCTGTGGCCTTCAAAGCTGGCATTCTTGTCTAAGCTTCTTTCTGGATTTCCTCCCCTTCCCTCCCTTCCCATTCCCCTTCTCTCTCCTTCCTTCCCCTTTCCTTCCCTTTCCTCCCTTCCCTTTCCCCTCCTCTCCCCTCCTCTGCCTTTCCTTTCCCTCCCCTCCCCTCCCTTTCCTACCCTCCCTTTCCCTTCTCCTTTTCTCCCCTCCCTTTCCCCTCCTCTCCCCTTTCCTCCCTTCCCCTTCCCTTTCTTTTTTCTTTCCTTTTCTCTTTCTCTTTCTTTTTTCTTACCTTTACATCACAATCCAAGAGGCATTTCAAATGAAGAAATTGAAGAATTCAGTGACTCTCTGTCACCTAGTCAACATATATTCATTAAGCATTTACTATGTGCCAGACCCTTTGCTGACTGCTGGGGATTACAAAGAAAGGCTAGAACATGATCTGTTGCCTTGAGAAGCTTACATTCTACTGGGAGAAACAGCATGCAAATAATCATGTACCTACCAGATACATGCGGCACAAATGGAGAGTAATCTTAGTGGGAAGAAACTAGCAGCGAGTGGGGGGGTAGTGGCGGGGGTGGGGGGGGGAGGTTGGGGCACTCAGAAAGGCCTGTGGCAGAAAGTGGGATTTGAGCCAAGTCTTGAAGGAAGCCATAGAAGCTAGGTGTTGGAAGTGAAGAAAGGCAGAATTCCAAGCATGGTGGGCAGTAAGAGTCTGAATATGAAGTGTTATATATGAGGAAAAAGAAATAGACCAGTATAGTTAGATTGTAGAGGCATACTGAGGAGTAAATGATGGGAAGAATGGGAAGGCCAGAAGGAGTAAGATTGTAAAGGGCTTCAAATGCCAAACAGATAATTTTATATTTAGTTCTGGAGGTAATAGTCACTGGATTTTTTTTTCAGGAGTGGGAAAGGACTTAAAGTAGGTGGGCTGCAATAATAGTGCATGTGAGAAGTGATGAGAACCTGTTTCCGGGAGACAGATGTAGGAATGGAAAGAAGGGGACCTATAAAAGAGACATTGTGACCATAAAAACCCAATCAGATTTGACAACAGATAGGGTGAGTATGAATAAGGAATTGAGAATGACATTAAAGTTTCAGTTATAGGCAATGGGAAGATGGTGGTGCCTTTAATAGTAATAGGAAAGGTAGAAAGAGAGGAAAAGTTAATGATAATAAGTTGTTTTGGACACAATGAGTTTCAGATGTCTAGGGGATATAAAATTAGAGACATCCAAAAGGCTGTTGGTGTTGAGACTGAAGGTCAGGAGAGAGATTAGGGCTGGATACCTATGTTTTGTGCTTAAAGATAGTTAAAGCCATGGGAACTGATGAAATCACCAAGGGAAAAAGTACAGAGGGAAAAGAAAAGAGAGCCTAGGACAGACCCATAGGGACATCTCTGGTTATTGGTTATGATCTGAATAAAGATTCAGCAAAAAAGGCTGAGAAGGAACAGTCAGACAAGTAGGAGGAGAATGAGGAGAGACGCATAGGACACGCAGAGAAGAGAATTTACCTAAGAGAAGAGGGTGATCAGTAGTAGCAAAATCTGCAAAAAGATCAAAGCTACATGAGGACTGACAGAAATGGAAAATTGAGCGGAAATGATTAGATTTGGCAATTAAGAACAGTTTCAGTTGAATAATGAAGTTGGAAGCCAATCCTGGAGAGTTTGGAATCAAATGAGAGCATGTGGAGGCATCCTATCTAAGGCTTTCCCAAAGAGTTTCAAGGAGAAAGAGTTAGGTTAATATAAAGGGTGTATGAGAAAAGAAAGAGTCAAAGACAGCTCCAAACTCTTCTAGCCCTGGAGACCAGAAGAAGAGCAATCACAACAATAAAAATAATTTCGAGGAAGCTGTAGCTAGGGCAGAGGTCTTATCATTACTTGGTCCTCTGGGTAAACATGAAATGATGTTCACTTAATTAAGAAAAGCACAAATCTCACATTTATGTAAATTTATTAGATTATATATGTATATATGAAGGGTTTCCAGAGAATTTATGATTTGACCTCAGTCTTGCATTCATATTGGCTCCATTTCTTACTTTCAGGAATATATCGTTATTCCTAATCTAAATCCTTCATGTTACAATGACTTCCTCTCATCTGCTTTCAGCAGAGACTCAACTGGTCACAATCCTCTATGTATGGATTTGAAGGCTATATAAGTATCACAAATCCAGATCCTGGAGGAAGTCACTTATTAACATTGAGTGCTTGAAAGGGTACTAAATATATGCAGGATAACCTGAATGAGGACGGTGGGGGGAGGGGGAGACAGCAGAGTGAGATTGGGTTCTGGGAGTCTGGGGGATTGGAAAAGCTTGTTCAGTCAAGGACAGGAAGATAACACAGGTGCCTCAGAGAGGAAACCAGACAGACCAAAGGGCCTGTGCTACCAAGTGTTGTGATGGAAAATGCTGGTGATGCCTGGATGCTCTAACTTCTGTTGCCAGAAATTTGGGGAATAAGTTAACAGGCCCTGCTAGACCAATGTCGGACTCTGAATTTAAATTATACTAAGTCATCATGACTGATCATTCTATTGTAAACCTTGTGTCTGTCAGTGGCTTCCTCTGAAGATGAAAGGCCAAGGGCATTTAGGTGACTCACCTGACTTAGAGTCTTCACCCAGGTACCCTCCACTCCCAGTAGATGGTGTTGGTTCATCTCACATCCATTGTCTTTTGCTCCCAGTGAACAACATGGGTCCTTGGCTTCAAGTCTGTTATAGTTCTTCCTGCTTTTGATTTTCCTTCAGGAAATGGTACTGGTTACCTCTTCTCCAGATACAAGTTCACCTATAGCTAGACAATGGAACAATTATACTGGAGCCTCACCTGACAATGCAATCCTCTTTCCTATCTATGGGACATTGAGTGGCTATGGCTTATTTAAATTTCAGTGGAGTCCCAAATTACACTTGGAGTCCCAAACCCCACTCAAGGGTCTCTTTAGGTGACTGCTAGAACACAGCTCCTCTTGGGTCACTCCAATGAGTCTCTGTTTTCCATAGGTATTGACTTTCACCCTCTCTCAGGCCCAAGACTCTGGTCTCCTGATTATATCCACACTTCCCTCTTGGTCTTTTGGGGTTCAGAGTATCACTCCCACTCTCTGCATGTGCTTCTTTCTTCCATTTCCTCCAAAGCAGTTGGGTTTATGTGTGTTACCCTTGACTAATTCTCAGAACTCTCCAAAAAGGAGAGAATGAGGGAGCCAAAGAAGGAAGGGGCTGAGCAGTTCCTGGAAGCTGCTCCTTGGGCAGGTGTGATCCCTTGCTGCAAAAATGTAATGTTAGAGCCAGAAGTCTTCTTAGAGATCACCTATTCCAAACACCTCATCTTACATATGAGCAAACAGAGACCCCAGTGACAGCATCACATAGCTAGTTATGGCAATGCCATGATTGTAATCCTGAGGCCAGTCTTTGGTAACAATAAAAGCTCACATTTAGTCTTTTAAATGTTAGGTAACATTTTTCCACATAATCACTCTGTGAAACAAGTATTGAATATGATGAATCACAATTCTAGAGGAATGAGGATCAAATATGCCACCCACTTCTTTACAGAAAGGTGAAGGACTCAAGATACAGAATAAGAAGCATTCTTGAAAATAACCGTAGAGGGAGTTTGTTTTGCTTGAATATGTGTATTTGTTACAAAAGCTTTCTTTTTCTTTTTTTTTCAATGGGTACAAGAGCAGATAGGGATATAGTAGTTAAGACAAAGAAAAGAGAATCATGCAGGCATTTTTTTTTAATGCCGAGGACAGGAGGAAGTTCAGAAAGAACCCAGTCACCTTTGACAGTGATAGATTAGAATTATATACTTTATAAAAAAGCAAACTGTATGCAAGAGAGATCTGCGTTTTCATGTACAGTACTCTTTTTATGTTCTACAGTGTATATGGAAATATTCATTTTATTTGGAGTTTGTTAAGTTCAGGATCTTTAAATATAGGAGAAAAGATAAGTAGTATATATATATATATATATATATGTATATATATATATATATATGTATATATATTATTGTCCATATTTTACAGACAAGGAAACTGAGGCTGGGGAGGCATGGTTAAATTACATGTCCATGGTAGCAGAACCAATCAGCAAGAACTTTCAAGATTCAAACCTAGGTCTTTTGATTCCAAGTCTAGTGCCCTATCATCATTGCATATTCCATGTTTTGCTGTAACAGCAAGGAATAAAGAGAAGAAAGAATGAGGAAAAGGCAACAGATAACCAAAGGCTATCCAAGGATGTGCCTAAATGGTGTCTGGGTGAGGGGAAAGATTTTGGAGGAAACAAATACAAACTTTGTCCTCTCCAAAGTTTTTCCTATGACCTGCCTTATCTGCCTTTGCCTATTTGCATGCAAGCTGTGCATTCTGGGATTTTCATATGCCAGGCTCACACACAGCTCAGAGGATGCTGAAAGGTCCAGTGACCTTGGACAGCACATTGAGTCTTTTAGAAGCAGAAACATGACACAGAGTGTCAGGTCACCAGAATGTACAGAGTACACATTATGCTAGGTGGCTGAGAACAGGTAGAGAATAAAGGTTAGAGTTCATCCTGATAGGTAGGCAAATCAACACAAATCAATGGAAGATCAACATAAAAATATACAGAGGAACACAGATTGAAAGGATTAAAGGGCATGTCCTAGTAAATGGGATATAATTTTTGCAGTAATCCAGAGCTAAGCAAGTTAAGTTTATATGGCCAGTTTGGGATAATAGAATATATTCTTTGGCAACATGATATATGAGAAAACACATCACATCCACCTATAATTTTCAAGGGGAATTATTTTACCCAATGCTGAGGTGACTTAGAAAAAAAAGCAACTACTAGATGAGATGATGAAGGAGGCAGCAAGATGAATGAGCCCCGGTAATCAGAGGCAGGATTCCTACTTCTGACAGTCACAAGTTGTGTGACTTTGGATAACTCAATATTTCTATGGCTACATTTGGCTATCATACAGAACATATAAAAGGGAATAGTGTAAAATAAAGGCAGCTAGGTGGTGTAGTGGATAGAATGCTGAGCCTGGAGTCAAGAAGGCTCCTCTTCATGAGTTCAAATCCAGCCTGAGATACTTACTAGCTGAGTGACCCTAGGCAAGTCACTTCTACCTTGTTTGCCTCAGTTTCCTCATCTGTAAAATGAACTGGAAAAGGAGATGAAAAACCATTCTAGGATCTTTGCCACACAAATCCCAATGGGGTCATGAAGAGTCTGACATGACTGAAAAACAACTCAGGCCACAAAGAGAGGCTGAAATCAGGTTACAGGAAGTGTGAATGTCAGGTTGAGGAGTCTGGATTCATTATGTAGACAATGGAGAGCCCTCTAACAGTTTTTGAACAGGGGACTGTGCTTTTAGAGGTCACTTCCTGCAGCTGTGCATAAAATGACGGGTTGGAATAGGAATTGGAATAAGAACACAGTTTTACCTCTTCTCTCTTCACAATCCATCTTAATTAGAAAGATCTTGGCACATAATAGAATGAGAACTATTCTGGCATCTGAATGACTCACAGCACAGGACAGGAAGGCAGAAAAGGGCCCTAACATTTCCTCTCATCAGGCTTTGATACTTGGTGAAATCCAGAGCTTAAAACACTTGAAGTCTTCTTCCAGAAGCCAAGATGGCTGAGTAAGTAGTAAATCGCTCTCATTTTCCCTTACTGGTCTCAAAAAACCCAGAAAATACTGCCCCAGGAAAAATCCTGGAAGAGTGGAGCCAGTAGAAAGATAGAGTGCAGCAGTTTCTTTGGCTCATGAGACTAGGGGGATTAATGGGAAAGGTCCCTCTTGTTGTGGCTGAAGGGGACCAGTATAAGATAGGAGGCATCCCAGCAAGCCAGCAGCAAGGCCCACCACAGCAAATCAGATCCTGAACCCCAGGATGATGGAGTGGGCAAGTGTCAACACCAGGATCCCCCATGTGCTTTCACACAGAGGGGAACCAGAAGACACTAGCGCAAAGAAACACAACTTGCACCACAGATGGGCATCTACCAGTGGCTGAGCCTACCCATGCTCTAGCACAGCCCCCAGGGAGAAGGAGACCTCCAGTGGCCAGACCACCCCACCCCAACAACTCACCTTGGGAGCTTCAGTGTAACACAAAGAAAAAGAAACACAGAAAAACCCCACCTGGCCTCAGCACACACCAGTCACCACTACCAGCTGCAGCTCAGCACCAGGTAAGCTACAACCTATATAGTCTCTAGTTGCTAGAACCTGAGGCCCCAGCACACAAAGCCAGTAACTAAACCCCAACCCCCTGCACAAGAAGCATGGGGCAGTGCCCTCTATGCCCCTGAAGCAGAGATCAACTTTAAAAGCTGGGAAAAAGGTAAGCACAATGAGCAAAAAACAACACAGAAAATCAAAGACATAGATTCTTATCATGGGGACAGGGAAAATCAAAATACAAATTCAGAAGAGGACAGCATTGCTACTATACCCACGCCTGAAACCTCAAAGGGGAATATGAATTGATCTCAACCCCCAAAATCCTTCTTGGAAGAGTTCAAGAAGGATTTTAAAATTCAAATTAGAGAGGTAGAAGAAAAACTGAACAATTCCTTTAAAAATACAATTGGCAAAATGGCGGGGGGGGGGGAGCATACTGAAGAAAACAACTCCTTAAAAATTAGAATTGGCCAAATGGAAAAGGAGGTACAAAAGTTAACTGAAGAAGACAATTTGTTAAAGATTAGAATTGATCAAGTGGAAGCTAATGACTCTATGAGACATTAAGAATTAGACAAATTCAAAAGAATGAAAAAATAGAAGAAAACATAAAATACCTCATCAGGAAAAACAACTGATCTGGAAAATAGATCCAGGAGAGATAGTTTAAGAATTATTGGTCTACCTGAAAACCAAGCCTGGACAACATTTTCCAAGAAATTATCAAGGAAAACTGCTCCAAGGTCCTAGAACCAGAGGGTTAAGTAGTCATCAAAAGAGTCCACCAATCACCCCCTGAAAGAGATCCCAAATTGAAAATGCCAAAGGAATAATATAGCCAAATTCCAGAATTATCAGGTCAAGGAGAAAATACTGTAGGAGGCCAAAAAGAAGCAATTCAAATATCATGGAAATACATTCAGGATCACTCAGGACCTTGCAGCTTTTCCATTAAATTGTAGGGCTTGAAATATGATATTCCATAAGGCAAATGAACTTGGATTACATCCAAGGATCAACTATCCGGCAAAATTGAGCATAATCTTCCAGGCAAGGAGATAGACATTCAATGAAATAGGGGACTTCCAGACCTTTCTGATGGGAAGACCAGAGCTCAATAGAAAATTTGATCTTCAAATACAAGACTCAAGAGAGGTATAAAAAGGCAAACAAGAAAGGGAAAAACACACAAAGAAACACATTATTCAATAAGGGCAAACTGTTTACATCCCTTCACGGGAAGATGATACTTGTAAATCTTTATTACAACATTTAAAAGGGATAAACATAGAGAGTGTGGGTATAAATTAACTGATGTCATGATAAAAAACCTAATTAAGGGGTGAAAAGGGATTGTAATGGGAAAAGATGAAAGAAGGAGGCAGAAAAGGGTAATTTGCATCACATGAAGAGGTACAAAAACATATCACAATAGAAGGAAAGAAGGGAGGGAGATGAGCACTGTTTGAACTTTATTTTTATTGGATTTGGTTCAAGGAGGGCATAACATATTCAGGAATAGAAATCTAACTTGCCCTACAGGCAGTGGGAGGAGAAAGGGGAATGAAAAGCAAGGGGGTGATTAGAAGGGAGAGAAGAAGTAGTAAGGGAAAAGGGAAAGAAAAGAGAGAGACTGATAGAAGGAAGGGAAGATTGAGGGAGGCAGTGGTAAAAAAAAAAAAAAACACTTGAAGCCTTTAGTACCAATCTTAGATTAAGCAAACTCTCTTCTGTGGGCTGTATCACCTAGAATTGGCACACCTACACTTCATCAGGAACATAATGATATTTGTTGTTCATAATCATGCCTCCAAGACAAAATCCTCAAGTGCCTTTTGAATCATCATAAATTAAGTTGTATTCAACAGTGTTTTAGTGTTAAGTGTGCTTGATTGCATTCTAATTTTTTCAAAATTGGCTCTGTTTTGATCATAAGAGATTGCTTTAGAGATACAATAGCAGAAATAACTTTGTTGGAGAATTCTCTAACTATTACCATCAAGGAGGCAAAAAACAGGAAGACACATATCGGCCGAAGGTGTCCATCTACCTCTGTCATGGAAGATGCCCTGAGCAGAGTTCAAATGAAAGAGGAATTCTTCCTTATAGAGCAGAGATTCTCAGCCTTTTTTGCATTATGGTCACCTTTGTCAATCTAGTAAAGCCAATGGACTTCTTCTCAGGATAACACTTTAAAATGCATAAAATATGATACATAAAATTATGAAGGGAACCAATTGTATTAAAATATAGTTTAAGTATTTTTTTTATTCACAGACCCTTTGAAATCACATTGACCCTTTGGAGGTCTGTGGACCCCAGGTTAGGAACCTTTGTTAAGGACCATCAGCTTTCATTTCATTTTTGCTCCAATGTTTTACACTAGATCAGCGGTTCTCAACCTGTGGG
Organism: Pseudochirops cupreus; assembly: GCA_028627135.1. NCBI lineage: Eukaryota > Metazoa > Chordata > Mammalia > Diprotodontia > Pseudocheiridae > Pseudochirops > Pseudochirops cupreus. The sequence goes on from CM053580.1 coordinate 207,429,216, forward strand.
TCACGACTCCTTTGGGTGTAAATGACCCTTTCACAGGGGTCACAGGGGTCACCTAAGACCATTGGAAAACACATATTTCCGATGGTATTAGGAACTGAGACACCACTCTTCTATCTGTCTCCAGGCGGGTCCGTAGACATTCCCACATACGACTGTTAAAGGGTTGGGGCATTAGGAAGGTTGAGAACCACTGCACTAGATGCTTTAATTTTCAGATGGTGTCAAGCTTCAAAACATAATAAGACCACTTCATCATCATTCAAAAGAGATCAGCCTAGAAATTCACACAGAGATCAAATGCCTGAAGAATGCCAATTGTCCCATCTGTGATGATGCCATTGCAGAAGCATCTTATCAGGACAAATAACTTGTATTGGTCCTGTGTATAGACATTTAGCTGGCCCTAGAATCAAATAGGATTGGGAAAATAAGCTAGATTAAATGGGCCAAATTGTGCAGTGCTTTAAACAATTTGTTAAATGAGAAAATCGTCCATTGAATACCATTGTTCTTGTAGAGGGGCTTGCCAAAAGTATTTGCCACTGTGATGGAAGAGATTCAAAGGCCCCCTGTGACTAAGGAGTCCCTCCAGGTGCTCCTGTTTGCAGATGACATTATGGTGTCTGCATCAAGTACTAGAACACTGTAGAATCCTAAGAGAGATCTGAAATCACTTGAAAAGAATGTGACCTCTCTGTCCACTCAGGGAGGAAGACCGAGTGACTGGATAATGTCTGTTACCCAGATTTCAACTTACATTCAGATAGATATGCATAGAGCTCTTCATCACTGTGCACGTCTGGGGCAGACAGCCCAGACAGATAAAGAAGGGGACCCAGAGTTAAACAGCAGGAGGAGGTCAGGCTGAATTGCCTTCAGCAAGTTGTAAAGACTCTTCACAGGTTCCAAGTTCCTCCTGAAAGCAAAGATCCATCTTTTCAGCACTAACATTTCCTGTTGTTGCTAGTGAGGCTTTGCATGCCTGCAGAGAGCTAAAGACAGGAATTAGACAGTGAGGTGGTTTGAGTGCTGGCCTTGAACTTAGGAAGACCTGAGTTTAGATCTTGCCTCATACACTTAACAGCTATGTCACCCTGGGCAACTCTTTTAGCCTCAGTTTCCTCACCTGTAAATGAGCATAATAATAGCACCTAGATCCCATGGTTCTTGTGAGGATTAAATGAAATAATATGTAAAGCATTTTGCTTACCTTAAAGAGCTATGCAAATGGTATTATTATTATTGTCATCACTACCCAGAGGGCAATGAAGAGGAGGTGCATGTACGGTGTGAGCAAACTTGAACATGTAACTAGCAAGGAACTCCAAAGCACAGGAGTAAAGGATATCACCAAAGAATTGTGCAAAAGGAAGAGAAGATGGGCTGGTCACGTGGCAAGAGTAAAGATGACAAGTGGACAGTCAGAGTGGTCCTCTGGAAACTTCAAGATATTGGGAGAAAGTAAGGAAGTCCCTGGCACATCTCTCATTCCATTCTAAACTCTCTCCCATCTAGCTTCTAACCTCATGGTTGGAATGAAACTGCTCTCCAAAATTACCAGTGACCTTGTAATTGTTCAATTTAAACCAAGGATTTTCCTGTGGGATAATGAGGGTCTATAGTAGGGTATACACAGAGGAGACGGAGAAGAGATCACAGATGCTGGTGATATTACAGATACAGTATTTATTTATTTGTTTATTTTAAATTTATGGAATAAAACGAGCATTTCCATAACATAGTATAATAAAAAGATGATTACATAAGAAACTGCAACTCTTTTACATACAACTTGCTAATCCTTTAAGGACAGGATTTAAAGCACTTGGTAACAGAACGGCTGAGACAGGAGGGACAGGGAAAGAAGAGTGGAATGAGCATTTATTAATTGCCTACTTTGTGTTGCGTATTATTCTAAGTGCTTTTTACACAGCCATCCTTCCAGAGCATTTTGTAGTTGAGTAAACTAAAGAAGATGGTTTTTTTTTATTTAAAAAAATTTTTTAAAAATTTATTTCTTCTTAGTTTTCACCATTCACTTCCATAAGATTTTGAGTTCCAAATTTTCTCCCCCACCTCAAAATGGCATGCAATCTAGTATAGACTCTACATATACATTCATATTAAACGTATTTTCACATTAGACATGTTGTAAAGAAGAGTTAGAACCAACGGGAGGAACCATAAGAAAGAAGAAACAAACAAATGAGCAAATAGTGTGTTTTGATCGCATTCAGACTCTGTAGTTCTTTTTCTGGATGTGGGCAGCATTTTCCATCATGAGTGTTTTGTAATTGTGTTAGATCCTTGCATTTCTAAGAGGAGGTAAATCTTCCAAAGTTAATAATTTGTCCATTTTACAGTTGAGTAAACTGAGGAGGTTAAATGCCTTGTTGAGGGTCCCCAAACTAGTAAGTATCTGAGGCTAGATATGAACACAGGTCTTCTTGACTCCAGGCCCAACACTTTATCTGTTGTGTCACCCACTGGGAAGAGGGAAGAATAAAAAATAAAATCCCCTTTTTGAGCATAAGAGACTGGGTTAATGGAGGTCCCACTGAAAGAAATCATAAGGAGAAAAAAGAACAAGACATTTTGGGGGGGGGGGAAATAGGGGAAGATGACTTGGTCTTTGATGTGTCTAAACTCTAGAGAGTCGGCTCTCCTGAGTACCACTGGCCTATGAACACCTACCTATGGGCTTAGTTCTGCCCACATTGGGATAGGACACTTAGGGATAGCAGCCAGAGAAGCAGGTCTGGTGCTAAGGAAAGAGGTCAGGGCTAGAGATCCAATTTGGGAAGTCACCTGATAGTTGAAGCCACGGGAGTAAATGAGATGGTTAAGTAGAGAGCAGAGAAAGATATAGGTTGGTAACAGCAAAGTGCTTCTAATTCAATGTTTTTTTAAAAAATTTAATAGTATTTTATTTTTTCCAATTACACATAAAGACAATTTTCAACATTCATTTTTTGAAAGATTTTGAGTTTCAAATTTTTCTTCCTCCCTTGCTCTCTCCTCTTCTGCTCCCCAAGACAGCAGGCAATCTGATATAGATTATACATGTGCAATCACATAAAACATATTTCCACGTTAGTCATATCATGAAAGAAGAAACAAAACAAAACGAAAAAACCATACAAAAAAGTAAAAATAGTATGCTTAGATCTGCAGTCAGACTCCATGCTTCTTTCTCTGGATGTGGATAGTATTTTCTATCATGAGTCTTTTGGAATTGTTTTGGACCACTGTATTGCTGAGAAGAGCTAAGTTTGTCATAGTTGATCATTGCACAATGTTGATATTGCTATGTACAAAGTTCTCCTGGTTCTGCTCACTTCACTCAGCATCAGTTCATGTAAGTCTTTCCAGGTTTTTCTGAAGTCCTCCTGCTCATTATTTCTTATAGCACAATAGTATTCCATTATGTTCATATACCACAACTTGTTCAGTCATTCCCCAACTGATGAGCATTCTCTCAATTTCCAATTCTGTGACACCACAAAAATAGTTCAACATTTTAAGTAGTTCATATCCATTTTAAAGCCTCAATTCTCTGCTGAAATGTTAACTGAAGTTAATGCAAATCACCACCTTTTTGCAGAGTTCCTTAGATAGAATAGATGTAGAGGGGCTGTTAGCTGATAAAAAAAATACAAGCAGACCTGTATATAGGGAATTGAATGATGAATGTCACACATCTTCTAAAAAGGAGCTTTTGTTAGAAGTTCCATATTAAGCTGGACTTTTTCAAATACACAGGTTTTTCTTTTCACTCATTAATATATGAGCTCAGTTCCCAGCAGGTCTGATTCTTATTTTGATCTGCTCCTCATGGATCTAGTCCAAATGTGAAAGTTCCAGGCTTTGAGAGCCTGATAGAAGCACCAACCTAGCTGAGAATCAGGTCCCACATCTTCTGTGTAATAGCCAGGGGTATGCTGGTAAATGTTTGACAATTAGTGGAATGGTGGATTGTACACAGGACACGCACATATATATCTTTATGCCTGTTTGCTCCACATAGGAGCACATGATGGGACAACTCTGGTCAGGTCTAAACCAGGGGTGTGCTAGAATCAGCTCCAACTGAGAGCTGACTTAAATTTTCAGTGTGAACTAAAAATTCACCTTAGAAATTGACCAATGATAAAAGCCAGGGCTTGATCGATTGTTTTGTTGATTTTGTCTTGGAATTTAAAAAGATATGCAGATTAAACTTGAAAATATGTACTGAGTACATTTTGGGGTAGAGCCAGTTGTTAAACATTTATCAGCACACCTTTGTTCTGGCTACATGGAAGGATGCTTGCTCATTTGGAAGCTTTCTTCCTACTTCAGGGTTTGGGATCACAACCCTTGGCCCATTGTTTAAAAAGTCCTTTAATTGGGGCTATATTTTAGGATCCATTTCTCCTGTATTTTTAAATTATGCTATAGAAATGCTAAGAGCAGAATTGAAATGTAACCTGTTTTTTTTATTTGTTTGTTTTTTATTTATCCATTCTATTAACTAGTCTTTAATTCCTAGTGGTTGTAATTAGGGATTAGCAAATTCTAACTCCTCCCCCAAAGAGAGCCATGATGAAGACTCTTGGGTCAAGAGTTTCTCCTCTTCCCAGTATCTAGAGAGGGATGGAGGAAAAGGGTGGGTGGTGGAGACTTGGTGTGAACGTCTCACATTGAGTTCTCTCCAAAAGGAGGAGTCGAAGAACTTTGGCCCCACTCCTTTCTGGTTGGGAGGGGAAATGAGGGGAGTACAGTGCTCCCCAGCAACCCCTAGTGTTAATCTGAATTCAATCTAATGTGGCAACCTCAACAACTCACAGCTTTTAAGTGTTGTGAGGTTTACAAAGCAGTGTCTTCCCTACAATCTGACAAAGTGAGTCATTCAAGTATCATTATGCCTATTTTACAAATGAGGGAGTTGAGGCACCGAGAGATTAGTGCAGATTAAACTTAAAAGTATGTTGGATGTACATGTTTTATGACTCTGATTTACCCAGGGTCTTGCAACCAAGGGGTGGGTGAAGCAAGACTCAAACCCAGGTCTCCTGATTCCAAGTCTCGCATTCTTTTCCACTTGTAATTCATAGTCTTGTAAGAAACAGTCTCATAAGCAACCCCACAAAACCGATTTTGTTCTTAAACATGACAGTCTCTCCTGTTTCCAGTGTTGTGCAATTACTGTTTATTCCCCAGAAACAGCTGGGAGGCATTGCTAGACTGAAATGATGTCTCAGGATGGGAAAGAAATGGAAGGAACAACAAGGTAGAAGGAAAACACATTTTGTCAAATCCAAGCTGGCCTAAAGTTTCTAGTAAAATATTCGATGTGTCATGTCTCAAAGACTTAGAGTTGGAAGACAATGTTGTTTGGAGGAAAGAGTGGTGTGTATATGGGAGTATCATAGCTTTAGAGCTAGAAGGGACCCAAGAGTCCATTTAGTCCGACCCCTCGGTTTTACTGATTAGGAAACTGAGGCACAAACGGGTCACATGACTTCATATCTCCTAAATATCAGTGGTAGACTTCTAACCCAGGTATTCCTAATATGTAAGTTCAGCAGTCCAAACATCAGGCATCAGGCTTCCTCTCAAGTTTGGACTATGAAGACTGGATGCTGAGAAATTAAGAAAGAAAACAAACAAAAAACCCAAACAAACCAAGATTGGAGTAGGGGGTATATCAAGCCCAGATTCTGATAATCAGGAAAGGGAGAAGAGGTAATGAGACTGGAAATTGGATTTTCCAGTAAGACCTTATTGCAAACAACAGCTGGGAGCAATCTCTGCTGGCATTAGCGCTTGGGCAGAAATTTGCTAATTATGGATCAATTGAACAAGCCAAGTCATTTCTGTAGAAAAGGCAGGAAAAATCTCGGAAGGAAGAAAGTCCACTTTAGGTAAAACTTGATTCAGGAGACACAGGGCAAAATAACAGATATAAAATTATATTTAAAGCTGACCTTGGTCCCACAGAGATCTGGGTTCAAGACCCATCTCTGACATATATTGGTTGTGTGACCTTGGGCAAGTCGTTTAACCTATAAGTTTTCTAAACCAATCATGTTAAGCTCAAATAGAAACAGGGCCACCAGTCCATACACAGGATCTCCCCACTGGCATATTGATTTAGTTTTAAAATGCAATGTTATCTATATTTATTTGTTAAGCATTTCCCAATTACATTTTAATTTGGTTCCAGAGGCACTCAGGAGCATTGCTTATACATGTGGCCTGTGTTGGATGCCTCTGCTCTCAACAACCCTCTAAGACTAAGTTGTAGAGCAGATTCAGCCTTCATTGGTACGTGGACTCCTCTCATTAGGGAATTCCCTAGACCAATGAAATCACAAGTCCAGTACTTACCCTTATCAGGAGTTTCCAGTCACCAAATTCCTACTCCCAACAGTATTTAGACATAAGAGTTGGCCTCAGAGCAACAGAGAATTCAGTATTTCACTTCCAGTATTTGGGGCAGAGGAAGGAGAATTCACCCATCTTACAGTTGGACCTTAATCCAGCTGTGGCCCTGAGCCCAGAAGCTGGTGTACCACAGACAGCAAAGCCAAGCCTTGTAATGTAATCAGACATGTTGTTTAATGCACTCCAAAACAACATCCCTTTGCTACATCTGTGAGCTGGGGACAGTGGGTGGAAGTGTCCATTCTAACTTCCATCCTTTCCCTCCTTATTAACCTAATTCTCCATTTTCTGACTTCTCTGGGCTTTCCACACAAATTCTAGCTCTGTTCACTGCTATCCAAGCATTTGCTCTAATTCATCCCTAAGACTATGGTGCTGGGTAAAAGCTGAAAATGTGAAAAAGAAATTTTTAAAAAGGAATATATGGTAAAAGCCATCCTGTTCTTTAACTGCATCCCAGTACTTTCCCTGACTGAAGCACCTTATCACCATAAAGTGTGAGAAACAAGAAAAAATCATTTAAGAGCAAAATGCTACCTAAGAGATCAATGAGTGACCAAAAGTCACTTGTCATAGGATCATAATGTTCAGTGGGGAGGGAAGAAAAAAAAAAGAATAAAAGGTAACACAATGACTTAATTACATATTTAAATGGAATAGCAAGTTGTACATAATAGATTTGCAGTTTTGTATACAATCATCTTTTTCCTATTCTACTATATGATGGAGATGTTTGTTTTATTTCTTAAGTTCAGAATAAAATTTTTTTAAAAATTTAGAAAGGACTTTTGGACTTTGTCCAAAATCTTTCATTTTGCTTAACATAAAATAGAGACCAAGAGAAATGAAGTGAATTTACTCCTTCGTGATCTACAGGAGAGAAGGAGAAAATTGAGAGATCACCTGTAATCCTGTAGCCTATAATCCTGCTTTCTGGCATGACCGTTTACTAACTCAATATGGTCATAGTTTCAAGAAGTTAGGTGTATACGTTGCTTAAAAAAATTAATCTAAATAGTTGTTTTGAATTTCTACCACAAAATTCATAGGGCTGAAAACACTGCTCACATCTTTTTATTAATATGTATCTCAGCTGTTTGACATCAGCAAAGGACTAGTTCAGTGCTCCCTTTTTTTTTTTTTTGCTTTTTTGGAGGGCAGAGGGCAGGGCTATTGGGGGTAAGTGGCTTGTCCAAGGTCACACAACTAGTAAATGTTGAATGTCTGAGGTCAAATTTGAACTCAGATCCTCCTGACTCCAGGGCTGATGCTCTATTCACTGTGCCACCTAGCCGCCCCAGTAACTCCATTTTGTACATGAGGAATCTAGAGCATAGTATTGCCACAGTCAGGGGGGCAGGACATTTAAGCTGTGGCAATGCGGAGGAAGAAGAAGAGGAAGTGACTTCAGTGAGAGTCAATTCTCCGAGTGTGTTCATGGGAGATTAGAGTGAGAAAATCCATAGGAGAAAGTGTGGATGCGGAGGCTGGGAGTCACAGCAATACGTTTTTCACATGCCCCTGAAACCAGCCCCTCTGTAACTTCTAGCAGTTGCTGCTTCTTCCCTCTGGGGCCAAGCAGACAAGTCTTCCCATCCTGTACTACGTGAGAGTCATGCAAATATTTTACCGCCAACGGCCACTTTTCTCTAAGTTTTCTCTGCTCCAGAGTCCGGAGGAAGGGTCCTTCAAAAGTCCTTGCAGGGCGGCATGGTCCTCGGCGCCCTCACTGTCCTGGTTGCCCTCCCTGACACTCCAGATTGTCTGCATCTTTACTGAAATACTCAGAAAAAAGCAGGGTCAAGTCATTTCCTTCAACAGTGTCAAATGAGACTTTGGATAATTAGGCAGCTGCTCTAGTTTAGTGTGGAAGGCAGTAGAAGTAAGGAGATTTTCAGGTATGAGTGGCAAATAAGGGCCTGACTGCACAAAGGTCAGATAGGGGGCACAGTGGGTAGAGCTCCAGGCCTGGAGTCAGGATGACTCATCTTCCTGAGTTCAAATTCGGCCTCAGATGCCAATTAGCTATGTGATCCTGGGCAAGTCACTTAACCCTGTTTGCCTTATCTGCAAAATGAACTGGACAAGGAAATCTAGACAAACTAATCTAGTATCTTTTCCAAGAAAACCCCAAATGGGGTCATGAAGAGTTGGACGTGACTGAAAAACAACTGAACTAAACAGAGAGCAACGACCTGTTGCTTTTTGTGCTGTCAAAATCTTCTATCATGGCACTTTTTTTTTGGTTAGGCAATCAGGGTTAAGTGACTTGTCCAGGGTCACACAGCTAGTAAGTATCTAGGGCTGAGGCTGGATTTGAATTCAGGTCCTCCTGATTCCAGAGCAGGTGCTCTATCCACTGCACCACCTAGCTGCCCCAATGGCAATCTTTCTCACAAAATAATTGCCTTCTCCACTTTTTAAAATTTTCCCTTATTTAAAAGATGTAACAGTAATGTTAATAGATTCATGAATTAGAGCATTAATAGAACCTAGAATTTATGTATATGAGTCTATAATTTTTAATTAAATTTTATTTTCTTAATGAACAAACATAAACAGTGTGTCCTTCCCATTTTCCCTACCTGACCACTGGGAGGAGTTTGGGGGGACCCTTTTAACAGCTATGAATAATCAAACTGTTAAGAATAGGCCAGACTCAGGACAGTACATTATTAGTTCAGATTCAATGTTGGAAGAAAACAAGGCAGTTGACTTAGCTCCAGCATAGAAAGGATATTCAAACATCCTCTAGTACTTAACTTGGGTAGACACAGTCTGGACATCGACATTTGAAAATACAGCTGGTTAGCAAAGCAGATGGTAGTGACTCAAATGGTCTTAGGACATCCACCACATTTGTAAGGATCCAACTCCAGATGAGTGAGTCTTATTATGCCCTTAGATGACCAGGAAATCACATCGATATAGTTGGAAGTAAACCAGTTGTTAAACATTTATCAGTACAACTCTGGGACTGACTTTTATTCTTAGAAATATTAATTACTTCTTTATACATCTTGAAAATGGGATTTTTGTTAGAGAAACTTGCTGCAAAGATTTTTCTCCCAATTATCTACTTACCTTCTAATTTTAGCTGCGCTGTTTTTTATTGTAAAAAAACTTTTATATTTCATGTCATCAAAATTGTTCATTTTATCTTAGTGATTGTCTTTATCCTTTGATCATGGACTATTCCCCTATTCACAAATAATTTCTTCCTTGTTCCTTGGATTTATGATTGTCACCCTTTGTTTCTAATTCACATATCCATTTGGAGGTTATCTTGGTTTATGGTACAAGATGCTGGCCCATACCTAATTTGTGCCAGACTGCTTTCCATTTTGCCAGCAGTTTTTGTCAAACCGTGAATTCTTACCCTAGGAGACTTTGTATTTATCAAACATTAGGCTACTGTATTTATTTGTTTCTATATGTTATAAACTTAATCTTTTTTTATTGACTAATCAATCTTTCTATTTCGTAACCAGCACAAAATCATTTGCATGATTGATTCTTTGCAGTATAGTTTGAGATCTGATACTGCTAGACCCTTTTCCTTGTCAATTTTTTAGAATTATTTCCATTGACCTATGCCCAAAGGGCAATCAAACTGTGTGAATCCATTAATGCAGCAATACCACTTCTAGGGCTGTATCCCAAAGAAATCACAAAAAAAGGGAAAAAGACCCGCCTGTACCAAAATATTTACAGTAGCTCTTTTTGTGGTGGTCAAGAATTGGAAGTTGAGGGGATACCCATCAAATGGGGAATGGCTGAACAAGTTGTGGCATATGAATGCAATGGAATATTATTGTGCTATAAAAGATGAGCAGGTGAACTTCAGAAAAACCTGGAAAGACTTATCTGAACTGATGCTGATTGAAGTGAGAAGAACCAGGAGAATGTGGTACACAGTTACAGCAACATCGTGTGATGACTAACTCTGATAGAATTAGCTCTTCTCAGCAATACAAGGACCTAAGACAACTCCAAAAGACTCATTATAGAAAAGGCCATCCAGAGAAAGAACTATGGAGTCTGAATGCAGATCAAAACATACTATTTGCTCTCCTTTTTTGTTTTGTTTTGTTTTTTCTTTCTCATAGTTCCTCCCATTTGTACTAATTTTTCTATATAACATGACTAATGTGAAAATAAGTTTAATAAGAATGTATATGTAGAGCCTATATCAGATTGCAGGTCATCTTGGAGAGGGGGAAGGGGAGGGAGGCAGAGAAAATTTAAAACTCAAAAGCTTATGGAAGTAAATGTTGAAAACTAAAAATAAATTAATTAAATTTTTAAAAAAAGAAATTATGAGCTGGTGGACTTCAGAAAAATCTGGGAAAACTTTCATGAACTAATGCTGAGGGAAGTGAGCAGAATCAAGAGAACATCGCACATAATAATAGCCACATTGTGTGATGACTGACTTTTATAGATTTAGTTCTTCTCAGTAACACCAGTATCTAAGACAACTCCAAAAGACTCATGATGGAAAATGCTGTTCACATCCAGATAAAGAATTATGGAGTCTGAATGCAGATTGAAGCATACTATTTACTCTCTTTTTTGGTTGTGATTTCTTCTTTCTCATGGTTCCTCCCATTGGTTCTAGTTCTTCTTTACAACATGATTAATGTGAAAATGTTTAATATGAATGTGTATGATATCAGAATCCATGCCATTTTGGGGAGGGGGAGGGGAGAGAGGGGGAGAAAATTCAAAACTCAAAATCCTATGGAAGTGTATGTTGGAAACCAAAAATAAATAGAGAGAGAGAGAGAGAGATATGGGTAGATGGATAGATGGATGAACGGATGGATAGATAGATAGATAGATAGGTGGATGGATAGATGGATGAACGGATGGATAGATAGATAGATAGATAGATAGGTAGATAGATGGATGGATGGATGGATAGATAGATGAATACATAGATAAATGAATAGATAGATAGATAATAGATTGATAGATGAATAGATAGATAGATAAATGAATAAATAAATAGAACAACTTCTTGAAATCTCACATTCTTCACAAAGCCTTTTTGAATTTAAGTGGGAATCACATAAGGAACAAATCTTATGCCCACTCTAGAAATGATAACCCTCCTAGTGCCACCTGTCATACCCACATATGACCAAATCAATATTTCCTATAATTAGTTCATCATTTAATTCTCTCTGCATTGTGGTCTTTTTGTTTCTTTATGCATTGCAGATTTTTATTTCTATGATCATTTTATTTATTAATTTTATTCAATGACAACTTCTTAAGTACTTACTATATGATATGTACTTTACCAGGCACTGAGGAAGATATAGAACTCAATAAGACAGTGTTTGCCTTCAAGGAGCTCACAGTGTGAAGACATAAATGAATGAAAATAATGTAAATTAAAATATTGGGAGTGTGTGAAAGCATTCCGTTGTCTTCTGAAGTGATGCAAAGCAGAAACAGCTTCCAGCTAGAGAGATCAGAGAAGAAATGGCCCTTTGGCTCACCACTTTGAGAAGATCAGCATGAAGTGTCCTGAAAAGAAAGGCATCTTAAGGTAGTCTGAGCAAATTGTTGTGTTTGGTTTTTTTAATCTTAATTTTCAAGATGAGAAAACTGAGTCTCAGAGGGTTTAAATGACTCCTCCAAAGTCACATAGCAAATAAGTGTTTGAGCTGGGACTTGAACTTTTAGTAGGCAAGGGCCATATATAACTAACTCTGTAAAATATCTTGTATAGTCCCAGGAACTATGGGGGGGGGGGGGTATTTAAAAAGTGCTATTTGTGATGCTACTCTTGGGGAAATGGTGTGTTTTCGTATGATGTACTCTAAGGTAATTAGTATCCATTAATATCCAATGTACTAAGAGTCCTCAGACTTGGCACTTGAAGGACATCCCGGCAATGTGAAACATCTGAATCCAAGTATTTAGGAAATGAAGTGGCCTCTAAAGCTTCAAAGAGGAAGTAATTTATCTTTTCCAGACCATCTTACACAGTTTATTATTCACACAATCCAAGAGACATTTAAATCATGTAAATTCCTCTCGCTCCCCTCCTAATGGCCACAAAGCACACATCTGCAGCTACACAGAGCAATAAATAAGATCTATTAGAGGAGAGAAAGGCATTTCACATTTCCATATTGCTCTGTTTGAATAGAGCTTTGAATCTATTTCTCTCCATTCATATTCTGACTTTTTCTTATAGTAGATGACTCTATACTTGTTTTATTATTCATTTTTATTTTCCATTCTTTGTCTCTAGCCCTGTTTCTGTAGCTCTCTTTTCTTCTCTTTCTCCCTTCCCTCTTTTCTTTCTTTCTTTTTCTTCTTCCCTCTCTCCCTCTCATCTTCTCTATTCAGTCATGCAACCATGCCTCAACTGCCTTTTCTTTCTTCCCCAAGAGCCCCCTTCTCCCATGGGTGAGTTTTTTCTGGAACCTCCATTTTGAAGAAGAGCCCAAACCAGCTGTTTTTCATTCTCTATCATGACCCCTTTCAGCCCCATTTTATATATTGCCTTCCCCCATTAGCTCCTTGAGGACAGGGACTGTCTTCCCTTTTGCTTACATTCATAACTCCAGCATTTAGTATAATACCTGGCATATATTAAAGATTTAACAAATACTAGACTTGACTTCCTTCTTTCCTTCATCCCCCTTTCTCCCTCTCCCCTCCCTCTTTCTCTTCCTCCCTCCCTACCTCTTTCCCTTTCCCTCCCCTCCTCCCTCCCTTTTCTCCTCTCTCATCTATCCTTGAAGAATACTGGTTTCTTTGCCCCACAAGAAAGGAAGCAAATTAGTTGCTCCTCAACAGCTGGTTCAGAGAAGACATGCCCAATTGTCCAAAGGAAAAAAGAAGAACCAATGACATCACATAGCATATCACCTGGAAGGAGAGGTTTTTCAGTGACTAGACACGTCTCTCATATTCAAAAACTTTACAAAACAGCTATTTGATAACAAATGTAAGACGCAGTCATAGGTTTTGATCCAGGTATTTTCAGAGGTGCATGGGATCTCATTACCCGTAGGATCTCACATGGAATCTTAGAGCAGGAAAAGACCTTAGTGGTCTTGTCCAAAGACATACCTGATTCATAAATGTTCTTTCTGCTTTCTGAGAGAATATAGCCAGAAAAGAAGTTTCTCACTTTACTTATGTCTTAGGAACCCAACCAAAACAATCAACATACATTAAATATTCCTAAAGGATCCTCTCTTCTATTTATAGGCTCTACTGTATACATTCCTTCTTCTTTCACTATTATTGACTGTCAGAAGTGAGTTTTGGTACCACCCCATTCACAGTTATACATCCTGCAACCCCATCCACTTTCCAGTGATAAGAGAAATGCCCTCAGACCATTTTGTCACTGCATCCCCTAACCATCACCCCTTTCCTCTCTCCTCTTCACTGCTTCTATTCCTAAGAGCAGAATAGATTCCAGGCAAAACACTGATTTTTTTGAACCTCCACATCCCACCAATCCCATAATTGTGCTCATACGAATGAGCCTAGCAAGTCTTATTCTTCTCATTTGCCAAAGAAAATTGAAAATAAGCACCAGAAAGTCCTTTGCCTCTGTGCACAGCAAAAATGTTTACTAATTTAAAAATGAGACTCTTTTCCCTTCCCCAGAAACATTCATTTAGTCCATCTCCTTGTCTCCTTACTTTGGCTTTGCAACAGAATGGAATTAACAAGGGATGATAGCCTCCTTTCCAGGATAAAATCTTAAACTGTTAGAACAGATAAACTGTACTAAGTGAAGATTCATTCATAGTTGAATATGGAAAGCTCTTACAACATACCCTTCATTAAGACAGTCCAAGGGCATTTTACTTGTCAATTCAGAGAAGGAACTTGGAACCTGTTTTGGAAACTCTAAACTAAACTTAAAACTACTGTTCTGGTATCATAGGAATTCATGAAAATGTAGTGCTGGGTGAGTGCAGGTGGGTGGTGTGGTGGATAGAGTGCTGGATTTGGAAGCAGGAAGAGTCATCTTACTGAGTTCAAATCCAGCCTCAGACACTTAGTAGCCCTGTGACCTTGGCCAAGTCACTTAATGCTGTTTGCCTCAGTTTCCTTATCTGCAAAGTGATATGGAGAAGAAAATGGCAAACCACTCCAGTATCTTTACCAAGAAAACCTCAAATGGCATCAGGAAGATTCAGACACAACTGAAAACAACTGAACAACAGGATAGGGAGTGACTTTGGAAAGCATGTCATCATAGGAGTTAGAGCTGGAAGACTTAGTGAGGTCAGCCAGTCCAACCCCTTCACTTTAAATATGAATAAAGTGAGATTCAAAGAAATGAGGTTAAGATTAGCCTATGTTCACATTTGAAGTATATGAGTTCAGAGCACCAATTCAAATCCATGTCTTTTAACACCATGTTGTCTGGTACGGCTACCATAAAACTTGTCAAATGTGCTGTGGGTAGGTATTTCTTCTATGTGGTTTGGTCTAGATTGCCGCTAAGGTGCCTTCCATATCTTAGACTTTGTAATCCTGTGATAGATGAGTCCAGTAGTTTTTTCATTACACCAAACTATCCAATATCTTAATGAGGAAACTGGAGAGTTAAGGTGACTTGTCCAAAGTCTCACAGGTAATAGTGACTGAGCCAGGATTAAAACCTAAATCTACTAACTCCTAGTCCAGTGCTCTTAACCTTATACCAAAATGCTGTGGGGCCAACTGAAAAGATGTGGTCCAATTGTTCATGAAAAAGATTATCTGGTTACCCCTCGAGCTTGCCATAGTCTTCATCTTTTCAGTATTTCATTGTCCTTGACCCTGCTCAACGTTACTGTGATATCAATGGAATATGAAGATGCTCCCCGTCCATCAATAGGCCTCTGTGACCACACGTATTCAACCACAGATGCCTTACTGCTTTGAGCTCCCACCCAGCTATGATACATCCTGAGTTACACAGAGTCCATTGCAGGAGGAACTTGCCTGAAGGGAAGCTTGCTTAGGCGAAGCTTGCTTGCAGGACGGCTTTCACATCTTTTGGAACTAAGCTAATTAGGCACTGAGTCACAAGGTTTGTGATGCCTTAGGGCTCTAGCCTATCAGTTGAAAACCATATGTACTGGGAGATTGGTATTTTACTTTGAGGGTTCACTTAGGAGAAGGACCTGGATTCCCTGGACAGAACTCTGAGTAGCTTGCTCAGAGCCCCGACTACTCAGAGGTTTATGTTCTCCTGATCTGGTGATGTATGTAGGTGGTTGTATTACTTTGTTCAGATAATAAGAGCCCTGTCTTTTGAATCTCTGCTGATTTCTCTGCTTTTTTTTCCCTACTTATCTATAATTAAAGTAAGATTGTTGATCCCTTTAAAAGTTGTCTTCCCTTTAGAAAAGCAGATCAAAGAACCTGTGCTAGCAGGCCATCCTGGGTATGCTAGGGTGCTTGCTAATACAGTTAAGAATTATACTTACTTCTCCAACTGTAGCATCTCATAGGAAAAAGTTACCTCCCCATCCCATAGAATGAGATGTAAGTTCTAACATGGGCTATTTTCTCCATGAGTTCAAGCTAAGAGATGTAAGTGAGCAGCAGCATTGTAGGGAATTTTTTAAAATTTTAGCTTTTTATGAGCAGAAGCAGGAGAGCACTGTATACACTAACAGCCACACTGTGTGATGACTGGCCTTGATAGACTTAGCTCTTTTCAGCAATGCAAGGATCTAAGACAACTCCAGAAGACTCACAATGGAAAATACCATCCACATCCAAAGAAAGAACTATGGAGTCTGAATGCAGATGGAAACTTACTATTTCCTCTCCTTTTCTTTTGTTGTTTTGGTTTGTTTCTTCTTTCTTGTGATTCCTCCCATTAGTTCTAATTCTTCTTTCTGTCATGACTAATATAAAAATGTGTTTAATATGAACGTATAAGTAGAGGCTATCTCAGATTGCACACCGTCTTGGGGAGAGGGGAGGAGAGGGGAGGGAAGAAAATTCAAAACTCAAAATTTTATGGAAGTGAATGTTAAAAAATAAAAATCAATAAATTATATAATAAAGTCACTAAAATAACTCTGTAACTTTAAAGACTAAAAAAAAATTAGTAGTTTATTTTCTTCTCAATTACGTGTAAAAACAATTTTCAACATCTGTTTTTAAGATTGAGTTCCAAATTCTCTCCCTCTCTACTACCTCCCTCATTGAGAATGAAACATATTTCCATATTAGTCATGTTGTAAAAGAAAATATAGACCAGAATAAAAACCCAAGAAAAATAAAATAAACAAATATGCTTCAATCTGTGTTAAGACACTATCACTTCCTTCTCTGGGGATGGACAGCATTTTTCATCTTAAGTTCTTCAGAGTTTTCTTGGATCATTGTATTGCTGACAACGGCTAAGTCATTCACAGTTGATCATATTACAATATTGCTTTTACTAAGTACAATGTTATCCTGATTCTACTCATTATACTTTGTATCAGTTCATGTAAGTCTTTCCAAGTTTTCCTGAGGCATCCTGCTCATCATTTCATATAGCACAATAGTATTCCATCACCATTACTTAACACAATTTGTTCAGCCATTCTCCAATTGATGAGCATCCCCCCAATTTCCAATTCTTTGCCACCAGAAAATGTTGCAGAGCATTTTCAAGAATGATAAGGGCGGAAATGGCAAATTTAGGAGTCATTTGTGCAGTTTTAACATTGTCAAAGCCTGTAAAGAGGACAAGGAGGATGAGGAATGATAAAAAGCCACTGGATTTAACGGTTGAGATCAATGGTAACCTTAGAGACACCAGTTTCATTGAAGAGGATGGCCTGATTATGTGGGGCTGAGAAGAGAGCAGATGCTGAGAACTGAAAGCTGAGATTACAAATAACCCCTTTTGGAGTTTGATAATGAAAGAGAGGAGAGACATCAGCCAGTAACTTAAGATTATACCAGGGTCAAGGGAAAGATTTTAAGGACACGGTAGAACTGAGTGGGCTGATAGGAAGCAGGGAAAAATCCAGTAGATAGGGAGACAATGACGATAAGAGAGAAAGAATGATTGAAGATGCAAATTAAGTAAAGGAGTTAACCTTGGGAGGATGAGGATTGAGGAGACAGAGACAGAGAGACACTGAAATACAGACAGAAAATAGACTGAGACAAAGGCAGAAACAGGGAGATAGATAGTGATACCCACAGAAAGACAGAGACACAGAAACAGAGAGAGAGAGAGAGAAACAGGAACAGAGAGATGGAGAGAGACAGACAGACAGGAGAAGAGAGGTAAAGACAGACAGAATCCCACTTTCCTTTGTCTTTTCACATCAAAGCCACGTGTCTATCTTAACCTAGAGACAAGATTCCTTGGTTCTTCAGCACTGCTACATTCCTGCAGGGTTTGCCCCTGTACATTCAGAGATGTTGTTTAGTTCTTTACATCGAATCTGACTCTTCACAATCCCATTTCGGGTTTTCTTGGCAGAGATACTGGAGTGGTTTGCCATTGCTTTCTCCAGTTCATTTTACAGATAAGGAAACTGAGGGAAACAGTGTTCAATGACTTGTGTAGGGTCACACAGCCAGTAAGTGTCTGTGGCCAGATTTGTACTTGGGAAGCTGAGACTTCCTGACTCCAAGCCCCAAAGCTCTATTCACTGTGTCACCTAACTTCCCCCCATATTCAGGGTATTCCCTGTATATTCAGAGGTTGGTAGGAGAGAGAAGCAAGAATAATGAGAGATGAGTCAGCATCCTTCATTTTTGTTACATTTACCCAACTGTAAAATGAGAATAATAATATTCAGACCCTGTATAATTTCATAAGAAGATTGTCAGGATCAAGAAAGTCAACGTTATAGAATTCTTTGAACTGCGTCATACAGTGGGGGAGAAAATGGAATCAAAAGGCCTGTGTTCAAATTCCACCAATGATGCTTGCTAATCATGTGATCTTGGAAAAGTCCCTTATCCCCTCTCCCTGGGTCTCAACCTCCTCAGCTATAAAACTCTAGGATTGGAGTAGATAGCCTATCAAGGTCCCTTACAACTTAGATATGTGAAATTCACAGTGGCTGTCATGTCTGACTTCCTGAGATTTCTGGACCCTTCCTTCTTCATGAAGGTAATTCACTTCACGTTGCTATGGGAAAACTCAATTATGCAAAAGGTTATCACCTCAAAGGCAATGAAGCCACAGTCTCCTGTGGTCTTACATTCTAATTCTTAAGGATTTATATTTATTTTTACTGTGATGGTACTTTTAATTCTTTTCTCCCAACACACACACGCACACACATACACACACACACACACACATACACACACTGTTTCTGCCTCTGTCTCTCTTAGATACACCTCTCCCTCTCCCACGCCCCCTACACTAGTCTCTAGTGTCCATTTCCCATTAGACCCAGACTCCTTTGCTATATAAAGACAGGTCAAAGGAACTGAGGATATTTTAGTCCACAGAAAAGAAGACCTCAGCAGGACATGATTGTTGTTTTTCAAGTATTTGAAGGGTAGTTTTGTGCAAATGGAATTAAATTCATTCTTCCTGGACCTGGGGGACAACAGAAGGAAGAAAGAATAGCTGAAGTTTCAGAGGCAGATTTTAGATTGATGTCAGGAAAAATTTCCTGAGAATTAGAGCTATGGAAAAGTGGAATCAGTTGTCTCAGGAGGTCTCTGAGTTCTCATCACTTGAAGAAGGCACTGGACAATGGTACTTGTCAAGGCTTTTGTAAAGGAATTCTTGTCCACATTTGTGTTGGACTAATATTATAGAGGGGTCGGCTAGGTGGCACCATAGTGCATAGAGTGCCAGGGCTGGAGTCAGGAAGACTCATCTTTCTGAGTTCAAATCTGGCCTCAGACACTTAGTAGCTGTGGGATCCTGGGCAAGACACTTACCCCTGTTTGCCTCAGTTTTCTCAACTGAGTTGGTGAAGGAAATGGCAAGCCACTCCAGTGTCTCTGCCAAGAAAATCCTAAATGGGGTCACAGAGAGTTGGGCACAACTGAAACAATTTAACAGCAAAAAATGTTATAAAAAATGTGAAGACTTGGAGCTATTACAGCTTCCTTCTTCTTGCATGTATCTCTTAACCCTGGGAACATGCTTAGTACTTGAACCCAAGGTAGAAAAAAATACTCTTCAAGGTGAATTCTAATTGGACCAAGTATGGGTGGATCCCTCAGTTCTAATAGGTGTTCTATGTCTATGGAACAATACTTAGCACTGGTCATCACATGTCTAGGATTCACAACACTGTGGAGAAAGGGGAACCATGTAGTACATCTCTGACTGCTTAGGGACATCTTGAAACAGCTAACCATGCTTATCTCTGTGTGACCTTAAATAAAGCTATGTGAGAAAACTTGGGTAGGCTTTATTTGTCAGATCATGGCAGCAGTGTGTTGGCAAATGTTTAACAACTAGCTCTCCAAAATAGGCATCCATGACACAATTTTAAGCTAAATCTGCCTTATTAACATTTTCTCTGTTACTTTTTTAAGTCTAAACAACCAATAGAACAACAAATCGTGACCTGATTCATAGCGTTTGCTGATTTTTGCAAGGTACAAAGACTCACACTGAAAATTTTAACAATTGGCTCTCATAAGGCAGTTTGAACTAACTCCAGTATACCCCTGGGCCATGGGAATCTTTTGAACCTGGTGGCTCATACCAAGACAATGAGATTGCCTCTAAGGTATCTTCAAATTCTAAGATTCTGTAATTCTGTGATCATATAACTTGTTAGCATGGTTCCTAGATTACAGTGTGGATACTATAAATTCACCTAACCCAAGGCTTCATGTTTAGTCCATGCTTATCCTGTACTTATCCCATTACTACTCTTCATTCTCACAGAAGGAATTCCTGAAATGTAAATTTAGGTCTAATTCAATGATCATATGATTCTGTGAAGCATGGATTGAGACAAAAGTCTCAAGCTGTTGGAAGCTTCCAGCATCCTAATTGGGCCTCCCCAAATCAAAATGGTGATGTCTTTGATTTTTTTTTTTTGCTTTTATCAACCATAGTCAAAAAAATCTAGAATATTAGGGCATGAAAACCACTGAGGCCCATGTGACATTCTAGAGGGCTTTTATATGTACATTTTTATATTTATATACATTTTTTTATATTTATATGATACATTTATAGAGGGAAGTCCAGGGAATGGGGGAAGGCTGGCAAGAACACTGAGTTTGGAGTCAGAGGATATGGGTTTGACTCATAGATCTGCTAACGTCACATATATGACCTCACCCAAGTTTCTTCCTCTCTTGTGCTTCAGTTTTCTAACCTATAAAATGAGAAAGTCAGAATGATTTCAGATATACTCCAGCCAGCAGACAAATCACTGCCAAGTGAGTCTTACTCAATCTAATAACTGAATCTCATTTTTTTTTTGACAAATCTGAGGGAGCTCAAGGATCCAACTTCCCAAAGCAGAAGAGAGGGAAAAAAACAAGAGAAGCAAGCAAAGAATAAAATGAAAGGAAAAGAGAGGGGAAAACATGGAACAAAAGAGGAAGAGTCTGAATGAAAAGCATGAGTAAAGATTCTACTGAAAAAGAGAAAAGAGAGCAGGGCTAACCTCTAAAGCAGGAGTTCTCAAAGGGAATGTGGGTTCCATAGGCTGCAAATTGCGTGGAATTTATACTTGCAAGCCCAGGTACATAGGACAATCTCTGAGCTCTTTTGTACTGTACAGTAATTCTTCACAGTAAAGAACAATGAAATGTTCAGAGCAAACAACCACTTAAGAGGGAGGACAGGCATTGTCCAGAGAACTTCAGGCTAAATTCAATTCATTTGAGCAAGGGGTAACAAAATCTTAACAACACAATCCAGGTAGCTGCAGGCAGTCCTCATGGAGTTTACCATTTAAAAGGGAGAAGGGGAAGGTAAGATAGGTCCTCAGAAAAAGAAGAAAGTGTGGCACAAGTAGAATGTGATGTTATAAAAAGGAAACTCAAAGACAAATTGCTCTAAGGAGATTTGAGAAGAGAGAGGTCACTTTTATCTGGAGGCATCTGGAAGAGCTACATGGAAGACGTGGCAACTGAGCTGGGCCTTCATGGAACAGGTAGATTTCAATAGGTAGTCATTCCATGGCCAACACTGGTGTATGGAGGGGAAGGATTGCTAGGGGAAAACTTACCATACAGTTTGGCTAGAACATAGAATGTGTGATGGAGGATGGTGTGAAATATGCCAGGAAGTAGGGCAGATTAAAGATTGCCTTAAATTGTCTTTTGTCCTATATGAAGTGTGGCATTTAAAAAGTTCAAGAGACATAATTTCTGGGTAATTTCATCATTTTATTAATAAGGCTGATTTGCTTATTAATAAAAGAGAGCTCAGTGGCCCTCTTGAATGCCAAACACCCTCACAGTGGTAGGCTCACAGTTTATGTACCCTTGGAAGAGTGGGTGCTCCTAAGGGTGGCAATCAACTCTGATTGGCTAACAATTAATGAGGAAATGACTATTATAATGAAATGTGGGCTTATTCTAATGAGAGTGTTGAGGTATGTGACTTGGATCACCCAAGTTTCAGTCAAAGAGACTTATCAATTTCCATATCACCTGTCTGACAGACACTTTTCAATACTTTCCCAGACCTTTCTGAGTAAACACAACAAGCAGAAATCCCCCCGTTAGCCCAAACTTAGAATTTCTTTTACTGTCTGACTAGATCTTAGCCTGATTAGACCTTAGTCTTTGAGCAAGATTTCTCACTCTGGTTGATTTCTGGATGAGGAATTAGAAAAGAGGAAAAATCTTTGTCTTGATACCATAATTATTAAATACAAGAAAGAAATAGTCATTACTCTCAACAATAAAGAGTCAACAAAGGTTTTTGAGCTGGGGAGTTACGTGTTACAAACTGCTTTAGGAAGACTGTTGTTGCAATAATGTGAAGGATGAATTAGAAAAGAAGAAACTGGAAGTAGGAAACAAGTTTGGATATTGTTACAATGAGAGGTGATAAGGTTAGTTGCAAGAAAGAAGATAGATTCAAAATTTTATGGAGGTAGAGTGTGAGTCCAGAAGGACATTTGGGTGGAGATAGCTAGTAGACCATCATGAACAGAAGATTTGAGCTCAGGTAAGAAATTGGAGCTGGATTTAGAGATTTAGGAGTAATCTGCCCAGAGGTAAAGTCCTAAATTTGGTTAAGCT
>CM053580.1:207452335-207470772 GCA_028627135.1 Pseudochirops cupreus
AGGCCCAAGACGGCAATCCGTCCAGGCCGCTCAACGCGAGAGCTCTGGCCTGAGAACAGTCACTCAATCCCCCTGCTGCCTGCAGGCCGGGGCGGGAAGCTGCAACACCGAGGCGGGTGCAAAACCTCTGCCTTCAGCTTTTCCGCTCTGGAGGCCTTCCCGGCCAGATTGCTTATCTCCCCCTTTCATAATTCCCATTCATAGCTGCCGCTAATCCGCTTACCTGAAGCTCCTCAGCTCCTCCACTACTCCCATCCAGCTGCCCCCAGGGCACAGCCCCGGCTTCAGGCCAGGCTGATTTCGGTTCGCAGTGCTGGTATGGTTCCTCGTAGCTGAGCTGACTTTAGTGGGAAGTATCTTTGTGTGCGTTTTGGAGTTCCAGGATTGGTTTAGAGTCCTATTTTATGGGTATTTTGGGGTGACTATGTGAGAGCTGCGATATGTTGCTGCTGCTACGCCACCATCTTGGCTCCACCCCGGAATTACCTTTTCTTAAAACAACTAAGTTCATAATGTGCCTATGTATTAGCTAGAAGTGGCTGGGATCTTAGCAGAAGCTAGGGAGCAGGCATATGTACAGTAGATTTTTCATTGCACAATTGTCCCTTTTTATTCTTTATAAAGAATAAAACACTATATATAGTTAAGCATGTTTGTTCTTATGGTGGTTGTGGGGTACATGAAATCCCATTAGATCATAGTCATGTGAGTAAGGCTCAGTGAAACAGAGCAGATTCGAGGAGAA
The DNA here is from genome assembly GCA_028627135.1 of Pseudochirops cupreus. Classification (NCBI taxonomy): domain Eukaryota; kingdom Metazoa; phylum Chordata; class Mammalia; order Diprotodontia; family Pseudocheiridae; genus Pseudochirops; species Pseudochirops cupreus. The sequence continues at coordinate 207,453,081 of CM053580.1, forward strand.
CATCAAATTTCTGGTAGATAGGTCAGTGGAATAAAAAGCTCATTCTTACTGGGTAGATTCTCAAGGATGACACCCCTTAAATTAGAAAGACACATGTGGCGCCTCAGGGAAAGGCTGAGCCAGGGGATGGAAAATCACCTTTTCTCTGAGAGCCTTGGAGGGCCTGATACTTTCCCAGGACTCCCTCTAGCGCAGGGTGGAGCACAGAACTGCCAGAGTTGAGCACAGTGCTTTCTAAGGACTGGCCCTTCGGGTGCATTGAACAAGGTTATTGATTAACAAGGCCATCTGGTGGTGAAATAAAGATGAGGACATGAGATCACAACAGGTAAGCAGCTAAGCTTGGACTCAAGGCCCAGGTGCTTTCCCACTAGCTTTTGGAGGGGACAGTACTTTCATCCAATGCCTCATGATTTCTAGCCTTCGTGGGCATATGGGTGCACAGAAGTTCACATTTTGATCGTAATTTCTCATATGCAGAACTATACTCTCTGTTTAAAGAAGGAGGGAGGCAGTGTAATTCTTATTAATAATCGATATCATTGTCATTTGTCCAGGGGTTACTGATGAAGAAGAAGAAGGAAATAGCACTTCTTTCTTCTTGTGTGTGAAACAACAGAAGTGACCACGGAAACGAACACAGCTCTACATCATAGCCTTTGGGTGCTCAAAGCAACAAAGAGGTAACAAACACACGGCACACTGCTTAGGAAGTGCTTCCAATTTAAGATTTTTATTTCGGTTCTGTACTTTTGAAGAGAGGTTTATGCAACAGTTTATGCAACTGATGGGAAGAATTAGGAATAGCCCTGAAGTATTCCAAGGTGCCGGTAGATCAGGTAATATTGGCCTGGTGGAAAATAGGACAGTATCTAGAGTAAGATAACAATCCATATCATCGATATGATATACAAATAAGCAATTCACATGTTGGTTTTAGTCAATCCTACCTGGGTTAACAATACATTGACTTGCAGAAAACTTCTACAACCCATTGACAATAATTTAGGTAAAGTAAGAACACAATAGCTCCAAAGCCCAGAGCATAAAGGAGACCCCAGAGTGACCAGGGGTTTCACTTTGTGGGAAAAGCTCCTGTCTGGCTAGAGAAATGAAGCCTGGGAAGCAGAATGGGATAAAGTATGATCAGGCAAGAGCCAATACGCTGTTTGTTTATTTTTTTAAAAAAAGCAGAAGAGTTTGGAAAGGTAAATGCAGATGAAAGGTTTTGCTTTGTTTCTTGGTTGGTCTGGGCCACAAACCGTGAAAAATTCATATGGAAATGAACCAGATATGTTACTTTATACAACAAAATTTAGTTGCTCCAACCAAAGGCGAATGTCTCATTCTACCAGGGGCTGGAAGTGTAGTGGCTATGATGGTCTCGAACGATGTTCAATAAACCCCTCGTTATTTTCAGGCTCCCCCCAGAGCTTTGAACGGGCCCGAAGTAAGTAGAGCTAGTGCAAATGGTAGGTCTGATGTAAGGACCAGCTCAATGGAATCTGTCCTAAAGATTGTTTCTAGAGGAAAAGAATAGTTAAGTAAAACAATTTAAACCGACTTTTTGGCACGCAGGATTTTAGATTGACATTCACACTTCGGGAAAGTTTTAATCTGGGGAGCATAACTTTTAGCATATTTGTTACTGTTCTCCTTAGAAACACTGTCTGGGAACCATCCTCCCCTTGACCTGCCCCTTGCCTTAGAGCAAGACGTGTGTCTCTCAGCTTCATAGGGACTATCCTCTGAGTCTGAGGACAAGACCTCTCGGGATTGCTTCTTTATGTAAAATTTCTTCTTGTTCTTATTCCTTTTCGAATTCTCATCTGTTGCATCTCTTAATGGGCCAGTATCAACCTCTTCAGAAGGAAAGAGCATAAAAGCAGAATTCATCTCCTCCTGCCTAGAAAAAAAGTAATTGGAGTTACATGGAGTCTACTGAGGGGCACAAGGAGGACAGACATGTCTAGTGACATGTAAACACAACCTTACAAGCTGGCTTCAGGTCATTTCTCCAGCAATCATTCCATTCATACACACACACACACACACACACACACACACACACACACACACACACAATGAAAATAATCCTACCACCAAAGGGTTTCAAGTTGCCTGGATTTATTTTGCTCAAGTCATTTTTATAAGACTTTATAAAACATAAAATAACCAGCACATAATTTCAATTAGGTTTGACATTTGCAGTTCAACAAACTTGCATGGAACCCTCTGTGCAAAGCATTGGGATCTATTGGCTTATTACATTGCCACCAAACTGGATTTTCCTCTAATTCATACAGTGTTCTGCATCCCTAGCAAGACTACCCAAATAATCAAACTGGTCACGCAAAATACATGATATATAAACTTGAAACTCTGAGAGGAGAACGACTACTTACCCTCGTTTGGACTAGACTCCCTCTCCCCATTTCTGCCACCCTGACCCACCAATGTCTCTATCTATAGGTAAATGTCATAAAATTTTCCAAATTTTAAAACACGAAAACAAAATAGACCATACCAGTGAAACACAAGTCCTGGCGGGTTCTACCAAGCTGGAAAAGTTTTGTGCAGACTTGAACTGGGGCAGGGTGACTGGGGTTTTACCCAGAATACAAAATTTGGAAGGTGAGTACCAAGAGCATTTCCAATTTTTCAGCATCGTAGAAATAATAACGTTTAGCACATGGTTGGCAAGAACAATTTAAAAAGGCAGTTACCAGAGAACGGACAGCAATAAACTTCTTCCTTAATCAGCATTGCTTGCCTTGACCCCTCCCGCCACCCAAACACACACACAATGGAGGGTGCCGCTTGTGTTACTTGCTCAAGGAGCAAAAATCATTGGTTACAGCTTTGAGTATGCATCCACTGATGAATTATATGCCAACAAGCATCTCTCTAAATCTAGAACAGCTTAGCACTAGGTTGGCTCCCAGGGGATGAATTTTTAAAATATAGCAACTCTGGAAGACCATGTATTAAATTATGATCTGAATCAGTGAAGGGAGTACCCACATAGATGAAATCACAAATTAGTGAAGCACTAATGTATATAGCTTTAAGTTGAAAATTTAATATAGAGCATGATTATAAAGTAATGTTATCTTGATATATATTTGAAAGTAATCGGAAATTATGAATCCATATAAGTGCTGGGACCTTAAGAGTGCACACATACAAGATTCTGTATTCAATTGATGCTGCCCCTCCTTAGAACACTTGGAAATGCCTATACCCAGTCTGTTTTCACAGCCTGTTGGTGAATCCCACGAAAAAGCCCTGCTTTATTCCTGTATAGTCATACTGTGATTCATATTCCTTTGGGGCCCAAATCAATGTATATCCACTTTAATCATCCATTTTATTTACATGGCTTTATATTCTTGTATAATATTATTTACATTTAGAGCCAAATATGGCTCTCAATGATTTTTAGACTAACTAGTCTCTAAAGTCTCTTTTAGCTCTAAATCTGTGATTCTGTGGACATTGAGGATATTAAAAGTAAACAGCTTCAAATGAGAAGTTTCCACAGATGTTTTGAGCCGCGGCACCATTTTTTAATGATATGTATCACCTTCCAAGGAAACTACAGTGATGGGCAGTGGTTATTTGTACATAGAGGTTGAGTTGTTCTGGGTATGCATTAAAAAAAAAAGCAAAAAGCAATATTGTTCGGTTGTCTTCATGGAAAGCAGAGACATTGCCTTCTTATTTTTCCTTGTTTTGATCAGGGAGAGATCCTGCCAGGGCTACCATGAGGGTGGGATAACTAGAGTTTTTATCTCAGGGATCTGAAATTTAGAGAACAGTGCTTGTATTTCTTCAGCAGGTTAAAAAAAGGCTCATCTTTCCATCTAGTCAGTAAGAATCACTGTTTAAGAGAGGAAGCAACTGGATAGCATGCTTGCCCCCTGCTGTGGCCACACTACAGATAAGCTCTTTCCAGACCTAGATCCATTACCTTTCAGCATCTCAGGGGCTCTGCCCATTATTTTTGGATCTCCCTGTCCCCTTGTAGGGGAAATTGTCTTCAAGTCCCTCCTCCCATAGGGTCTTTTGTGTCAAAAATCTCCTCCTCTCGTCCCCCTAAGTCAAATGAGCTGAAAAAGGTTGATATGAGCATATACTTCCTGCTGCTTATAGTCCTAGGAACAATTTGCAATGTTTGCTTTGGGTGCCCACATTTCTAATTGGCTCCGGACACTGTACACATTCTAGCAGGATCCTTTGCTTATCTCTCAAAGAATAGTATTATTTAAACGTGGCTGAAGTTCTGTTTGCTTGGTTTTTTCCCAAACTTGTTGAATGGCCATGGAGAATTTGGCTAGGGAAAGGACCTTGATATAAATTGATATAAATGTTTATTCCTTTGAAAGAACATAGACTTACATGAAATAGTGAAGAGTGAAATGAGCAGAGCCAAGAGAACACTGTGTACAGTGACAGCAATATTGTTTTAAGAATGACTTTGAATGATTAAGTCACTTTGACTATGATAGACACTCAAATTAAAAATAAAGGACATATGAAGAAAGATGCTATCTGCATCCAGAAAAAGAAGTGATAAATAGAAGCATGTATAGAATAATTTACACACACAGAGCAACCATTAAAAATAAATTGGTATGTATGTGTGCATGTGTTCACATATGTTTACACACATGTATAGGTATGTACAAACATATAAATACATATGTGTGTATACATGTGTGTGTGTATAGCTGTGTCTAATGATAGCCACCTCCAGGGTGGGGCAAGGGGAGGGAAGAGAAAAAGGAAAAAAAAAAGAAATTTACATGATGACTCTATTATATATTTGAAAGGAATAGCAAGCTGTACATGACAGATTGACAGTTTCATGTGCAATCATCTTCTTTATTATATTATGTTATGGAAATACTTGTTTTATTCCATAAATTAAAAATTAAATTAAAAAAATAGCCAGTGCTCAGGAAGTATGAGCAAGATAAATCTTTAGTCAAATAACCAGGGACTCCTATATACTCAAGAAAATGGTTTGCTTTGATATCAGCTTGGGATAATTCACAATAAAACGCAATTTTGTGAAAGAAGCAGATATTTGGCATATAAACTATTATACTTCCCTAACAAGTATCCATGAAGTTACCCCAGAAAACTCTGCTATGAGGAAAACATGAGGGTGGTTAGAAGGTTGTTGCTGTTGTTAGAAGAAGCTGTTAGGTGACGCAGTGAATAGGGCACCAGCGGTAGAGTCAGGAGGACCTGAGTTCAAATCTGACCTCAGACACTTAACACAAAACTAGCCGTGTGACCTTGGGCAAGTCACTTAACCCCAATTGTCCTCCAAAAAAAAAAAAAGAATCCTTACCACACCATTTCTAAGTGACTAGAAACTTGGACTTATCCCTTAGACTAAGCATGACTTCCTTGAAGACAGAGGAGACATTGTTCCCAATGAACACCCTCCTTTCTTTCCCCAATTTCGCCTAAGCACAAAAGTCAAACCATCTGTTTAGTGAAAACTAGTCCAATTAGTCTAGGTCCAGGACCTAAGAATTCCAAGGTAGAATGGATAATGCAGGCCAAATGAAAAAAAGGAAGGAGGGAAGGGAGAAAGCCAGAGAGAGAGGGAGGGAGGGAGGAAGGAAGGAAGGAAGGAAGGAAGGGAGACAATAATTGACACCAGAGGTAAGAGGACAAAGTAGTGGGAAATAGACCAATGTCTGTCTCTCACTGAAATAAAATGAGAGCTTGAGAGGGAGTTGGGCATGATCACTTCACAGAAGGTTTCTCTGGGTCTCAAATTTCCCAAATATAAATCGGGGATAAGAACTGATATTATGTGATATAACCCAGGGAATCTCCAAAGAGAGGTTCCAAAGTGACTTCAGATAAAACCATGTCTCTTATGTGATCAGCGTTGGCCTCTCCTTCATTGCTCAAACCTTTGCTGTTTTAAGTGCCTTCTCTGCCAATAAACTCTCAATCAATGAACATCTTTTAAAATGCCTACTATGTGCCCTGGGCAGTGTGCTGAGCAAGCTCTGTGCCTCTCAAAGTGTGTATCCTAAACTCTTAAGTTCAATTTAATTAAACAGACCTTTATTAAGTGTTTATTCAATGCACAGTACAGAGAACACAAAGTCTAGAGTGAGGGAGTTTCCATTGTACTGAGTAGATACAACATATAGATGAATGAGTATATACTGAGTAAAACAAGGTAATTTTAACTGGGAGAATCAAGAAGGGCCTCATGCTCCAGCCATGCTTGGGAGAAGGTTAGTGAGTGGCGGAGACCAAGGAACAGGGTCTAGTGTCGACATTCATGAGCACTGCCTTAACTTAATGAGCAGACAGTGTTTAACAGGGACTGAGATTTGTTAGTCTAATATAACAATAGTTCATGACTTAGTATTTATAAGGCATTTTAAGGTTTGCAAGGCACTTCATAAACATTTCATTTTGTCCTCACAATAACCCTGGGAAGTAGATGCTATTATGATTCCTATTTTAGACATGAGGAAACTGAGGCAGACAAAGGCTAATCAGCGACTTGCCCCTGGGTCATACAGCTAGTAATCGAGTAAGACCAGATTTGAACTTGGATCTTCCTGATTCTAGTCCCAGCATTCTAGCCATTGTTATACTTAGCAGTGGATAAGGAAAACCAATTCTTTTCAGATTTGAGATAATAAGATTTTGGAGACAGAAAAGGACCTGAGCGAGTATCTCATACAACCATCTCCATATTTTCTTGTTGTTGTTCAGTTGTTTTAAGTCATGTCCAACTCTTCATGACCCCATTTGGGGTTTTCTTGAGTACTGCAAGTGGTTTGCTATCTCCTTCTCCAGCCCATTTTACAGATGAGGAACTGAAGTAAACAGGGTTAAATGAGAGATGAAGAAATAACTTGCTCAGGGGCACATAGAAAATAGCAGAGCCGGGATTAAACCCATGTCCTCTGACTGCAAATTTAGCATACTTTCCACTGTACCACCATGGTTGTCAGAAGAGTTTTATTCCAAAAATTTACTGTTGCATCAAAAAAGTAGTTAAATGGTACGGCTCCCCTTTCTACTCTTCTCTTTCCCCTCAAATTTTAAAGTTGGATCTATGAAACACGGATGATAAAAACTCCAAGTAGCTGAGGCTTCCCATGAAGGCAAAACCCTTTGGGTTTCCCTTAGAGTGCACTCAAAGAGTGGGGTTAGAAATGGTGCATTTGAGCCTTCAGATTTTTCTCCAAGAAGAGTCAATGGGCCCCTGACATTCAGTGAAATTACTAAACTGGCTAATGATACGTAATAGCTTAACGATTTTGACTAAATGGTTTAATGACTTCAAATGCACGGCTTCCTCTAAGAGGAAACAGTTATTACCTACAGTAGCAGATTACGGGAAGTGATTCATCTAAAGTCATACCAGACAGCATTGAATCTTTATGTTTCAATCAATGACTTTCTCAAGCCACAGCAGGGAAAATAGTGTGAATCAAGGTAATGTGTTATAAAAGGAGGAGCATTAAATAACTAGAGAATTATGGTGCCCATCAGGGTATCATTGCAGAGCAAAATGGCTTCCTGGGAAACCACCAAATGGATCTCAAGAAACAAAGCTAATGAGATGCTAATGTTTTGTGAAAGAGGAATTGGGAATGTAAAGATAGAACCAGAGACCAAACGAAGGCTACAGCTGAGACATCAGAACCTCACTGTTCTCTTCAGAGCCAACTTCTCCAGATCCACCATACTGCGATTAAACAATTATACTCATGTATTATGAGAATGTTGCTGGACCCCAAAGGCAGATATAAATCTAAATAATCAGGAATACAACCATCTCCTTTCTAGCTGAGTTTTTGTTCCTGAGGAAAGGAAAAAGAACCAGCCTTATTTCTCATTTAATTAGATCCAATGTTTCTAACTTTTCCAAGAAGTCATAGTCCTTCCAAAAGTGAAATCTTATCAGGGAGAAGGCACTTTGTTCGGAGAGTCTTACATCTGAGGTTGTGGTCTGGTATTTTAATCCAGAATGAAATGCTGGGTCATTGCTACAGCACCGAGATGTTTAAAACTGACCTGTCACCTACCAGTTACATCAGATCAGATACACCAGCTGAACTATATTGGCCTCAAATTCTAAGTGCTGAGTCCCAAAAGAGCAAGTTCCCTAGACTGGCTTGATGAGGCAACACTTTGTTTCAAAGATTGAGACCATCTCGATTATCAGATGTTGGCTCCTTGAGGACAGAGGGCCTATTCTATGCTGTCCTTGCATCTCCTTGATAGAGCAATCCATCTCTCCATAGAGGGAACTTGACCAATTGTTCTGACACTGACCCACCAAACTCAAAATTTGTCAGAAGAAACAAAGGAGGCAAAGCAAGCTCCCATTGCTTCTCCTAAATGCTCATTACCAGGCTCTCTAATAATTCATTTTGGAATTCTGCTACAAATGAGAAGTTGACTGGCCCAGGGCTGGCAAATTCCATTTGAGAAGCAAGAACTCAGAGGGGCTGTGACAAATAGAGGCTCTGGTCTGAACTACTCTCGGTGTCCAACAAGGGCAGCTTTTCCTAGACAGACGTTCCATGAACAAGCTCTCCAAGAACAAGTCTTGCTGGGAATCAAAGTCAAGCTCGCTGGCCTATAACTGGCTACTGTCATAATCTTTCCTCCACTTACCTTTCTCATGCAGCAACTGCAAAATCATCATGAAAGCCTCCCCCTTGAATTACCTTGTTTTATTTAACATACACTTATTTATCTATGTACGTATTTCCTCTCCCTTCCCCATGTCCACCCCAAAATCCAGGTGGAATGTAAACTCCTTGAGGGCAGGGACTGTGGTCTCTGCTCTTGTTTCCCCAGTGCCTAGCACAGTGTCTTGTATACAACAGGAACCTAGAAGGATAAGAAGTCCACAGATGGCAGCCACGTGGAAAAGGCAACAAAATGGGACCGTGGGAGGTGGGAAGGAAGCAGATCCAGCCACCAGTACAGGCTATGTTTTACCCCACCGCTATTTTCTACTCACAGGGCTGCACCATAGTGTGATGTTGAAGAGTGTTCCTAAGAATTCTACGGGTGCTCAAGGGCGCATTGGAGTAAACTGAGGGAGAGTCAGCTAGGGATCAGAGCACAGGGAGGCAGGGTGGGACTCCCTGGGAGTTGTTCTTCCTTTCAGCATTGGTGTGTCCTGCTGGGGAGACACACCACAGGCTATGGGCCTGCTCTTGTTTCATAGCCATAGAGATTTGGAGTTGGAAGGGGCCTCAGAGACTGCTTCATTTTCCATTAGATTATACCCTCCTTAAGGGCAGGGCCATGAAATACTTTTGCCTTTCTTTATACTCACAGCACTTAGGATAAGGACTGGCACTTAGTAAATGTTTAATGAACATTAATGTGTACTAGAAGACTGATCCAATTTAATCTCATTTTACCCAGAAAAAGAAACTGAGGCCCAGAGAGCCTCCTTCTGGCTGGCCCAGGGTCACCCAGGCAGCCAAAGGACTTTGACTCCAAATTCAGCACTCTTCAGAAGCAGAGAGGGTAAGCACTCAGCTCCCAGCCTCAGCCCAGTCCTGTTCACACCGTCAGAGTTGTGATGTTCGGCTTTTGCTGTGATTCTCACTTGATGTGAACCTTCTGAGACTGTGTCAAGGTTTACCCAAAAACAGGCTGACAGAAGGTGGAGGGCAGAAGCCCTCATGCAGTGAGTTGCTCAGATCGGCCTCTTCTCCCTCCATTCAGGTAGAGGTTTCTCTGGCAACCACACACCCTTCCATTTAACTCCAAACGCTTTCCTGCTTTTGCTGTTGACATTGTTCATCATTTATTTCTATTTCTTTCTGTGCCATAAGCTTCCTTCTGCATACAGCAGGCCCTGAATCTTTGTTGAACTGAATCCATTGAATCTGCCTGGCAAGAGCCTCCAGCAGATCTCCTTTTTAATTTTTAAAGGGACTGTGCTTTTTCTCTCCCCTCAGAAAATTTTAAAACACATTTGGACAGAAGAATTTTTAAATTAACTCACACAGTTGTTTCATTTTGGGCATATATCTGGGCACCAGCTGCACCAGTGGAAGAATATAAGAACCAAGTGGATGCTTTTGAACCTCCCATCAGCTGCACCCTCGAAGCAAGTTGCCTCCTGGGGTCCAGACTTGTGCCCATAACTTAGGCAGCACAGTGAATAGAGCACCAGACTTGTGCCCATAACTTAGGCGGCACAGTGGATAGAGCACCAGACTTGTGCCCATAACTTAGGCAGCACAGTGGATAGAGCACCAGACTTGTGCCCATAACTTAGGCGGCACAGTGGATAGAGCACCAGACTTGTGCCCATAACTTAGGCGGCACAGTGGATAGAGCACCAGACTTGTGCCCATAACTTGGGCGGCACAGTGAATAGAGCACCAGACTTGGAATTGGGAAGACTCACCTTCCTGAGTTCAAATGTGACCTCAGACACTTACTAGCTGTGGGACCGTGGGCAAGTCACTTAAGCATGTATGTAGGCCTCCTTGTCCTCATTTGTCCAATGAGTTGGAGAAGGAAATGGCAAACCTTGGCAAACTTTACCAAGAAAACCCCAAATGTGGTCACAGAGAGTCTGATAGGAATGAAACGACTCAGCATCAATGAAACAACGGTGTGTATGTAGAATGTCCATGGTTCATGGCAGAGAAGTGGGTTCTGTATTCCCCAGTGAAGTGACCTTGCTGAGGCAAGCCAAATGGCTGCCAACCTTTGATGCAAACAGCCCTAGATCTGTTACCCCTCCCTAGGTTTCTAAATCAAGGTTTGCATGGTGGGAAGATTTGAATGTCTTTAAGTTATGGTGGCTTAGAAAAAGTATTAACTAACTAACTATGCAGAACCCCACAGCAGAAAAAAGAAGCAACCGACAAAGATAATTTGGTCAACATCGCGTTGACCTGTGAATCTGCCCAACGGACAAGCAAAGAAATCATTGAATTGACCCAATATAAATGTTCTGTGATTTAGCCATTCTCGATCGCCTCAGATTTCTGAATGTAACCACTAGGAAGTCAGGTCCATTTTATGTGGCTGAATTATTGACAAGCTACCAGCACCACAGATAAAAAATACTTTTCACCCACATGCTGCGATGCCATTTGCTCTTTTGGGTCATATTACCTCCTATTCAGGTTGGATTGTCTAAATTACTCAATTGTAAATTCCTCAAGGGCAAGGACCAAGTCTTATTTCATCCTTGTAAATACTGGGCCCAGCACAAAGCTTTTCACAAATAGATGCAAAAAAAAACCAAACCCCAAACCAATCAATATAACCATTTCTTAAGTGCCTGTTCTGTGCTAGATCCTGTTATTTGTGGGTCAATCATTTCTCTGAGGTGCCATTTTGAGGGTTTTCTTGGCAAAGTTACTAGCATGGTTTTCCATTTCCTTTCTCTGGCTCATTTTATAGAAGAGAAACTGAAGCCAACAGGGTTAAGTGACTTGCCCAGGATCACATAGATAGTGTCTGAGACTGGATCTGAACTCGTGAAGATGAGTCTTCTTAATTCCAAATCCACTGCTCTATCCACTGCACCACCTAGCTGCCCCAGGCCCTGTTATATCTGTTTTGAATATGATTGACACTTTTTAAGCATTTCTTGTATGGAAAGCATTGTCCCAGGTTCAAAGTATACAAATACAGAAAGGAAAGTCTCTGCCTCCAAAAAGCTAACATTTTAGTAGGAGATGTAATGTGTAAACTGAGAATATAAAATATATATAAGGTAATTTCAAGCATGAGAAGGCACTTATCTTGGAGCGTACCTGGACTAAATCAGAAGAGGCCTCACGTAGGGAATGGGTGCTTGGGTTGTGCTTTGAAGGAAAATGGAGATTCTAAGAGACGTCCTAAGGAGCACACTCTAGACATGTCTGTGTGGGGACACCTTTGCAAAGCCTGGGAAGTGGGACATGGAATGTTTTGTACAGAGGAAAAGGGAGAGGGTTTATCTGGAATGGTGAGAGTATGAAGAAGGGGAACGTGAATCAGGTGGGGAAAGGTTAAGTGGGAGCAAGATTGCAGAAGACTTCAAAGTAGCTGTAGCATAGTCGATGGAGCGCCAGACCTGGAATTTGAATCCTGTATCAGACACTGGACAAGAGACAACATCTCACAGGATTATTGATGATGATCAAATCGGATAATTTATGTTTGCAAAGGGAATTTTACAGATGTGATGATGATGATGATGCCAGACTGAGGATTTTTGAGGATGTTTATCCCAGAGGCAGCAGGGAAGAGAAGATTTTTGAGTAGGGAATGACCTGATCGGATCTGTGATTCATGAATATCAACTTGCAGAATGTGTGGAGGAGAGATGGAAGTGGGCAGAGACTAAAAGCAGAGAAACCAATCAGGAACCAGTAATAGTAGCCCTACGCAAGATGAACCGGGAACAGGGGGCTGTGTTTGCAACCAGTATGCACTACCAGGTGAGCAATGATGCCTGGGTGTGGTCATCTCAGGGGAAAAGGTGAACATAAATTTCCATTCAATCATCCCTTCAAAAATTTTTTTCAACTATTTAAAAGAGGAACATTTAAGAATACTGTAAGGGGATACATACAGAGGGCAAAGTGTTTAAGGAAATTTAAAGCTCGTACTTTTCCCAATCTTGCTTCCGTACTTCGAGTTTTCACTGGTGTAACCAGTGTCTTGACCTTTGCAAATAACAACAACAGTATTAGCTGGCATTTGTCAAGTGGCTTAAAGTTTACAAAGTGCTTCAAAAATGTTATCTCATCTGGGAGAAACAGACACTATTTTTTATCCCCATTTTACCAAACCAGCAGACAGCTGAAGTGATCAGCTAAGGGTCACAGAGCTGATATTTGAAGCAGAATTTGAACTCAGGTCATAGCTGACTTTTAAGGGTTGCCCTGGCCAAAAAATGAATCACTGCTGCCAAACTGCTAATGAGCCTCTCTAAACTTGGCCAGGCTAGTATTCAGGAAAGAGGCATTTTACTCGGCCCTGCCTTCAAGCTTTTCCATGTCAGCTGTTCTTTACAATGCTAGCACAGGGTCACCTCCACAACACCAGAGGACATCTTGAATGGAGGCCCTACTTAGTCTAACCCTGCTTTTATGCAGACAGTGTGTTAGAAACTGCTCCTCTCAAATCCTAATAAGCAGTTGGAGAGCTGCTCGCCATTCATCATCTAAGACTGTGATTTTCCCAAGAATTTTGAAATAATATTCATGGATATAGTCTAGGCACTCAATAGACAATTGAAGATTAAGGGATAGAATCACAGCAGCATTTTCAGGCAAAATGTGCCATTATCTCTGTCTTTCTCTCCATATATTTAAAGGACAGTTGCTCTCTACCCAAGGATAAGAACAAAGGTGTATGGCTCAATCTAGTTTAGGAAGTAGGAAGTTAGCACATACTTACTTTGGGGGTTCTTTCATTGGTGTAGAACTTATAAAGGAACAAGAGAGTGCATACTTGTTTTGGCAGATTTTAATAAGACCACTTCTCAGGCAAAAGTCCTAGAATGACAACAGTAGAGACCATTCCATCAGTAATAGCCCACATTGGGACACATTTTAATCCCAATCTGCCCTGTTCTAGTAGTGAACGGAGCTCTCTGTGCCATTCTCCTCAACAGGGGAGGTCTGAAGAGAGCAGTTCAAAGTCAGGGTTAAGAATCTGTGCATGGTTTAATTGCTTCACTCATCAAAGTCCTCTTTGCCCCATCTCTGTCCTTCCCCCTCGAGGGGGGGATAGATCGGTTTCCAAATCACCCATCCATCCACTCCGCTTCACACATCTGCCCCTTACTCTCGAATCCCAACATTCTTTGCTTAGGTCAGACTCTGGTTACATCTTTCCCAGACTTGCTCTTTGCTCGGCTTCCTACAGCCTGCACAGTTACTCCTCTGTTCTTCCCACACCGTCCAAGGCAGCCTCTTATTAGCCCATTTTTTTTTACTGAGCACACTACCTTCCTAACATTTCTCATTTTGTCCTTGCCCGGTGTTCTATAGCCCATCTCCAGGATATGATGGGCTGTTTTGTATTCTTAATTGAAGCACAAGCAATCCTGCCTACATGTACATTTTCTCCATCTGCTCCAATCACCAGATTTCTCCCCTGTAAACAATTGCCATCTTGTATTTAACCCCCTCGCATTTATTCTGCATATGTATGTACTAATTGATTTCTCCTCCCTCCCTCTGCCTTAGGATGAACTCACTGTATTGGCATCCCCAGTGCCTAGCACGTAGGAGGAGCTTGATCAATGCTGATTGTTTGCTCAGTCTTTCAGTGTGCCTTAACCTATGCCTTTAATTGTTCCAAGTTCATTTGTTTTTCATACTCTTGTGACAGTAAACCTCCTCCAAAAGCAACGCCATATGCCTAGATTTACTACCCCTACTGAATGTGGTTATTCCACTGTCCATTTGCCTGCTTTGTATCCACATCAGTACATACAACCTTAAAAAGAAAACAGTGGGAAGATTATATAGCGTTCTTGTGATGGTTGTTGTTGTTTCTGTGGATGGCACCCAACACAACAAGTTCTTAATCAACCGACCAACCAATCTTGGCAGTGAGTCTCATGCATTTCAACATATGACTCTATATCCTTGAATGTCAGCAGAATGTAATGTCATTTTTTCCCTGTAAACATGGAATGCTCTACACCCAGCTAGAACATAATTCAATTATGTCATAGTTTTAATAATTCTCATCACAAAGGCACCAGGTGAACTATCACAATGACTATTTTCCAAACTGTTCTCCTTTTCTCCCAAAACCTTCTCTCTGCCCAGTGACGTTGTGTTGACGTGTGCCTACTTACTCTTCTGTTGTTACACTTCAAGACAGTATAGAATCGGTCACATGGATCATCTTCTTTGGGTGTTGCTGTGATAATAGCTGGAACATAGAAATCATAGCCTTTTCGTATCACAATTTTGGCAAATACATAGTCTCCAACCTGTACAGAAGAATATGTTTTATATAGAGTTATGCTCTTTTAGAATGAATACACAATGTTATTATGTAAGTATAGGCAACATAAACTTTTTTAAAAGTTTTAATTACGACCAGTCTCGAAGCGAAAAGACCTGAGATTGGATTCTGCCTCTGACATATCATACTGACTGTGTGACCGTGGGCAAATCATTTAAATTTTCACGGTTGTAGGTAACTCTCTAATATTATTAAGTTGCAGAGAAAGGAGGAAAGGTCAACCTGAATTGGTAGAAGGAGTTTCTTCACCTGAGGTTTCCCTATACTAATGAATGCACATGTGCAGGCCCTATCCCTACATCTGCACTAGCAGATTTTAATATGGAGAAACAACAGAAATTAGTTTTTCTAGACTGCCAAGGATGATAAGTAGATCAGAGTTCTAGTAATTCCAGGGTATTCTCCGATGGTCAGACCCCATCTGGAGCACCATACTCATTTCTGAAAGTCACGTTCTAAGAGAGATATTGATTAATCAAAGTTTATCCAGAGAAAATGAATGGGACTTGACACAATGTCATACAAGAAACTGTCCAAAGAGTTGGGCAAATTTATGGCCTATAGAAGAGATGATTGAGGTATAATATGATGGCTTGGGCAGCTAAGTGGTGGAATGGATAGAGTGCCTGGCCTGGAGTCAGAAAAAGTCATCTTCCTCAGTTTAAATCCAACCTCAGATACTTGCTAGCTTTGTGACCCTGGGCAAGTCACTTAACCCTGTTTGCCTCAGTTTCTTCATCTGTAAAAGGAGTTTGGGAAGGAAATAGCAAACCCCTCCCGTCATATAATGTGTGTATATATGTATCATATCGCCCTACCTCAATAGAATATGCAATGACTAAAGTCAAGAACTGTTTTCAGTCTTTGGATCTCCAATATCTGTGATTGTGCCTTGTGTGCAGCAGGTCCCTGATGTGAACTGAATTGCAAAAATGACTAATGTCTGGTAGGAGTTACCCCACGGAACATTTCAGCTCCCCATAAGAGATATCTTGCTGGCAATTACAGGTGGTCCAAAAGGGAACGGGTTGCCTTAGGAAACATGTCCATCGAAATTCTGCTTTTCTGGGATGCTGTCCCAGAGATCTGACTATTCTAACAATCATTAAGTAGTTA
Source organism: Pseudochirops cupreus (assembly GCA_028627135.1). Classification (NCBI taxonomy): domain Eukaryota; kingdom Metazoa; phylum Chordata; class Mammalia; order Diprotodontia; family Pseudocheiridae; genus Pseudochirops; species Pseudochirops cupreus. The sequence continues at coordinate 207,469,224 of CM053580.1, forward strand.
GTAAGTATTTACTACGTGCCAGGCACCTTGCTAAGCATGGAGGACAAACTAGAAATTGACCCTCAAGATCCCATACAACTCAGAATTCAATACTTTTTAAACTAAATTATTTATTTTTTGTTTTCAACATTTACTTGCATTAGTTTTAAAATTTCTCCCCCCCTCCCTCCCCAAGACAGTTTGCAATCTGATATGGGCTCTGCACACGCGTTCCTATTAAACACATTTTCACATTGGTCATATGGGATAGAAGAATTACAACGAATGGAAAAAACCATGAGAAAGAAAAAAAAAGAAAACAAAACAAAACAGAAAATAGTCTGCTCCGTTCTGCATTCTGGCTCCATGGTTCTTTCTCTGGATGCGGCTGGCATTTTCCATCATGTGTCCTTTGGAATTGTTTTAGATCCTTGTATTGCTGAAGGGCTAAGTCTTTCAAAATCAGTCCTCACATACTGTGGCTGTTACTCTGCACCAGGTTCTGCTTCTGTTAATTCAATACTTTTTTGACAGATTGCTTTTTTTTTTGTAGAGGGGGGAAGGTAGGGCAATTGGGGTTAAGTGACTTACCCAAGGTCACACGGCTAGTTTTCTGTTTGTGTTAAGTGTCTGAGGTCACATTTGAACTCAGGTCCTTCTGACTCCAGGGCTGGTGCTCTATTCACTGCGCCACCTAGCCGACCGACTTGACAGACTGCTTTTCAACTGACTCACCAAACAAGTAGTAATTAAAACTCACAAATCATTATGAAACTTATCTTTCCAAAGCTTGTTTCTGCATCTGCTTTTTTAAAGCACCAACAGACCATTTAGAATTAGGGGGATGTAAGGGATATGTGATCAGACCCACTAAATCTTTTATGGATTCATAACTAGATGGGAAAATATGACGATTCTACAAATATCACCCATTCAAATATAAGTCACATAAACTTTTGAGGGTTAATTATGTCTTAAGGTTTAGAAATAGTTAGTTACATGCAATGTCAAGGGAAAGCAGTGGAATGTGCATTGGTTGAAAATTACTGCGGGCGGAGCCAAGATGGCGGCGTAGCAGCAGCAACATATCACAGCTCTCACATAGCCACCCCAAAATACCCATAAAACAGGACTCTAAACCAATCCTAGAACTCCAAAACACACACAAAGATACTTCCCACTAAAGTCAGCTCAGCTACGAGGAACCATATCAGCACTGTGAACCGAAACCAGCCTGGCCTGAAGCCGCGGCTGTGCCCCGGGGGCGGCTGGATGGGAAGAGTGGAGGAGCCTCTCAGGTGAGCGGATTAGCAGCAGCTGCGAGTGGGAATTGTGAAAGGGGGAGATAAGCAGTCCAGCGAAAGGCCTCCAGAACAGAAAAGCGAAAGGCAGAGGTTTTGCACCCGCCTCGGTGTCGCAGCTTCCCGCCCGTGGCCTGCAGGCAGCAGGGGGACTGAGCGATTGTTTTCAGGCCAGTGCTCTCGCGTTGAGCAGCCTGGATCTGGATCGCCGTCTTAGGCCTCAGTCTTGGAGTCCTCGCTATCCAGTCAGCCAGAAGTAAATAGGAAGA
>CM053580.1:207471272-207507812 GCA_028627135.1 Pseudochirops cupreus
ACACACACATACACACATATACATACACACATACATACACATGCACACACATGCACACACAAACACACATACATGCACACACACATACACATACACACACACACACACACACACACCCATAGACCCTACTCCACATACTCCACATCAAACCCAACCCTCTCACTTTACAAATGACTAAACTGGGCCCCAGGAAAGAGATGTGACCTTCCCTAGGTCAAAGAGGCAGTTAACATTAGAGTTGGGATTTGAACCCAGATGCCCTAATGTCAGAACTGGGCTCTTTCCACTGGGCCAGGCTGCCTCTCACATGGAAAAAAAAATACAGTACAATACAAGAGGGGAGAGAATCTGTCATTTTCAGCTTTGTATGCTCAGGGCCTAGCAGAGTGCCTGGAACAAAGTAGGTGTCTGATAATTTCTTGAATTAATTATCTCATCTGAACTTGTCTACAGTAAGTGGTCAGTAGTTTCTTTGACCTGTGGTTTCTTCCATGCGGAATATGTAGGAGGCTAAACCAAGAATGGGTAGCTAGGTGGCACAGTGGATAGAGCACCAGGCTTGGAGTCAGGAAGACTCTTCTTTCTGAATTCAAATCTGGCCTCAGTTTCCTCATCTGTAAAATGAGCTGGAGAAGGAAATGGCAAATCACTCCAGCATCTTTGCCAAGAAAACCACAAATGGGTCAGGAAGAGTCAGACACGGCTGAACAACAAAGAACAAAGAAGACCAAGAACACTGGTAACCCAAACTTGATTCTTCCCCCCTCACAAATCCCACATGAAAGGCTGGAAAGAATAAAGTTGAGTCAGCCCTGATGACCACTGTCATAAAGAGGGGAAACAGACTCCATTCTTGATTATCTGTGGGTCTAAATCAGGCAGTGATTGGATTATCCACGCTCCTCCATGCTCCCTTCCATTTTCTCTTCCTCATTACCAGCTCTGTGGCCAGTTTATTGCTTTTCTATAAAGGGACGCGGGATAGAGGACATTTAAATCAGTTAATTTCATGCCTTTGCCAGCAATCTGTGTCAGGGCTTCTTGGGGGAAGAGGACTGAATTAATAGACCAAATCCATTTTGGGTATTGTCCGTGGATTTCAATGATTCATTCTACTTTTGCTCCCCATGACCACAGATAATTGGGAGCTGGCTGGACTCTCCTTGAAACTCACAGCCCAACTTGAGAATAATATTGGTCACAGTCTTTCCCATACACACTAAAGGAGGGTGGGAATCATGAAGAGAGTCTCACAAAAGCCGCCTAGGATTCAAGAAGAGGGTGAAGCCCTCCAAACTCTAGTCTTCTTTCAAGGAAACACAATAATAGGTAATAATATAGTGCTTCGAGATTTGCAAAACACTTTATAACAATATATCATTTGATCCTCAGACAGCTTGGAGCTGAGTGCCTTTATTAAACCCATTTTGCAGATGAGGAAAGTGAGACAAACAGATTTGCCTAGGGTCAGTGACACAGCTAGTCAAGAGTCTTAAGTGTGACTGGAACTCAGGTCTCCCTGGACTACAAATCCAACATTCTGTCCACCAAGTCACAGTGCTACATTTTTTTGTTTGTTTCACCACAAAAAGATGGTGGCCAATGACCATGGACAGACAAACTCAAGAAGGATGACCACAAAGCACACATGCACACAAACAAACAAATATGAACCAACATGATTTGCAAAGCATGAAATTAAATTAGCAAACAGAATTGTACCCAGCCATATATAACTGTTTAGCCACAGGAACATTAAGAGAAGAAGAGCTGAGAGGCTGCGATCTCCCTGAGGACAGAGACTGTATCTTTTTCATCTTCCCTTGTCTCACAATCCCAGCATAAAACTGATTCCAGTGAGTGCTCAGTGAATGGAGAATGTGTGAATGAGCACCAAGAGGCCACATTCTAAGCACACAAAGCACCCACTTCCCAATATTCTGTGCTTGACTCGGTCTCTCCCAGCCCGAAGTTGACCCCAAACCTTCTGAGTGCTATGAAAGCACAGACAGTGGCACCACCTCAGGGTAGCATCCCGCTGGGAAAATTAACCACAAAGAAGATCAGCAACAACGACCCTCTTCTGCCAGTCTGTGGAAAAGCACCGTAACAGCTGGACAGAGACAAGAGACCCTTTGTGGGATCTGCTTTCTCTGTGGAAGGGATCCATTTGAAATGAGCCAAGCTCTGTCTCCCTAAAGTAGCATAACACATGGTTTCCCTCAAAGCGCAGTAGAAACAGGCTATGCTAACGAGGACACCGGCCTCGGCCCATGCTCTTCCTGACTCCCCAACATGTCTTGGAGGGAATGGATATTGAATGAAATGGAAAAGTCTTTATTAAGCACTTACTAAATCAAGAGAAAAATGGGCATTCATCCTCTGGCCTGCAGTTAGGCAATTTTATATATACATATACACAGACACACACAAACACACATATATCTACATAGGTATGTCCATACACATATGTGCATACATGTATACATGCTATTGTTCAGGATTTTTTTTTCCAGTTGTTTCCAACTCTTTGTGACCCCATTTGGGATTTTCTGGAAAAAATACTAGAGTGATCTGCCATTTCCTTTTTCAGTTCATTTTACGGATGAGGAAACTGAGGCAAACAGGGTTAAGTGATTTGCCCAGGGTCACACAGCTAGTAAGTGTCTGAAGTTGGATTTGAACTCAGGAAGATGAATGAATCTTCCTGAGGCCAAGCCTGGTAGTCTATTCACTGTACCACCTAGCTACCCATATACATACACATGCAAGTATGATATATATGTGTGTTGTATATGTGCATCTATAAGTTATATAGATGTGAACATGTGTATATGTACACAGCTATATATCCAATGTCTATGAGTGTGTAGATGTGAATATATGTGTTTTTTCATATATCATATTTATGTTATATACTAGTATAATATAATAACATTGACATAATATGATAATATATATTAGTCTATGTATTAGATCTATTTTAAAATCAAATGATTCTCACTAAATTCAGTTTGGGCTCTTCCTGAAATGGGTGCAATGCAGAAACCAAGAACTGCTCTGGGCTCCCTCCTAAATGAATTGGGGTTTTTTCCTACAGAGATCATCAACCCTGCCACCTCTTGAATTTCGCAAACAGTCAGAGGCCAGGCAGCCAAGGTACTTCCCAACAAAGCAGCGAAGGTACCGACCCTTGCAAAGTAGCATCTTCAGGAAAAGGTTTGTTTCCCAGGCACGGCCTGATGTTATTTATTTGGGGCCCTGAAGCTGCATTTTCGAGTATTACTTCAGCGAAGAAAGGGATTGAAAGCATCTCTTGTACGATCTCGCTTAGGCACATACTCAATTAAGGAGGTTTCTTCAATTTATGGGGCAACTGACTGTACAAATTAAAACAACTCCGGGGAGTCTGAATATCATTTGTTCTGGAAACATCATTCTTGCTAAATTCAGTTTGGGCTCTGAAAACATCTGGGCTGCTTTCTCTGGTGCCGTGATGCCACTTGAGACAAAAACAGTAGCATTAGTTTGTTATTCAGGTATCAGGGATTCTGTACCGGGTCGGTAAAGGAAACCAGGAGGTGGTTTATGTCTGTGGAGACCCAAACACAAAAGCCAGTGCCCGAGAAGTAAAAACGTCGTGAAATGTTTCCTCATCTGTAAATGGGGACAAAATGGGCACGTTCTTTAAAAGGTTGTTGGGAGGATCAAACGAGAGAAGGACGACAGGCAAGAAATGTGTATTAAGGACAAGCTTAGCAATTATTGTCTCATCTGATCCCCACAACCCAAGAGGTAGGTGCTGTTATTATCATTCCCATTTTACAGCTGTGTAAACTGAGGCACAGTTAAGTGACTTGTCCAGGGTCACACAGGTACTAAGTATCTGAGGCTGGATTTGAACTCAGGTCATCCTGACTCCAAACCTAGCGCTCTCCCCACTACCTTGTAACATGTGTAAAGGGCTTTGTCCTAAATATATAAATGCTGGCTGTTTGTTATTATTATTATTAGAAGCTAAGTTCTGGAGGATCATCTTTTCTTCTAAAGGCTTCATACCTAGAATATATTTCGAGCAGCTGGGTGGCACAGTGCTGGTCCCAGATACAGGAAGACTCATCCTCCTGAGTTCAAATCCAGCCACAGACAATTCCTAGCTGTGTGATTCTGGACAAGTCACTTCACCCTGTTTGCCTCAGTCTCCTCACCTATAAGATGAGGTGGAGAAGGAAATGGCAAACCACTCCAGTATCTTCACCAAGAAAACCCCAGATGGGGGTGGCTAGGTGGTGCAGTGAATAGAAAACTGGTCCTGGAGTCAGGAGGAACTGAGTCCAAATCAAGCCTCAGACAAGTAACACTTACCAGACATGTGACCTTGGGCAAGTCACTTAACCCCAATTACCCTGCCTTCCTCCCTCCAAAAACCAAAAAAATACCCAAAGAACAAATGAGGTTACAAAGAGTCAGACACAGCTGAAAACTGACTGAACCCCAACAGTCTCCATTTTGTGGACAAGCAGTCTAGAGAGCCAACTGACCTCTTGTCAGGAAGACCTGGCTTTTGTGACTAGCTATACGACTCTGAACACGCACCCTAAGTCTAGAGGGCATAAGTGAAGGAATGCATGAATGAAAAAAACCCATTCATTAAGTCTTTACTGAGTCCAAAGAACTGTGCTGCTCCCAGAGCACACAAATAGAAAAGGTAGCCCCAACTCTTAAGGAATTTACGTTCTAATAGGGGGCAACCACAAACACAGGGGGGTTTTAGCCGGGAGGCAGTTCGAAAGGTACCACAGTCTTCAGGGAACAGGGAGCAGCAAGGCAGGGAGAAGGCAATGCATCTTCTTTGGTTCCATTTCCATTCATTAAAGCACCTCACTTTCTGATGCTGAACAATTTAGTAGTGCCAAGGATTTTCTGGACAAGAGCTTTCTTTTCTAGGCCCTCAGTATCGTAGCTTTAGGGGCAAGCTAAAAAAGAAAGACTGGTGGCAGGAATAGGTGGGTGGGTGGCAAACTGCTATTCCAAAGGGCTGAGTTTCCAAACAATACCCGGGGCTTACCCTCCTCCTTGATGGGCTGTTGATGTGATTGGTGATGGGGACAGATGGTCTGCTCTCTAAGCAGCATGCTCCCACAGATAATGACCTCCGTGGATGACGTGAAAGATACGGTGATTTGGAGGCTGATACTAATCGTGAGGATCTGGGGCGTGTTTTCCCTTCCTTGGCAGTTGGGTGGTATTTTGTGGCTGGAATGCGAGAGATGGTGGGCCTCTTCTCCATGGCAGATGATTCCCTGGATGTTGATGAGGTCTGGGCTGAAGATGAAGATGCTTCTGACTTAAGGGGTGCTGCTGTTTCAGGGACTCTTGGGCTTTCCTTCTTATCTGAGGAAGTTGTTTGGCAGTTAACATAGCTATCAGGGCTCACCTCCATGGGCGATACTTCCCTGGAGGACAACTGTGGGCCCTGTGCTGGAAGATGAGATAGTGGTGGGAGTGATTCTGCTCTTCTCTGAGACTCTTGTCCTTTCACAGCAGTGGGTTGGAAGTTGGCATTGATGGCAGCCTCTATCTCCTTAGAGGGCACTTCCCTCAATGGTGGCTGTGGGGTCTGACTGGGGACCAGAGCAGGCTCTTTGGGGTGCTCTGCTGTTTCTAAGACTCTTAGGCTTATATGCCCTTTGGTAGAAGCCAGTAGATAATCGCTGCTGGTGGTGGTGACACTATTGGCAGATTTGATAGGCCCCTTCTCCACAGAGGGTATTACCATGTTTGTTAACTGTGGAATCTGAATGAGAAACAAAGTCAGTGTTCTGGAGGAAGCTTCTGTTCCTAGGTTCTCCGATCCTTCCATGGCAGTTGGTTGGCAGTTGGTATAGATGATGGAGAAAATGGAGAGCTCCTTCTCCACAAGGATTGCTCCCGCAGATGATAATGGTGAAATCCAGATTGGAAGCAGGGCCAGAGGCCTCCAGGGGAGCTGCTTTCCCCAGCACTGTTGAGATTAACTGCCTATCTGTAGCAGTTGCAATGGAATAGAAAGTTAAAATTCCTTACTGGAAGTTCTTCATACCATGAAATCACAGGCTCAGTTGAAAAACCAACAACAACAGCAAATCCCCTTTATCATGTCTCTTGATTTCACAAACAGTAAAATCATTTTAGGATAATTTATAGCCTACTTTTTAGACTTACAAGCACTTTTTTCACAATAATTGTATAAGCAATTATTATTTTCATCTCCATTTTATAGATCAGGAAACAAGCACAGTGACTTGCCCAAGGTCACACAACTAGTAAGTTTTAGAGATGGGATTCTAACTCAAGTCTCTCCTAATTAATGCTACGAATTCTGTCCACCACACCATGTCCCAAAGTGTGTGATACTGCCTCCTGGGGGGGGGGGCGGTAGTGGGACGATCCAGGGGATTGGTAGTAGCTTCAGGTGCAATTGTGGGGGTGTTGAATAAACATAAGGGGGCAGTGGAAGCATAAAGAAAGAAGAAAATTTTGAAAAACCATCAGTACATGTTTCATATGTTGTGCTACCAAATTAAAGTCATAGCAATTATGTTATTTTCCAAATAAACACACAAAATATGTATGCAATGACTTGTTTACAATACATACCATACGATTCATAATTCAATATTACATCATCAAAATTTCAATGCAGGAAAAACTCACAAATTATTATAGTATTAAATTTAAGATGCATCATTTTTTAAAAATATATATTTCATATATTTTTTAAATGATGCAATTTTTAAAAAAACTGTTAAAGGGTTAAAGAAAGTAGATTTCCTGAGAGGTGCTGAGTAATTTTTATTTTTGAAAAGAGAGTGACATGCTAAATGAGTTTGGAAACCACTGGTCCACTTAGTACTAGTCAGGAGCCAAAGGAAATACCCCCATCAAAAGTGTGTATTATAATGAGAGAAACATGCTATGTACATCAGATGAAATATTTGTAATGTGCTTAGCATAGGGCCTTGCACGTAGTAGGTGATGCATAAATGTTTAAACCTTTCCTCCTTCACATATAATTTGACCTTGAAGAAAATGTTCTATCAAAGTTTTCATTTCACGTCTTACTGTACTCATCCCTCAGTGGAAAACTAGACTCATTTTCTTGAGCCATTGTTCGAATCCACAAAGTAAAATTAGGGCTGTTTAGGACCCATAGCAAAGATGTGCTGGAGGCAGCTTAAGCTGTCTCCCAGAGAGACTGTTAAATTTTCGGTGCGAGCGTTTACACTTAGGGAATTGGCAAATCTACAAATCAAGATTTGACTTACTGTTTGGTTGATTGTATAGACTTAAGTAAATAATGAAGAAAATGTTAATAATGCAAATTAAACATAGAAGTATGTTATAAGTATAATTTTTCCCCCCTGGAGAGCCAGTTGTTAGACATTTATCAGAGTACCTCTGTCTATGCCTGATCTTTACTTCAATCGAGGCTCAAGTTCCAAAGTATATCTTGGCCTAGGACTATTCACACCAATGGACAAAATAACTAGGTTAAGTGACTGACCCAGGATCACACAGCTAGGAAGGGTCTAAGGCCAGATTTGGAGTCAGGTCTCCCTGGCACATGTACTTGAGACTGCAGTTGCTTCACTGTACTTGAAGTCAAGAAGATACGAGCTCAAATCTCAACTATGTGACTCTGGGCAAGTCACTTAACATCTCCTCATTTGTAAAATGAGAACACTGTTGGAACCCATTGTACAAGGTTGTTATGAGTATCAAATGAAATAATGTATGTAAAGCCCTCTGTAAACCTTAAAGTGCTCAAGCTGGGTCTGACCCTTCATGACTCCATTCATGACTCTGTCGCCATTTAGCTACCTCTGGAATCAGGAAGGTCTGAGCTCAAAGAACCTCTCTAATTTAATCCACAGGAAATGGCAAATCACTCTAGGATCTTTACCAAGAAAATCCCATGGACAGTATGGGCCAAAGGTAGCAGGTGGCACAGCCAACAGAGTACTGGGTTTGGAGTCAGGTAGATTCATCTTCCTGAGTTCAAATCCGGACTCAGACACTTACTAGCCAGGTGACTGTGGGAAGGTCACTTCACCCTCTTTGTCTCAGTTTCCTCATCTGTAAAATGAGCTGGAGAAGGAAATTACAAACCACTCTAGTATCTTTGCCAAGAAAATTCCAAATGGGGTCACCAAGAATCAGCCTTAACTGAAATGGGTCCACAACAACAGCACTGAAGTAAATTTATGCAAATAGCTCATACTCAAGTTTAATTAGATATATTAATGTTTCACTGGATATTAACCTTTGGTGGGAGGTCACATTTTAGTTTTTCTCAATTACACATAAAGCCAATTTTTAGCATTCCTGTTTTTTAAATCCCTCCCTTCCTTCCCCCATCCCTGAGACAGCGAGCAATTTGATGGAGGTTATGCATGCTCAGCCATGCAAAACATATTTCCGTATTCATCATGTTGGATATTAGTCTTTTAATAAAGCATCTAAAACATATCCCAAACATTCAGCCACTCTCCCTACCTTTCCCCACCAAAACAAAACAACAAAAAGAGCTTAAAAAAACCTGGCAAGGAACTGAAAAGTAAAAGCAAGCCTAGGGCAAAACTAGACACACAATTAAAGCTTCATGCCATTGGTTTGAGAGTTTGCCTTTGGTTAAATATGATAAGAGCCAAAATCTCTGTAGCATTTTAAGGTTTGCAAAGTGCTTCACACGATATTGTCTCTGATCTTAACAACCCCATGAGGTAGGTGCAATTGTGGCTTAAATTGCTTAAAAAGCCATTAAAGCTAGGAGCAGGAGGAGAAGTGGAGTAGGAAACTGAGAAGCCCAGATAATTGTATTAAATGCCAAAATATAACTCTTGGTTCTGGCAAACAAGATCTGGAGACCAACACCACTCATGAAGTCAGATGGGCAAAAGTATTGGTTACAAAAAATATATGTATTGGTTACATGGCTAGCCACATGATTTTCATTGAGGGAACTTGCTCGGCAAAATCCAATTTGCTTTCCCTCCAATTCAATTTCCAGAAGTACAGCAAAGCTCTAAATTATACCATTTACCTTTCACTTCATTATTTCATTCTTAGGTTATATCCTGGGGTTTACAGTGGGAAGGAAATTTCACCAGAAGAAGGAAAAAACTACGGGTACACAAATCACTCTGATGAGTGCTGAGTAATTTTTCCATTTAAAAAAGTGATATTATATTTTTTCCCTCTTGAGAAAGACACAAGTATCCTTATGATAGTTCTACAACATAACTCACACTGACTGTGTGTGTGTGTGTGTGTGTGTGTGTGTGTGTGTGTGTGTGTGTGTATGTGTGAAGCAGGGCTGGAAGCCAGGTTTTCCTTACTACAAGCTCATATAAAAACCAAATAAATAAATAAACACATATATGTGTATATATATGTGTGTGTGTAAAAAAACCCTACATGGATATGTATAGACACATATACATACATATACACATGTGTATATGTATGTATATACACACATACTTTCTCTCTTTAGCCTTGGCTAATTTAAGAATTCAGTTATCTCTAAATTAAGATAGTTCACATTGATACAAGGGCAACTAGGTGGCACAGTAGATAGGGCACTGGGTTTGGAATCAAAAAAATTCATCTCTATGAGTTCAAATCCATCCTCAGACGTTTCTTAGCTGTGTGATCCAAGGCAAGGCACTTAACCCTGTTTGTCTCAGTTTCCTCATCTGTAAAATGAGCTGGAGAAGGAAATGGCAAACCACTCCACTATCTTTGCCAGGACCCCAAACGGGGTCATGAAGAGTCAGACATGACAGAATAACAACTCAACAAAAACAGCGTTAATAGGTTTGCAAAGCATTTTTCTGCAGTAAAAGATTATTCCAATTTTGCAGATGAAAAAAATATATAGAAATGGTTTGTTTTGGTTTACAAACTCATTTATGCTGAGGTGTAAAGGAATGAGAGGGATTAATGAATTTCATCTCCCAGATATGTTTGCGGGGATATTTTTACTGGTAGTGAGGTAGTGTGGTAGATAAAACATTGGGCTTGGAGTCAGGCAAGACCTGAGTTCAAATCTGTCCTCAGACACTTACTAGCTATGTGACCCTGGGCAAGTCACTTAACCTCTGTCTGTCTCAGCTTCCTTAACTCTACAATGAGGGTAATAATAGTAATCTACCTCCGAGACTATTGCGAGGATCAGATGAGATAATATTTGTGAGGTACTTTGGGAACCTTAAAATGCTACATAAATGCAAGTTAACATTATTATTATTATTTAACCAAAGGCAAACCCTTAAGCGAAAGGCAAGACGATCTTATTATGTGTCTCATTTCAGGCACCAGCCAAACCACTCACAAAAGAAAAAGGTATGTGTGGGGGTGCTGAGAGACTCCCAGGTCTGCCTGTTTGAGTGAGTCATCAACCAGAGGGTCCAATGGTGTCTAGGGTCCTAAGGACGACACCCATGCTGAAAAGGAAGCTGGCTGTGCTAGACAGTCACATAACCGGAAAGCTAATGCTGTTACAGAGCCCTTCAGCCTGATGATTGTCCCTTGAATTTGAAATAGCTATTGGATACTTTAAAAAAGGAACTGGTTTGGTGGAGCACCATTTTTCTCCCCCCAAACCATTAAATGCTTTGGCAGAGAGGCCCCCAAATCCCCTATACGATTTTCCTTACACATGTTCTTTTTGAACAGGTCACTTTTACTCGGCTGTCTGCAGATCAGATATATATGTATTTCTTCCATGTCCAAAGCATTAAGCAAGGATTCAGAAAGGTGATGGAAACTCTGCAGGCTCAAGGCTGCCAGCACTCCACCAGCTCCAGGAAGACTCTAGGCTCACTGTTGAATGTGCCTTTTAACCCTCCTCTTCAAAAGCTTTGCCACTGAAGATTAGCAATTACTGGCGTAGGTGCCTAGCTGATTAAGTTCCCAAAGCAGGCGGGCTTGGGATAAGTGATTGTGACTTTCTGTTAATCACACCACTCTCCTCTCTGATTGGCCCCCTCAGGATGAGCAGGAGAAATTATACAGTTCAACCAGTGAAACATGAAAATATCTCCCCTGCTGCTGAACTGTAGTAGTCCTGATGTCATGCATGAGAGTTAATCATTGAAAAAGTGAAATCTCCAATTCAGCATTCCCAGATTGAAAATGTAATAAGCAAATCAGAGAAAAGCCTGCCACCCCTCCTTTTTATCCATAGACAAGGAAACTGATGAATATATATACATATACACACTCAAATACGTATATGTAAATGTGTATAAATTACATATCTGTGTACATGTGTATATATGTATGATATGTGTGTGCACATAAGGAAATGACTCGAATGATTCAAATAATGGTCAACAGATGCTATACCTATCCTCTTAAAGGCCAGTCATCTCATTGTTAAGCTTAAGGAGTCAGTCTTTCAGGATTCAAAGATGTGATTTATATAGAGACATTATATCCACCATCTCAGATTTTCACTGTCACACATTGCTCCAACAGACGGGAGCAAATTTTAAAAAACCAACAAACCCCGATCCTGCCCTTTCCCCACATGTCACAAGAACAAGGCCTTGTGAAGTGATGAATGGGATCTGGTAGCTTATCCAAGTCTCTAGACACTGGTAAACTGATAAGCCTTAATCCATTAGGAAAAATCCTCATTTGCAAAAAAAGGTCAGGCTCTTCTTGTTGACCTATTCCTAGAAGAGAAAATAGATCTTAGCAAGCTCATCAGGCTTTGTGAAAAAAGAAAAAGAAAAAAGGCAAATGTTAAATATTATTTTTAAAGTTATTACTAAGTTTATGTTTCATAGCAAGAATTAACTATGGGGATTTACTGAAGGTCAGTTTGTGACCTGAATTAATTTTGCTAACATAAATGTTAACAGTATATGACTATATTTCAAGATTTGGGAAGAGGGGACACATTTATTGGGTATAGGGAATTCCTGTTGAGCAAACTCCCTCTACAAACACAGCTCAGCATCAGCTCTGAAACTTAAAGTCTAAGTGAGTTGACTACAGTCATGAGAAACGAAGTGGCCTGCCCAGAATCACACAGCCAGTCTGCACCAATGGTAGGTCTTCTCTACCCCCAGGTAGGCTCTGTAATACACTGAGCCATGCTGCCTTCTCAGACAGGCCATGCAGTGAGTGCACAGAGCAATGGTTCTGATTCTTCCTCAGAAACTTACTAGCTGTGCCATGCTGGGCAAATCTCTTAAACTCTGTTTCCTCATCTGTAGAATGGGGATAATATCACCCACCTCTCAGGTTTGTCGTGAGGATCAAATGAGACACAAGTAAAAAGCTTCACAACCCTTAAAGCACTACAGCTTAAAGCGAGCTATTATTTCAAGAAATAGTCACTTCACAAACAGAATATTGCTCATACGGCTATTAATATAGCTAAGTAGCAAGTAGGAATTATATTATAATATGAAATCATATATAATATAATGTAATATAACATAACAATAAAATAGAGACAAGAAATCTTAGAAATCAACTAAGCTCACCCTATTTTAGGGCAGTCGGGGGCAGAGTGGATAGAGCACTGGGCTTAGAAACAGGAAGACTCATCTCCCTGAGTTCAAATCCAGCCTCGGACACTTACTAGCTGTGTGACCCTGAGCAAGTCACTTAACCCTACTTGCCTCAGTTTCCTCATCTGTAAAATGAGCAAGAGAAGGCCATGGCAAGCCACTCCAGTATCTTTGTCAAATCCCAAATGGAGTCATGAAGAGTTGGACACAATGAACAGCAAAAACTCCATTTCACAGATGAAGAAAACAATCACATAGGTAGTAAGTGGTGAAACCAAGACCATAATTCATCTTCCCTGACTCCCAGGTCAGCATCCATTCTCTAGCATCCCACAAAGCATCTTCTGTAGCTCAGCTCAATGAAACTTCCCTCAAATAGCTGGACTTCCCGATTTCTTTCAGTTCCTTTTTTCTTTTCAAAGTCACAAAGCTAGATCATGCCAAACAAACAGACAAAAGTAACCGTTTCCTATTGCTCTCAACTTCTAAAACGCTTACACTGAACATTTATCCTACCGCTCACCCGAAAACCATTTTCCTACATGGGAATCTCTTTAAAAGGCTTTTCCTTCAAAGAGAAGGAAAATAACAGAGAGATTTTGCTGAGTTGAGCGCTTTCGTTAACAACTCATAAAAGTCGCGGTTACCGGATTCCTGGTAGGCTACGAGACGGTGAAGTCGAACGGCTGTGGACAGCTGCACATGAAAGCATCGTGTTTCTTATCAGGGTCTGTCTGCAGCTGCAGCTCTCACCTCAAAGCAGCTCTCTGTCTCTGGGGTCTCTCTGTGGCTCTGGGCAATTTCCCAATTGTCTGTGTGGATTTTACACCATCTTTTTTTCTCACCCACAGGAGAGTGATTTTCCCTTCCTCCCTCCCCCCCAAACAATACTTTCCATCTGTAGGGCAGAGAGGGACACACGAATGTTTGCAGGTCCTGAAATCCCCTGCTATGAAACCAGTGCAGAAAATATTTTGAAAGAAAAAGTGAAGCACTTCTTTAGGAAAGTTATTTCATCTGAATATTAACTAGGTGTAGAAGCTGGGCTGTGAGGAAATCCCTCGGTTCTGCCTTGAAGACAAAACATGAAGAAATAGCATTCAGAGCCCACACACACATCACACACACACACACACACACACCACATACACACACCACACACACACACACACACACACAACACATCACACTTTCTTGCCTGTCCCCACACGGTAGCTCGAAGTTAAAAAGTACTAACCCATGAGCAGCCAAGGAAGCTGCTAACTCCAGAGAAAGTTAACGATGATCATTTTTAATTAGCAGTTTTAATTTTAATCTCTAATTATTTGTTCCTAGAGCAACATTAAGGTAAGCCTTTGAAAATAATTTAGAATTCTGTGGAATATTGTAAAGTTCTGTCCGCAAGACCATTTCAGGCAGAATTAGTCAGGAATGACCTGCTGAAATCAAGTCTGGATGAGATTTTGATGCATCTGGGGTTCAGCATCAGGCAAAATTATGTCTGAAAATGAAGAGTGTGAGACATGGAGTCAGAAAGATTAGAGTTGGAATGCTGCATTGGATACTTAGTAGCCATGTGAAGCTGAGCAAGGCATTTAACAATTCATCAACTTAGTTTCATTATCTGTACAATGGGGATAACAACACCCGTTACTTTTAGGCTTGTTTGGGTAAAATGAAACAATGTTTGCAAATCTTAAAATTCTCCATTAATAGGAGTGGTTATTATTTGTAAATCAGCCTGCAGTGTGAAAATATGGTGGGGGGAGATTTTTCTTGCAGACAAAGGGAAGGATCTTTTAAGGGAACAGTTGAAATTCCAATGTACTTTTTAGTTTCTGTCATTAAATCACTGTGGCACCTAAAAAGAAAGAAATGCCTTACCTACTATGTTATATACCTCTTTGGAGAAGTCAGAGGGGTTTCTGGGGAACCAGAAGGTTTTGGGGGGTTTGAAAAAAATCCTAAAGATGTTGCAAGAGAGATTTCCCCCCAAGGTCAAGGTTAGGGAGAGGTGGCTCTGACTATATCCTCAGAAGGAGCAGATGGAAACTCTGCTAACAATGAATAGCTTCCATGTGCCAGGTAAGAGCAGTTGTAACTGTCCAATTGCAGCCCTATATCAAGGCTCTAAGAAAAGGCAACTCAACCCCAGAAGACTAAACACTATGAACTTTGCAAAAACCAAGCAATATTAGAAAAAGCAAAAGTTATAATGATCTAAATATACTTGGGAACTGATAATTGGCAAATATGTTTTGACTAATTTTTCCACATTGAAGAACATCAGTGCTGCAACTTTACCTTTTATGCATTGCAGGTATAGAGAGTCAGCCATCTCTTCCCCAGACCAGACTACCCTCACTTTTGTTAAAGCATGCTCTCATACAAACAAGGGGAAATGCCTCTGAAGGCATGGAAAGAGGAGGACTATAAAGGAAAGTTTTGACTCTAGCAGCAAGCGTCACCTCAGATAACTGGTCCCCTCCACAGTTTTCCTTCTTGGTCGCCTCTTGGATTTCCTTAGTCTGCTGGATGTAGGTATTCCCAGCCTGGATCTCATTTTCCAACAGTAACACATCTTCCAAAGAAATGGGCCAGTTTGCCTCTTGTAAGGCCTCTTGAATTGCCTCTTTATTTTCCAAATATTGAACTGGCTCGTGTATTTTAAACCTGAGTGGAAAAAAATAATGTAAGAAACACACAGAAATGATCCACTGTCTAGCAACACAGGCCCTTAATAAATTATTTATTGGATGCATCTTAGTAAGCTTCCCCATAAAAAACCTCTACCAAAGTACTTAAAACTTGCTAGCTGGCAATTATAAGCACATGTCAATGGACATTCGTCTACCCAGGACTCTATAGAAGGAATGTTGATAAACCAATTGTCCTCCCCAACAAGGCTAGAACACATGTTCAGTCCATGCCCTTCTTTGGATGCTCAAAATTAAAAAGCACAGAGCAAGAGGCTCTGGGAACTTTCATGCTCTTAAACCCTGGGGCAACAAGGAGAGAAATTCAGTAGCTGCATTTCAAAAAACACACAGGCTCTTTTCTGATTTATTACAAGGAGTCATATTCTTTCCTCTGGCAGCCCATGTGTTTCATCTGTTCTTTGTATTTCCATGTTAGGGCCCACAAAGAACAGAAACCAAACTTCCCAAGAAGAAACTGTTTATGGGACTGTTTGTCTAGTTAGTGCATCTGATGGAAAGAAAACTGTTCCCCCTTCCCTCCCAGCTTCCAACTTTTCTTTGTGTAATGCCTTTCCCCATTAGAATATAAGCTCCTTCTCTCTCCCTCTTTTTCTCCCCCCTTCTCTCTTTTCTCTCCCTCTCTCTCTTTCTCTCTCTCCCTTTTTTTCTCCCCCTTTCTCTGTCTCTCTTCTCCCTCCCTCCCTCCCTCTCTCTCTCTCTCTCTCTCTCTCTCTCTCTCTCTCTCTCTCTCTCTCTCTCTCTCATTAGTTTTTTTTTATCACTTCAGAAAGTCAGAAGTTAGGGTGTGTTATGTATATACAGGTGAATGCCTTGTAGAGGAAATAAGGGGCAGGGAGAGAAGGAAGAATGATGAGGAAAAGGAGAGAGGAGAGAAAAAGAAAGAAGAGGTCAGAGGGAAAAAGAGAAGGATGGAGAAAGGGATGGAGGTGTTATTTTCTCTACAGTGAGATATAAAACATATTTTGAGTTAACCCAAGAAGCATTGTGGAAATCCAAGTACAGCTGTGAGGTACAGAGGGATATATTAAAGTCTATATTCCAGAAAATTCTTATCCCAAATCTAAACTGGCTTTATGACTACTGACCCATTCAGAGCCATATCAATGCTGCCATTTTAACAGGCATTCTCCTAATCCTCCCAATTCTCTATAACAAAATAAAGAAGTAAAATGCTACCTGAAAATCTGCTTTCTTTTGTAAAGGAACTGAAGTAAAGAAGGCCAGAGGAGGCTGGAGAGAGAATTCCTTTATTGCTTTTGTTCTCCTCCATATCAGAAGGCCCATGAGGTGGAACACCTCTATCTGAACATCAGGTTAGACTGAGGATTTGTAGTTGTCTACATTCCCTTGGCCCAATGTAATCCCTCAGACCTGAATTTACATACCCTTCAAAAGAAAGCAGAATTCAGCGTCTAATAATTAACAATCAACTCAGAACTGAATGGATTCTGAATGCACACAGAAATTCAGGGTGAAGTGTCATCCTTTATGTATTGCTGGCTGAGTAAGCAAAGCTAAGGGCCAGTCTAATGCCACAGAATGCCTTTGGATCAGAGCCTCAGGAAGTGATTAGGTGATAGAACAACTTACTTTTCTCTTTCCTCTGGAGAAAATGCCTCCCAAATGAGCAGATTTAAGCGCCTGTTTTCAAAAACAAAACCAGCAACAATTTATTCAACCTTGTATTGCATCTCGTGGGTAAGGTGATCACAGGCCTACAAACATAAGTTACCTACAAAGACAAAATGGGCAGCAAAGTGGTGGAAAGTATGGAGAGCTGGGCCTGGAGTTAGGAAGGCTCATCTTCCTGAGTTCGAATCCAGCCTCAGATACTTACTAACTGTAACATTGGACAAGTCACTTCTGCCTGTTTGCCTCAGTTTTCTCATATGTATAATGTGCTGGAGAAGAAATAGTGAGCCACTCCAAAATCTTTGCCAAGAAAACCCCAAGTGAGGTCACAAAGAGTCCAACACAAGAGAATAAAAGCAAAGCGGTCAAACACACCCAGGGCTGTGAGCACAGTGGTTGAGCAGCATGTTCCCTTGGTAACTGAAGTGTGGAATTACCTAGAACAGTAGTTCTCAACCTTCCTAATGCCGCAACCCTTTAATACAGTTCCTCATGCTGTAGTGACCCCCCCAACCACAAAATTATTTCCGTTGCTACTTCATAACTGTAACTTTGCTACTGTTATGAATCGTAATGTAAATGTCTGATATGCAGGATGTATTTTCATTGTTACCAATTGAACATAACTCACAGGTTGAGAGCTGCTGGTCTAGAATAAGAGTATCTTCCTTACAGGAGCAGGATTTGTGCAGTTACAAATGGATTTGTAGAAATCTCTTTTGGTTCTTGGACAAAGTTGAGGGGAAGCCTCAGCACCACACTCAATTCTGTAAAACCACAGCTGGTGAACTCTTCCAGAAAAGGGCTCCTGGTCACATGTGAATAAGAAAATGCCAGCTGAGGCTCCCTTCAACCCTCTGAGGATCGGACTTCATCAGGGAGGCAAGAGTACTAGCTCTATCAGAGGACCTCAGTTTGAATCTCACCTCTGACATTTACTACTTATGTGCTCTGGGCAAACCATTACTTTTCCTGGTGGTTAATTTCCTGTTTTTAACACATGGGTTGAACTAGATGGATCTTTTCTCTCTGTGTGTAGCTCTATGATCATAGACTCTTCTTCCTCCACAGGCACAATTCTTTGACATACTACAAGATGGTCTTTGGGAGCCAAAAATTTCAGCACTCCAGGGCCTGCGTTTGTCTCTTGCTCCCTGTGTGACTTTGGTTCCATTACTTCTTCTTCCCAGGCCTCTGTTTCCTCATCTGCAAAATGGAAGAGTTGAACCAGATGGCCTTGAAGGTCTCTTTAGGTTCTCAAGCTTGGATCCTATGAAGTTGATGATGAGTGTCTCTGAGCTTCCATAGGTGGATCTTCAGAAAACAGAGATATCTCCTATCACTGGGCCCATAATCTAAGGCTTTCCTGCTAGGTAGTACATGAGAAGGCTTATTTTTTGCCAACAGAGCCTTCTCAGAGTAATAGAACCTCCATACCACAAGGAGGTTAATAGAGGAGGACTTCCATGGAGAATGAGGCTTGATGTGGGTTTTTTTTTTCTCCCAAGAAAAAGAGGAACTCTTTCCTAACCTCCCTTGCTGGACTTGTCCTTCTACCTGATCTGGAAGAGCAAAAAAGGGGTGCTATAGTGGAGACAGAGCTAAATCACTGAATCATAAAATGTTAGTGTTGGCTGCAACCTTAGAGGTTTTCTAGCTCAATTTCTTTCTTTTACCTCCAGAGAAACTGAGGACTAGAGACAAGAAGTAGTTCATCGGAGGTCTAGTTAGTAATAGAGCTGAAGAGAAAATCCAGGTCTCTTAACATCCAGTCAGTACTATGCTTGAAAATAAATCAGGCACTGTTTCCACTACTGTGGTAGCTCAGTTACTCTTCAGTTGTATTCAACTCTTTGTGACCCCATTTGTGTGTGTTGGGGTTTTTTTTTGGCAAAGATACTGGAGAATGGTTTATCATTCTTCTTCCAGCTCATTTTACAGATGAGGACACTGAGGCAAACAGGGTTAGATGACTGGTCACACAGCTAGTAAGTGTCTGAGGCTGGATTTGAACTCACAAAGAAAAGTACTCCTGACTCCAGATGCAACACTCTACCTGCTGTGCCAGCTAGCTACCCTGTTTCCACTATACCATTACCACAGTCATAAGAAATGACATCCAAGACCACTTCCAGCTCTAACATTCTATGAGCTAACTGTATAATCATAAAATAATGCAGTTGGACTGAGTGAACCATAAGGCATTCTCAAGTTTATGATTCTGCAATATTGCCACCACTAGCTATTCTTGCTTCTAATTTTATAAACGTGACGTTTGAATGAGGACTTGCCACCAATGACATTACTGGTGTAACTTCCTCTATTCCTCAAACTTACTTGAGCCAAAAATTACCCTCTTTCCTGATTCAGTAAAACAAATTTGAAGCTGATCATCATTCGGAAGACTGAACTACAATGCCTGCAAATTCAATTACCAGGAGCATGGATTTGCACCCACAGCACTCAAAACAAGTTAAAACAAAACAAAACAAAGAACTTTCATGCTTTAACAACAAATCTTGTTTTATGAATTCAGAACTTAGATTCCTTACTTAGATTTAAAAATGACCCAAGAATTAACCCTACCCTGACAACATCCATAAAAGCTCTGATGAAACCCACTGAGTAAAGTCAGTTTTAGTTCAATTCAATTAAAAAACCAGTTGTTGAATCCCCACAGTGTGCACAGTACTGTGTTAGTCACTGGGAAAGAGATAAAATTTCAATGAGACAAAATCTTTTCCTGTGAGATTTCGAGTGAAAGACTTTTCATAGAAATTATCTCAAAAAAATCTTTATTTTCTACTATGTAGGCTCTGAAAATACTGAAGTAACTCCTTTCTTGGCTATTCCTTAGCACTTAGTCCCCGTTTGGCTGTCTGTTCACATTTGATTTTTTATTTTTGTTATAATTATTTATGCTCATGTCTTATTTCCGCTGCTAAAATATAAAGTCTATGAGGGCACGGACCACGTCTGGAGGATCCGCTGTCCCCAGAGCGCCTTGCAAATATGAGGTGTACAAAGAATGTAGGCTATTTGATGAATTAGAATTCTAATACAGTTTATAGCATGACTTTAGTTAATGTTAAGAGTCTTTGGATTGGCCTCTTTTAATTATGGCCATGCTTAAAAATAATAAAAGCAGTAAAAACTATAAGACTAGCAATGAAAAACAACAAAAACATGGATATTAGTAGCAATACCTTAAAGTTTAGAACAAAACAATGTTTGGAGGTTCAGTGTGGTTTTTGTGGCTTTTGAAGAACTAACCAGAAACATCCTGTAATAAAATATGTATTTCAAAATATATTTGTAGTATTTGACACATCCTTTAAAGACAGAAGGAAAAATCCACACTTACTAAAGGAAAAAACTTTCCCAAAAAAATGGGGACTTTTCCGTAGGAATTAATGGGAAATTTATTTCTTCATAATATCGACAATAGTATGTATATTATTCTAGACTAAAGGTAGACAATACAGGCTTTATTTGACAAAGACTGGACTATTTATTTATTCCTAACCTGTAGTTCATTGAGTGAGATTTGGACCCACATGGACCATGTCCAATACTGGGGGGGCTTTTATATCTCACCCTCCAAGGATCATTATGCCCCCTTCCCCAAGAGCTTACTGTGGGAAAACCTCAGGACATACGTTGTTTATCCACCTCCACAAACACAGGTAACAGGGTGCTCATCTTCCAATAAGCATTCAAGGTAGCGATGCAAATATTGGGGTGTAAAGCAACTTTTACCCTAAATAATGTACAAAACCCTATAAACAAACACAAAAATTATAAAGGGCCTAGAATTACTCATAAACGAGCAGCACAATTCTTCTTCCTATCTCATGATTCCTACTTTCTTCTAAGTAAAGTTCTAAAATCCCCTAAACTCGGGACCTCCCCTGGATTTGAACTTCCCTCTGAAGGAAACTGGATTTGAGGTTGCTGTTGGAGAAATTCCTGGACCTTCTGGGGATTCCCTTTTTCCTCTAGGATGAATTTAGAAGCCCCGCCCCCTCCTTGGCTTGTAGCTCCATTGTAGTTTGGAAGAGATCTATATTTGGGTTTATTAGGTAGGCAACATATCAACATTCTGGAGAGTTCCTCATTAAACCCAAATTCACCTTCTGGGGACAAGGACAACCCTGGAAGAGGAATCTATTTGGGACTGATGGGCAACTCCCCCTCCTCGCCACCACACCAATCTCAACAGATACCAGTCATATAACTCATGCTAAGAGTAGATAGCAAAGTCCAAGTTCCTTGCTCCTCCCCTGGCATTCATTCCTTGGTGCTTCTCCTGCTAGTACCGGGGCCGTGTGGAACATCTTCTCTCTGATAGATGTACTGCCCAAGAAATTTTTCTTCTTTCAATAAAAGGCCAAATCCACAAGTGAAAAGTCCAGGACAAAAGCTGTAAGCTTAGGAAGCTGATCAGGGAAATCCTTTGATGAACTTCCTATGCTCTTCTCCCAATTAAATACCTGCATCCCATTTTGGCAAATTAAATCAGGTCTATGAATGCATGCAACTAACTCACAATATTCTTAGACATTCTCAAAATCAAATTAGCACTTTGGGGAGAGGGAGGGGAATCCAGACATCTCATAGTTGGATAAGTCCGAAGTTTACATTCATATGAGACACTCTGCGGTCCAAAATCCTTCAGGTTTATGCCTGCATCTATGCTTATAAGGCCTTGACCCTCCAAATCCCCCAAATGATTTTTTTAAAAAAGGAAAAGAAATAATAGCGGTGGGAAAATACACAAGAAAAAAGAAAGAAAACCAAACTTTTCTCCCCCAGAGGGGAAGCAGTTAGGTGAGACTTTAAGATGTACTAGTACAGTACAAACTCGAGGGGCTTTTTCTGAACGAAGCCAACTCATTCCCCACTAAGGTCAACACTCCAGAAAAGCCGAAAAATTAAAACACTCAGACAACCAAAGCATCCTAGGTATATTCCTTTCTATCCCCAGAGGTCTACCATGTCTAACTTTTTGAAAATTCTATTCACCTCCTTAACTTTTTTCTTATTTATTTTGTGGTTAGGTTTATTTAGTTCAGAGAAGGGGAAGTTGAAGTCCACAATTAGTGATGAACACATCTGCTGTGTGATCTTGGATAAGTCACTTAAACTCTTTTTAACCTAAAGTCACAGAATCTTAGAGTTGGCAAGGGTCCCTCTCTTATTTTACAAAAGAGGAAACTGTGGACCAGTTTTTGTCAAAGGTCACTCAGCTGGCTGCAGTGCAAGTCTCTTGACTCTCAGAATAAATGCTTTATCCACACTAGTATATTCATTGCCTTCCGCCTCTGTCTCTCTCCCTCAAAAGTGGAGATAATGATGTAATAAAATGTACTTCTCCTTTCTTTTCAGAGCTAACAGGGGACTTAATTACATAATGCTTTTAAAATATTTTGCACTTTCTTGAAAAAATTGCTTTCTAACATACATTGGCATTTTTTTTCGTATGTTTACTTCCTGTTAGATTGTAAATTTTTTTTTCATATGTTTTTTTCCTGTTAGATTGTAAATTCTTTGTTGATGCATCTAGAACCTGGCTCTTTGCTAGGTACAACACGGTGTTCAATATGTTATAGTCCAGTACTTTTCACCTTCCAAAACAAATCTAAGTCTTCACTTCATCTTATTCTCAGAACAATCCTCTGAAGGCAGTGGGAACAGATGAAGAAACTGAGGCTCAGTTGGGTCAATTGACTCAGCTAAGGTCAAAGAGCTTTTTAGCAACAGATCCATGAGAACTTGGAAGATGTTTCTTTAGCCTGCCAGGTCAGGAAAGGTCAAGTTTAGGGAGGCTTTCCATGTTTACACTCAGAGATGCTACATTTCCAATTAAGTGCTGGAACTTTTTGTGGTAACAAAAAAGAAAAAAAACTGGAGACACAGGGAATCACCATTGCTTGGTGAATGGCTAAACAAATCGTGGTATATGAGTATAATGCAACATTATTGCACCGTAGTATACTAACTATGTCTAGCCCAACCCTAACCAGGTTTCACATTTTACCCCTGCCACCTTGTTCTTTGTCAGGTGAAGACAAAAGACATTCATATACAGCTCTTGCTCCCCAATCTCCAACTGCCCATCACTCTCCACATTTTCTTCCATAAACCATTTTAAAAGCAATATTGCCACTGCCATTGGAGAGAAAGTCTCAATCAACTCCCTAGTGGCTCCATTCACTATCCCTACGACTATGACCAAAATATCCTTCCTCGGTCATCACTAGAGAGTAATTGCTACCATTAGAATTAAAGTTCTTGAGGGCAGGAACTGTCTCATTTTTGTATTTGTATACCTGGGGCTTAACATAATGCTTAGTGAATAGTAATGGATTAAAAATAAATTTTTTTAAAATTCCTTCACTCACCATAAGAAATTGTAAGAATATGAGGATGCATAGAAGTACAGAAAGACATCTGAACATATGAAGACATATAAAGTTCATAAGTTTTGATAAACAGAATGAGGAGAATTCCATCCACAAGGACCAAAACATATATACATGAAAACAACTTAAACTGGGGTTTTTGTTATTATTGTTGTTACAAGGGAAGAGTTGGTGGCATGGGATGGCATATAGGGAAAGTGTTGTAAAAACAAAAGGCATAGAGGCAGCTAGGTGGTGCAGTGAATACAGCACTGCCCTGGAGCCAGGAGGACCTGAGTTCAAATTTGACCTCAGACACTTGAAGCTTAACTAGCTGTGTGACCTTGGGCAAGTCACTTAACCTCAATTATCTTGCCTTCCCCCCTCCAAAAAAAAAGCATCAAAGAAGCTTTTAAAAATGATAATAATTGGTCATTAGTGGAAAATAAATACTGAGTGAGCATCACCACTAGAAAAGAGTGGGTTGCCAGCCTATGAAGTCTGATCCTCTTGACTGGGTATTGACATTGACCTTTTTCAAGAATATGAGGGTTTCAGAGAAATGTAGAAAGACATGTAAACATATGAAGACATATGAAGTTTGTAAGTTTTAATATGCAGAATGAGAATTCCATCCACAAGAACCAAAAAATATATTTCAAGAGGGAAAAACCTGCAATTACAGTTACCTTGATCATCAACTCAATCACTTTTCTGCCAAAAAGACTGTTAAAAGAATATAACTACACATGCCCTTTGAAATGTTATCATCATCGCCCTGTCTGTTATTGCTCACTGAGTTTTAGATAAATGAATAATGAAATCTATTCTACTAACTGGAAAAAAAAAACCAAACCCTTACCATGATGTCATGGAGATAACAAACAAAGAATCTTTGTATCCTTAGAAAAGGGAAATAAGATTCTTTTTGGCAGGGGTAAGGGTATATACAACCTCTGTTGGAGTGGAGTACTTGAAGGAAAAAGCTGATTTACCCATGAAACCTGACTTCTTATCCCCCCAGAGCAGGCAGCAGAAATACTCACTTTTCATAGGATTTCACGGCTTGTTCCACTTTATGCCTGTAGGTCTTGAGATTGACGGCATGAGGGTTAACTAGGATCATTTGCCCTGCGTTACTGCCCACTTGTTTCAATGTGAAAATCTACAATGCCAAGAAAATAAAAGAGTAAAACGTTACTCGGATGATGAACATGTATATCTTTCAAAACACAATGTCTTGCAAATATAGGTGTTTAATGTGTTTGTTCAATTAAATGGAAAGATAGGAGAAGTTTGTCTTTGGGGCCCTAGGATCTCTACTGTATGTACTTCCTGCCTCCTCCATATTGACCACCAGAGCCCTTCTAAAGAGTTAATTCTTGTCCAAAAACAGGCATTTGTTTTCTTTTGCTTTTTTTTGGAGGGAGAGGGCAGGGCAATTGGGGTTAAGTGACTTGCCCAAGGTCATACAGCTAGTTTTGTGTTAAGTGTCTGAGTCCGATTTGAACTCAGGTCCTCCTGACTCCAGGGCTTGTGCTTTATTCACTGCACCACCTAGCCGCCCCAAGGCATTTGTTTTCTTAAAAGAAAAAAAAAAAAGACCCAACTATTTAGACAACAGCTAAGTGGCTCAGTGGATAAAGTGCTGGACCTGCCATTGAGAAGACTTATCTTCTTGAGTTTAAATTTGGTCTCTGATAATTACTAGACCCTGAGTAACTCACTCAACCCTGTTTGCCTCAGTTTCCTCATCTGTAAAATGAACTGGAGAAGGAAATAGCAAATTGCTTCAGTATCTTTGCCAAGGAAACCCCAAATGAGGTCACAAAGAGTCAGACACCATCAAAAAAACAACCAAAAACCAAGTATGTATTTCAAACTTTTAAATTTGTTTTCCATACAGACCTAATAATTCTATAATTCTATATTCTACTGATGTTTAAACATACATGAAGAAAGAGCAAGTCTAGGAAGTCATAACATTTGTTGGATAGCTGTAATTGTTTTAAAAGTTCTTTGTTGTGTATAATGAGCATTCTATTAGAAAAAAGCAAATGATTGAGACTCAAGAAGCATGGGTTCTAACCCAGATTTCATCATCAATTAGCTTTGTGGTCCAGAGAAGATCACTTAAATTCTCTGGAACTCGTTTCCCTAAAGAATCTCTCGGGGACTCTTTTGGTTCCTAAAGTCTGTGATTCTATGAAACTTGATTTCATGTAATGTTCAGCCACTGATCCTAGTTCCATTACTGGACAAACAACACACAACACATCTACTTGGTCAGTCCTTTAAATGTCTGAAGATAACTATTATGTCTCCTCTCCATTTTCCATTCTCTAAGTTTTATACCAGTAGACCCCATGAGCCTTCCTGAGACGATGTGATTTCCAAGGTCCTCATTGTCCAGCTCATCTGCTTCTGGATACACACTGTAGTGGCAGATTAAGACCCTCTGGGTCCCCTCTACACCAAGTTTTAAGAACCTTTCCTCTTCATTTATTCTATGAAATAGTCACCAATCTCAGCATAGGTAAATTGGTTTTGTGGAAATGCACTGGGTTTGGAGTCAGGAGAGACTTGGGTTTAGGTCCTGGCTTTCTAAGTATGTGGTTACTCAACCTCTCTGAGTCTGTTTCCTCTTTCATAAATCCCAGTAATAATAGTTCCACTATCTTCCTTCAACAGGAAAGCTTTTTTTTATAAATATCAAATCATTATGGAAATGTGAGTTGCTTTTAACAATAAGAAGTTGCAAGTGGAGCAGTAGTTCTAATGTTTACATTGCATTTAAATTTACAAAGTGAAATACCTATCTACATATATATGTATGTGTGTATGTATATATGTATGTATGTATATATGTATGTATTTGAACTCATTTGATCTTCAGAACAACCCTATAAGGTTGCTTCCTCTATGGACAATACCATACAGGTATTATCACCCCCATTTTATAGCAGAAGAAAGTGAGATTTAGGGAAGTTCCACGAGTTACCCATGGTTTCAGAAGTAGGGAGAGAGGTAGTATTTCAACCCACATCTCTCTTTTCTAAGGTGCTTTCTACTATAATATGCTGCCTCTTACCAAAAGCTAAATTCTTCAAAGGTAATGGTAAGAATTCACCACTACCCCCCAAACCAAGAAGTAAACTGCTAGAAATTCTCAAAAGAAAATTATTTTCAGAAAGAATTCCACTTAAAGAGATGAAGACTTTGTGTAGAGTGAAAAACTGAATGAAAAGAAACAGACAAAAATGACAAAACATTTTAATTAAATACTGATAGAAAGACTACAAGCAAAGCTAGATTTTTCTCAAGGAACAATAAAAAAAAGCAATAAACACATCGAATAAATTATGGGGAAAAGTGAAATGAATAAAAATGTGAGATTGAAGCACCGAGCACAGGCAAGAAATGTAAGGTGGACATGTTGATAAATCTCAATAGTTGAAACATTTCTGAAAAAAAATTAAACACCCTTAGTCGGAAAACAAATTTTTTATTAAAAGCCTACATGTATGATGGAAAGAACAGAAGGGAGCAAAAGAGAAATGTTCCCAGAAAATGACACATCTGAAATAAATCGGAATCCAAGTAAATGAAAATAAAGATAGAAAACAGAATAAAGAGACAAAATTATAGAATTATTGGGCTGCCCCAAAACTGCATGGAAGAACAAAATGGATTATTTCAGGAAATCATAGAGAAATATTGAGGAAAAAGAGACTGGTTGCAGACTGACAGGATTCACGGGCTAGCAATAGGAAGGAAGCCCCAAATTCAACTCATATGGCAAAATCTTTGTCGAGTTTCAAAGACAATAGCAAAGTGATTCTGCAAGCAGCCAAGAAGAAGAAGCATCACAATGAAAAACAATTCGATTTGCATAAGATTTTTCTGTAAAAATGAGAAAAGAGAAAAAGAAACTGGATGATACACCAAAAACTAGATTTGCTAACCCCATCGGCGTTAGCCCTTCCCAGTGAAACCCTAGTTTTTTGTTAAGATTACCTTTGAATTAAAGCTCATCTCATACTTCCTTGACCATCTTGAAAACGTGGGACTCCAGCTCCTTCAGAAGGTACTGTGACCATAACCACGCATCCTCTACAGCACTGCGCCACCACTGTCGAGTTTTCAACCACTGCGCTGAGAAGCAGAGTAAGTTTTATCTTCACTCCGTATTGCCGTTTTAAAATCTCCTCCAAGGCATCATCACACTCAAAAACTTCTTTGAAGTTCACTGAATCCAGACACCTTACTTTATCAACATCCTGAGGGCAATCATCTACCAGGCCTCAGGTCATTTCTCCTCCTTTCTAGAGGAGATTAATGCGTGATTCATAGTCTTCCTCTCCATTCCAACCCCTTATGTTTCTTCAATTTGGCTTCTCAAAGAATCTACCTGAATTTAACTCTCATGACCTACATTTTCACTCCACCTCAGCCAAATTCAGGAGGGGTCAGACCCTTTATTTTATCATTATCCACAAAAAATCCATTTCCATTATGCAAAACTCAGAATTTCTTCTCTCAGACCATCACCTCTTACTCTTTCATATCTCCACCTAAATCAGTTCCTCCTCCTTGCTACAACTTTGAGGCACTCCATTTTCCCCTGCTCTTCTAATCTGGGATGGAAAAGCAGCTTCAGGGTCACATGTGGCCCTCTAGGTCCTCAAGTACACCCCCCTTTGATTGAATCCAAACTTCTGTAAAACTTAAACTCAGTCAAAAGGCTGCACCCAAGTGGCCTTGAGACCACCAGTTCCCCACCCCTGTAATCTAATCTATCATCTCTACTCTGGACTCATTTTCCTTCCATCTTTGTTCAGTCATGTCCAACTCTTCCATGACCCCATGGACCATACCAAGCATGAGATTTTCTTCACAAAGATACCAGGCATAAATCCATTATTTCTGCTGAATACTGACAAGCTTTTCAATATCTGTCTTGAAATTTGGCAATGAACAACGCTCTAAAATCTAGACCTGGGGTAACAAACACCATATGTGGCCCATGACATTCCAGGTGAGTGCTGAAACAGATTAAAATGTAATTAGGAAATGTTTAACAAAATAAACAAAAAATACTAGAACATAGATAATGTTAACGTGGTTTTCTAACTCACTATGTTGCCAACAGGGAACATGACGTTCGCTTTATTGGTCCTGTTTTTTCTGAGTTTGACATCATTGCACCAGACAGAGCGTGGACAATACAGAGGACAATAGAACTATACTTTCCCATTATTTTTCCATGAATGTAGCTTAAGACTATTCCATTTCTTGGTGGCCCCATTGCACTACAGGCTTATGTTGAACTTGTGATGAACTAAAGCCTCCCAGATCTTTTCATATGAAATATTACTAAAATAGATCTCTTCCGTCTAATCCAGGCAATTTTTTTAAAAAATCTAGATACAAGACTTTTCACTTAACCCAGTGAGGTTTCTTTTCACTGATATTGGCCTAGACTTGCCCAACCTGTTGAGAGCTCTTTGGTCTTAATTTTTGTTTAAAAGTCTGAAAAAGCCTTAATCTAAAAGATAAACTTTGATATGTCAGGCAGTACCTTGTATTTTTGAGAGACCCTCAGGGTTTTCCTAGCATCTTTGAAATCAGCTCCCTATTTTATCTCAATCTAAGGCCCTTCATTCATGCATGCACGCATTCCTTCAACCATCATTTTATAGAGACTACCACATGCAAGACACCATCCCAGGCACTAAGGATACCAGAATAAATAAATAAAAGGAGTTCCTGCCCCCAGAAAACTTAAACTCTTGAAATCAATTGTGTTTCACCAAATGAACTTGGAATTAGGAAGACCAGGCTTTCAATCCCATCTTTGACACATCCTCAAATAACTGCTTGTCCATGGACAAGTCACTTGACTTTTGTGAGTCTCAGTTTCCCCAACTGTAAAAGAGCCTGAATGACATCTGTGTCTACTCCTCAACCTGGTGCATGCAGATGAGAAGTGATCAAACTGGGGGCTGCCATATCTGGTAGAGGGGAAGGACGGTGGGCCTGAAGGATGTCTGATTGTATGCCTTAGACTCAGGAAACCCTAGACTGTAAGCAAAGACACTCCTGCTTTGTCAACAGCTGGAAATGCCTGGTCACTCTTTGTTGCTGCTGCTGCTCTTGCCAGTTAATGAATAGGAAAAAACATCATGAACTTAAAATACTATTCTTTGGGCCAAGAAATTTGTCCTTATTTTTGTGGGCCCACATGTCAATGAGGGAAGAGCAAAGAAGCACTCACCAGTTCTAAGTTGTAGCTTTTTGCCAAGGATAGTAATAGTGTGGGAAGGGAATCATGGGTGAGAAATGATGAGAAAAGATCAACTAACCAAGAAAAGGGTCAGGAAAGATCCTGGGGACTTCCAAACTGCCGCGATACTTTTTGTTGTTCTTCTTGTTCCTTGTTCTCTTGTACTTACCTGATTTATTTAGACTTATTTAATATATGTTAGTTTTATTATTATTTTATTAATTAATATGATCAATATTTACATCTATTATTCCTACATCTATATTTACTTTGCTAATACAGAAGTAACTCTCTAATGTCTATCAACTGATGCTGACACTGTCTTTCATCTGGAGAAAGCCTCTGTAGCCCTCAGGCATCTGGCACCTCAATGCCAGAAGAAATGAACCAGCTCTGAGGAGTGGAAGCGCTGGGCAGGCTCCTATGTTCATCCTTCAGGTCCACCGTCCTTCCCCTCTACCAGATATGGCAGCCCCCAGTTTGATCACCTCTCATCTGCATGAACCAGGTTGAAGAGTAGACACAGATGTCATTCAGGCTCTTTTACAGTTGGGGAAACTGAGACTCATAAAAGTCAAGTGACTTGTCCATAGACAAGCAGTTATTTGAGGATGTGTCAAAGATGGGATTCAAAGCCACGTCTTCCTAACTCCAAGTCCAGCACTCCCTCCACAATGCCAGGCTGCCAGTCTCACCCCAGTTCCAGCCAATTAATTGCTTTAACTAATTGCTCAAGCTCTCCTCTCTGCTCTTCACTTCACCATAAACATCTAGAGCTGGATCTTGCATTGCCATACCAAACACGCTTGATTATCAGCAACAAAGCAACATATTGATGCTCCTTAAGCAGCTAGGAAATCTGTGGACACACTAACAGCTGTGGGCAGCTGCCTGCCCCAGTCACCTTCTTGTAACAGCTGTCCACCTTTCAACTTGGGTAATACCAGAGTGTCCAATACAGCTGAGCTTGAGCTAGTAAGTCTGCATGCTTTCTAATGCTTCCAGTAAATTTCTCACAGAGGCTTAGTGTGGGCATGAGAGGACAGCCAGCCTCTTCTTTGAGATCTACTGCAGGCCCACAAAGGCTGATACACTCTAGCTGAGTGTCATAGAGCTGATAAGGACCTTGGAGGTCACTTAGCCCAACTTCATTTTACTGATAAGGAGACCAAGGTCCAGAAATACCTGCTGATTTTCATATTTCAATGTGTCCCTTGGCTTCTCTTTCCTTGGATCTTGTTCCTAAGATCACAAGGGGTGGAGGTAAGGGGGAAAGGGCAAATTCAAACTGGTCTCTCTGACTCAAAAGTCATGACTCTTTCCAAAGCAATATGCTGCCTCCCCAACTTTGCTACCAGGGCCATGGCATTTTTTCTTTGGATTGCTTCTTCATCCTCTTTTGGACAATAGCTCTGCTTTCAGGCTACTTCTCTGGGAAGAAAGTTGCTGTTTCTGCCATCTCCCTTGTATGATCTGTGAAAGAAAAGGAATAGGAAAGACATTTCAGAGCAAACAATCACGTCATGGCTTGGCTGGAGCCAAGCTCATGAGTCTGTGCAATCTGCTGCAGGTTGGTGATTGGGGGAAGGTATCACAAATCCAAAACCATGGTCTTTAGTTGGGAAATAAATTCACGGTGGCACAGAAAGGGCTGTGCATATACACGCCAAGGAGGAGAATGGACCCAAAAGATGCAGCAGTTCCAAGAACTGGTGATGACAATTTGCCAAGAAATCAGTCTGTTGTTATTGTTGGTCCTTCCTTTTCGAAGTGAACCAATGACATCATGGGGTAATGTCTTGACTTGCTGGTGAATTGGATTTAAGAGAAGCAGAGTTGCATAAAGTTGTCAGCTTCACTCTCTTTTCCAGGGTCATTGAAGTTCAGTGGCAGGACAAACGTCAGGATGGCTGGTGGTGGCCCAGGACACAGTGGACAACTTTGGCATCTTTCACATCTGACCAAGCTCTAAGTCCTCCACAGCACCTGCTTCAGCTGCCTCCATGGCCATTGGAGCAAAGTGTCCTCACCTACCCATTCCACCAGGGGAAATCTTCACTCACTTAGAGTAGACATTCCCCTAAGTCACTGATGGGTTTGAGACCCACCAGTTACCCTTAACTTGGTTTAGCCCATCTGCCAAAATGGTTTTACTTAGGTGTGGCTGCTGTTCATGCTATATCTTCCTGGAGCCACAGGTGAGAGTTGGGTGAAAGGTGGATACCAAAGGTAAAGGAGCAGCCTGAAAGGGCTCAATGAGCCCTCACACCAGAGGTGCTAGTCCCCTCTGAACACCCCATAATCCAAAGGGAAGGGATGACAGGTGAGATGGGAGAAAGTATTAGACTAGAACAGGGGTGGGGAGTCTGTGACCTTGAGGCCACATGTCCTTGAGTGCAGTCTTTTGACTGAATCCAAGTTTTACTGAACAAATCATTTTATTAAGGGGCTTTGTTCTGTGAAGTTTGGATTCAGTCAAAAGGCCACACTTGAGGCTCTAGAGGGCTACATGTGGCCTTGAAGCTGCAGGTTCCCCAACCCTGGACTAGAAGTTTTCACTCATCAGCCAGATGGGCATCCAGGAGAAACAGAAACTTATCAGACCTGGGAGGGTTTCTGAGACAATAAGCATCTGAGAGACTTTTTATAGTTCAATGGAAACTGTCTGCTTTTCTAGCCCACTCAGTTTACATAGCTCTAGCTTTGCTTACACTAATGAGCATCTGCTGGTGGGGACATCACCTTAAACATTCATAAGAAAGATACCAAAATACCATACTTGAAGTGTACTGTCAGCTCCTATTAAGGCATATTTCACATACTGGCCTCTAGATCAATGGGCAGAGGAAGCTAAGCTAACAAGAGAAAGCAAAGACAGAGAGGCAGGTCAATGCAAACAAGGTTTATTGAATCATAGATCTGGAGCTAGAAGGGGCCTTAGTGGTCAATAAATACATCACTCTTACATTACAGATGAAGAAATTGGGCCCCAGGGAAGTTAAGTGATTGAACAGTCACGTAGCTAGTAAATTTCTGTGATGGGATTCAAAGCCAGGTCTTCCTGACTACAAGCGTAGCATCCTATTCACTGCATCAAAGAGTTTACCTCTGTGGTATAGGTCACTAGACAACATTAGGGCTGCTCTGCTGCTTCCTAGAATATAAAACCGCAGAGTATTGTAGCTGGAAGAGACCCAAGATCATTGAATATCGGAGCTAGAAAGAACCTTGGAACAAAGAAGGTTACACCTGGAAGGGGCTTTAGGTCATAGAATGTCAGAGCTGGGAGGGACTTTAGGACACAAATGGCCAAAGTGAGAGCTAGGAAGGACGTTAGAACATAGAATGCTGGAGCAGGAAATGACTCTACAACATACTGCATGAGGGCTGGAAGGGACTTTGGAGAGTGTCTAGATCAACCCTCTCATTTTTCAGAGAAGGAAGTCAGTAGTAGGACCAGCATTAAAACCAAAGTCCATTTCCTACCAATTCAGTGCTGTTTCCTCTAGGTTATGCTGAACCCTCTCCTCCCTCTCTCTCTCTCTCTCTCTCTCTCTCTCTCTCTCTCTCTCTCTCTTCCTCCCTCTCTCTCTCTCTCTCCTTATTTTTCTTTCATTCATTTACAGAGCAAACATTTGCTAAGCACTACAATGTACTAGCTGGGTGATACAGTAGCTGCAGTGCCAGGCCTAAAGTGAGGAAAAGCTGGCTTCAAATCTGGCCTCAGACATGTACTAGCTATGTGACCCTGGGCAAGTCACTTCACCCTAAATGCTTCAGTTTCCTCATCTAAAAAATGAGTTGGAGAAGGAAATGGCAAACCACTCTAGTATCTTTACCAAGAAAATCTCAAATGAGGTCACAAAGAATTAGACATGACTAAACAACAAATTGTATATAGCTAGGTGTCACAATGGATAGAGCGGCTGAGCCTAGAATCAGGAAGATTCATCTTCCTCAATTTAAATATGACCTGAGACCCTTACTGGCTGTGTGATCCTGGCCAAGTCACTTAAATTCCTGGCTATAAGACTATACACAACTGAGAATCTGCTGCTCTTCACTGGTAGGAGTTTCCTAACCGTGAAGATCCCTTCCCTATACAAATGAAATCAGAGGTGCAGATTTAAAAAGAAAAAAAGGAAACTCCAAGAGGGGCAAAGAGGGAATTTTGTAGACAATACTGATACTTTGCAAATATTTCAGTGCTTAGTACAATGCCTAGAACTTAAGAGGTGCTTAATAAATGTTTATTGATTGAGCTACTTGCACTACTAAGCACTTAAGTGTCTAGTTCTTAAACACTTGCCCTCCTCCATTAACTCAGTTTACTCAAGAATCAAGGGAATCAGAACCACAGAATTAGCATGTTTTGTTGTTGTTGCTTAGTCAGTCTGAGTTTTTATGACCCTGTGTACCATATAATCCATGGAGTTTTCTTGACAAAGATTCTGGAGTGATTTGCCATTTCTTTCTCCAGTAGATTAAAGGAATCCGAGGTTAAATGCCTCACCCAGGGTCATACAGCTGGTGTCTGTAGCCAGATTCAAAATCAGGTCTTCCAGAATCCAGGCCCAGTGCTCTATCTACAGAACCATCTAGCTGCCTCCCGAATTAGCATGTAAAAAGCTTTAATATTAAAAAAAGAATGCCACAGAGAAGAGAAGGGTCATCCAAATGACTTCATAATATCCCAAACCAGACCACCCTCTTCCCCTTAATTCAGTTCTAAGCCTACTTTATCACCCAAATACCGTATTTGCTAAAAAATAGATGTACTGATAGACCAGCACTATGGGCTGTCTAACCAACTGCATATAACAATCTGGACAATAGTCATTCTTCATCCACTCAGTTTTTCCTATGTGGATAGTTAGGTCAAATTCTTTTGAATGATTATAGCTCATCACAGTGGTCTGGAGCTTGATGGAATCAGCACACTTTCATCTATATAATCTCACAATCACTATTTAAACTCTTTCCAAATAAGCTACTTGAGAGCAAAAAGTTTCATTTTTGTCCTTGAATTCTTAGTGTTTATCCCAGTGCTTGGCACTGAGTAGGCATTTAATAAACACTCGTGCTTGACTCTGCCCTGGTCATCTTCCATCTCAATGGCAAACTCCTCTAGTTAACCTTACTCTGGGCTTATTAATCATGGGATGCATGTTTCAAGTCACAAAAAATGCTATAAAGAGACATACAATAGGTTCAAGTAGACTCCAGAATATTATCGAAAAATATCATCAGGCAAATGGCATGAAAGATGTTAAAGAAATGTGTGACTGGGAAATGAAATTGATTGGCTATATGTTGAGTGAGAGAAAACTGGGGGACATTGTGTCTTACACATAGTAGGCACTTAATAAATATTTATTGGATTAGATTGGATTGTGTTCCATTAATACCAATTAAGTGTCAAGACATCTAGAGGAAGATCCCTACTAGACTGAAGGACGAATGTTCTTTCCATTATGTCATAATGACCCATAAAGATATTCATATGCTGTTGGATTTCTTTTTTACTATAGAAAACTAAAAAAAAGTTTATAATCAAAATATTTGACTCAAGGTCCTATGTAGACACAGTGCTAATGAACTGCCAGTGTTGCTACAATAATAAAATAATATCTCTTTATTTTAAAAAAATTCTCTGAGTCATCCTCTTCACTCATATGCCATGACTTTTTCCCAAATTATTACAAATTAATGAGATTTTTGTTCTAGCAAGAGAGTTGTAGCCTTTTCTCAAATAAGATAATATAAATGGTGCTTTTCTAACCTTAAAGAGTTATATAAATGCTAACTGCTATCACTTTACCTACAGAAAAGCGTTCCTCCAAAAGGATGAGCCATTTGGAGCCTTTAATTATAGATTCATCTAATAACTAAGATATGTTTTATTCTAAATGTGACTGGGTGATGAATTAATCTCTTTAAAAGCGCTCAGGTGAAATTGTCTGGTCACTTGGAAACCAGTTAAAATCCTGTAATGAAGAGTTGCCATGGTAACCTCTCTGCTCACTTATTTCATTTCCAAGGTGATAGATTTGATGAGAGTCCAGTCAAGACTGAAAACCCAACCAGCACTGTGTGTACAGAGCGGGAAAAAAGAGCCCATGCATAAGTCATGAATGAAACAATGGACTGGGAACAAAGCTAAACACAGCTTTTAAAGCCTTCCCATCTAGCCAGATGTGGAAGAGTAAAATCCATGAATAAAACTCCATTCAAATGATCAGCCTCTGTTCCTAAGCCTTTCCAGCTCATTCTGATTTCCATTCTTCCCCTTTCTTGGGAATATCAGCATCAACTAAAAAGAACCTAAATATCACAATTGTGGTCAAAAGTAGATTAATCATCATTCCAAATTCTCCTTATCCTTCTCCCCTGGCTCTAAAAGAGGCAGAGAAATAGCAGATGTGAAAGTACTTTCAAAAGTAAACATGCTCTGCTAATTTAGGCTGTTGCTTTTATAGCTTTACCAAAGTCCTACTCAGATTCTTCATCTAACAGAGATGGCCCTGGCACCTCAAAGGCAATGCCAAGGAAGCACAAGCACCAGGAAGGGGGAAAGGCTTCACATAGTTAGTGACTGATTCCATGCCATCATCTGACAATGGATCTAGAGTGCCAAGAGATGAAAATTGAGGGCCACAGGAGTTTATGAAGACTATCTCTACAAAGGCATGGAAGATTTGCAATCTTCCTTGGTGAAGGAAGCATCACACTGATGAAATCATTGATTCCTGAAGGCTCCTTGAGAGAAAGTATTGTTTCATTCCTTGTATGTGTATTTCATTACTTGAGCATGTGCCTGATACAAGGCAGGTGCTTAATAAAAGCTTTTTGATTAATTGTAGAACTAACTTAAACATTATTGCCAATGTTCTTCCTGTTAAAGGAATATGTTAAGTTTTCCAGCG
>CM053580.1:207508312-207592212 GCA_028627135.1 Pseudochirops cupreus
CACAAATTAAACCATTTTCATAAGAATCTCTCAAATATCCATGTGATTTTCCCTTTACTCAGGCAGGACACTCACTGTCATCATCAAGCAATTTGACCACAATCAGTCCTCAAATGAAATTATGTATTTAGATTAGCCAGATTAGCCTTACATGCTCTATTGTGAATCCTGTTTCCAAGACCATTTTGCTGACGAAAAACTTTCTACTTCCTGAATTCCACCAAGATAAAATGTTGTGTTATTTTACACAATTTTAATGTTTTCTTTTATGTACTCTGTCTGCCACTCCCAAGATGGCTTCAGATAATTTCTACTCGGTAATGGGCTCCCAGCACACTTCTCTTAAGCCTCTACCCAGTGTTTTACCAAGTGTGAACCCTTTTCACTTTCTTCAAAGGGGAAACTCTGGTGCTACCTTGTGTGAGTTCTCCCCAATATCCCTCACCCATAACTAATGGGCCACACTTTCTGCATTTATGAAAAGTTTCCTCAAAGCAGCCTAATCTTCTACACCCTCTGAACCATACTCTTTCAAAATGATGATTTTGAGGCACTGCTTTCTGGATCAAAGAAGAATAATAAATGATGCCAAGTTGAGATTAGAGGGATATACATCTCATCGTATTCTACTTTTGTAGATCTGTGTTCTTATTCTTATGGTACTTCCTCCAGGATTTTATTCTAATTCTGATTTTTAAAAAAATCTTGTTGGCTAGTAGTGCAAATTCATAGAACATTTTAAAATTTAGGTTTTCCTTACAACTGTAACCTGCATTTTGACCCCATCGTGTTGCTGGACTTACTTTAAATTCTAAAAACTGCTAAGAGGGGACCACTTTTGAATGAAACCATTATCTATCTTTCTGTTTGAAGTCTTAACTGGTTCTAAGCCCAAGAGTTCATTTACTCTTGTATATTTCTTGGTATATTCTAATCCATAGAACTTCTCCAATTTCTGCATCCTGTTTTGCTTGAATAAATGGGTTCACTATTTGTGATGGTCTTTTGTGTAATTAGCATTTGATGAGTATAAGCCATCCTCCTTCTTAAGAGCAATCAGGGAACTAACTTTTATCCTGAGCCTTTCATACTCGCAGACCAGAAATATGTGAGGGGTGACAAATAAATATAATTCTAGTCTGATACCTCAGTTGGGGCCTGGAGTTGAGATGGCCCAGCTGTCCCTAAACTTACCTGATCTTCCCCAAGCTAGCGTGCCAGCAGGACAAGCATAGTCCTTGGCTCTCTTTCTACTCCTCAGAAAGACAAGCCATACTTTAGATCTGGGGTGGGGAACCTGAGGCCTTGAGACTACACATGAAAGGGCCACACTTGAGGACCTAGAGGGCTGCATGTGGTCTTGAGGTCGAAAGTTTCCCACCCCTGCCTTAGATCCTATCCATCTACCTTCAAGCCTCATCTATACAGAGTATCCTAAAGGTCTTAGTGTAGTTTTAAGCTATTAGAAGTTCATCTTCTTCCTCTGACACACACCAGCTGTCCCATATACCTTCCAATGTCCTGGGTAACTCGCTAAGACTAAGCTATACAGTAGTTACACATCTGCATTGATAGGAATTTCCTCATCAGAAGATATAAGAGCTTAAAACTTTCCAAAGACTTTTGGACAATCTATATATTTAGAAAACCCCCACAAAATCCTACATGTGGGCATCTATCCTACACAGCAGCACTGTCGAGGCCAGTAAAGATATTCTTATCTCCATTTCAAAGATGAGAAAAATTAAGCAAGAGAGGCAAAGTGACTTTTCCATGAGCACACAGTTAATCAGGGGTAGGTGAGGCATTTGAATCAGGCCCCTTTGCTGCTGTTCCAAATGTTATTTCTACTACAGCAAGCATAAGATCCATTATATTTCATTAATCATAATATCCTCTGCCCTAAAATGCAGCACAAGTAGAGAACAGGAAGGCTGTCTGAATCATGAAGACCTAGGCACAAAAGACGTTCCTCTGACACATATTAGCTGGCCTAGTAAGTTAATATGGTACACGTGAAGTAATCTAGATAGGTTTTGCTTTCAAAGATGAAAATTAAAATGCATACTCAGACATGAATGTGGACAGCAATGATATGATCATTTTATCTTATGAACAATTATTTTCATATAGTTCTGCCACCGTGTCAGGGTCAGGGATGGATTATTGATTAATAAGAGCCACGTAAAGTTCTCCTCAACCTTAAATACACACCATCCCCACCTCATTTTACTTTGAGGTCTATCATTGTTTTTGTTTTAAAGTCACTTCTTAAAACTTTAAAAAATGTGATTGATGCTTTTATTTTTATATCCTCTTAATTTTCAAATATATTCCTTCCCTGCTCTAAGCCCAGCGAGTAACATCCCTTGTATGAATACAAAAGAAAGATGAAAGGGAAGGAAACCCCAGCAGTTCCATGAAACCAAGCAGCACATCAACACTGGCTGTCAGTCCATTCAGCGTTCCACATCCATCCTTTCCCACTCACCTCTGCAAAGAAGGGAGAGAGGAGCATTTCCTCATCTTAATGAAGCCACTTTTATGGGCATGTCTGTGGAGAGGAGATAGCAGATAAATTTTATATGCCATTAAAGTCCACTGATATCACAGAAATGATACCAAATGTGTTTTCCTCCAAATAAAACTGCTGAAGAATCTTAATGAAATAAACTCATGGAGCATGTGGGGCCTTCATAAGCCTTCCTAAAGGACACAAAA
Source organism: Pseudochirops cupreus (assembly GCA_028627135.1). NCBI lineage: Eukaryota > Metazoa > Chordata > Mammalia > Diprotodontia > Pseudocheiridae > Pseudochirops > Pseudochirops cupreus. The sequence continues at coordinate 207,511,034 of CM053580.1, forward strand.
TGGTTTCTTGTCTACCTCAAGTATTTTGGGGAAGAAGCCAAGTTCAGTGGATAAAGAAATAAATCCCCACTTAAGGGGACCATTTTTTTTTTGGAGGTAAACAGGACCATGCTACCACAGGGCCACTACCAGAGAAAGGAAGGGAGACTCAGGTGGAGGCAAAGAGACTGAAAGGTAGGTAACAGACAACCTGCCACACTGGGAATTCAATGCTAATCCACAGACAATCGAGTGACTAGAAAGAGCAATGTGTGGAGTCTAGAGCAAGATTGAGAGTCCAAGAAGCTAAGTTCAAGTCCCCATTCTTGGACACATCATTTAACCTATTTGGGGTCCTTTTTCCTTCAACTATAAAATGGGGGAATTGGCTTAGATGATCTCTAAGGTTTTTTTACATTCTCCAGCCAGGACCTAAAATCTAGGATCCTCAGACATTTTAATCAACATTATAAATATTCCTCCAGACACATGGTGCAACAGACTACAGAATAATTTTACATATTTCTTCCAAATACATCCAATCTGAGTGGTTCTAAAGCAACATAGATGACAGCTTTTGACAATACGTATTTGATTTCTTCTCTTGCATCCAAACCCTGATATGTTTTCAGTCTAATTCATTAGCTATAGCAAAGGTAGAATAGATGAATAAATGCACACAAGCACTTTTAAAAAAAACAAAGCAGGCTAGCACTTTAAAGGACAAGATCAGAATACAAAGCAGCCAGAGAAAATTAAGAATGAAAGATACAATAAGACTAAACCCAATCAACCAACAGACATTTGGTAAATACTAACCATGTGCCAGGTGCTGTGCTAAGTGCTGGAATAGGATGGTCCCTACTTTTTATCCCCTATATTGTATTCTGATGGGGGAAATAATATGAGCCTATTGTTCTTCAGTTATTTCAGTCTGATCTGAATCTTCATGACCCCATTTTGGGTTTTCTTGGCAAAGGTACTGGACTAGTTTGCCATTTTCTTCTCCAGTTCGTTTTACAGATGACGAATCTGAGGCAAACAGGGTCAAGTGACTTGACCAGGATCACACAGCTAATAAATGTCTGAGGAGAGATTTGAACTCAAGAAGATGAGTCTTCCTGACTCAAGATCTGGCACTCTATCCACACCACACCACCTAGCTGTCCTACAGATAAGCAATAAATAGGTATGTATGATACACAATGAGAGTGAAATACAAAATAGCCTTAGAACATTAGGCAGCAGCAGCAGGGGGAAACCAGGAAAGGCTTCCTGCAGAAGGTGGTGATTGAGCTGGGTCATAAAGAAAAGCCAGGGATTCTAAGAGGCAGAAGGGAGAAGGAAGACTATTCCAAGGATTGGGGACAGCCCAGTGCAAAGACGTACGGACAAAAGATGGAGCATCATTCGTGAAGAATAGCAAGATGTCCAGAATGGCCATATTGTAGAATGCATGGAGGCAAATAATATCTTAGAATACTGGAAAGATAGGAAGGGGTCAGAAGTGAAGAGATTTTTTTTTTGTCTTTATTAATTTGTTTGTTTACTTTTAGTTTACAAGATCCAGTTCCACAATCCCTTGAGTTTCTCATTTTCTCCCTCTCCTTCCCCCCCCCCCATGGTGGCATGTAATCAAGTATAGGATCTGCAAATACTTTCACATTAGACATTAGTCAGGTTGTAAAGAAGGATTATAACCAATGGAATGAACAATGGGAAAGAGGAAACAAAACCAAACAAAAAAAAAAAGAAAGAGAGCAGGTAGTTTGCTTCAGTCTGCATTCAATCTCTTCTTTCTAGTTCTTTCTCTGAATGTAGACATCTCCTTCCATCATGAGTCATTTGGAGTTGTCTTATAACCTTGCCTTGCTGAGAGGAGCCCAGTCTATCAAAGTTGGTCATCACACATACATTGTGTCTGTAATTGTGTACAATTTTCTCCTGGTTCTGCTGGGAGTGAAGAGATTTAAATATCAAAGAGAACAGTTTATATTTGATCCTGGAGAGAAAGTGGCATAGTCAAATCTATAGTTTAAGGATATCACTTTGGCAGCTCTGCGGAAGATAGATTGGAACAGGGAAAATCTTGAGGCAGGGAGTCTATATTGGAAATGGAATTTGGAGATGCCCCTGTATTGGCTTGATTTTTGGGTTGAGTGTTAAAACTCAGAGCTTGTGAATCCCACTTGTGGGATGGACTTGTTGATGTGGAGAGAGGGCTGAACTGGGAGGAATTCACTCCTGTGAAATGGGAGAGAGGCCAAGAGAAGTCCAGAAGGACTTTGGGAGAGCAGCATCCAGTATCATGGAGCCTGAGTTGCTGAGAGAAAGACTGCTGAAAGCCCATTGGAACTGCCCAGGACTTTTGGGAACTGCCACGCGGAACTGCCAAGGAAGGAGACATGTCTGTGATGCCAGTATTTTGTCTGTCTGTTTTGATGTTGTTTTGCCAGACTCATTGGATGATGAAGGACAATGCTGCTGTTGTAGAGGTCCTGGAACCTTGCTGTTGGTTCAGAAGCCCTGAAGAAGGATTTTCCTGTTGTATGTTTACAGAAATCCTGAAAGAGGGCCTTGCTGATATTTTCAGGGGTTCTGGGACTGTTCTGCAGGCAGAGAGTGACTTGATGAGGACACTGGCTATGGCTTTGTTGAGCCTGGTCTCCCAGGAACTGAGATTGCTGAGGGCTTGCCTCGAGTGAAAATGAAAGAAGGGCCTTTCCTTGGGTATTCAGTGCTGAGATGATATCTTAACCTTGTTGTAACTTAAGGGTGGATGGCCTTTTGTGCTGTCCTGCCCCTTTTGAGATTCAGGGGTGGGAAGCCTTGGAGTGATTGACCAAAGGAATGTACTTTGTTTATGGTTGGAGACTAATCTCCATTTGAGAAGAGACTTTTGACTGACTAAATGAATGTCCTGTCTAGGGGTGGAATAGTACCTGGATTGAATTGAGAACTTGCTAAAGGAACAAGTTACACTGTATTTTGACTTTTTCTGTTCTCTGAATGCTTGCTAAATAAATGGGGTTTACTATGCTGGTGATCCAAACCTTGGAAGTTGCCTTTGCTTGACATTACAGAGTCCAATTAAAAGGCTATTAGAAATAATCAAGGCAAGAAGTGATGAAGGCTTGAACTAAGTTAGCAGCTATTTGAGTGGAGTGAAGGTCAATTATACCAGAGATGTTGTAGTGGAAGACGTAAGAGTTGGTAACTGATTACATAGGTGGTATAAAATCTGGATGACAGAAAGAATAGTGGCGCCCTCAAAAGCACATAGGGGCAGACAGGTGGCAAAGTGGATAGAGTACCAGTCCTGGAGTCAGAAAGACTCATCTTTGTGAGTTCAAATCTGGCCCCAGATACTTACTTTTTGTGTGACTCTGGGCAAGTCACTTCACCTTGTTTGCTTCAGTTTCCTTCTCTGTAAAATGAGCTGGAGAAGGAAGTGGCACTGGGCTTGGAATCAAGAAGACTCATCTTCATGTGTTCAAATTTGGCCTCAGACACACTAGCTGTGTGACCCTGGGTAAGTCACTTAACCCTGTTTGCCTCACATGAGGAAACTGAGGTAAAATGAGTTAGAGAAGGAAATAGCAAACCAATCTGGTATCTTTGACAGAAAAACCCTAAAATGGGGTCACAAAGAGTTGAACACAACTGAAGCCACTGAACAAAAAACAAAAACAAAAGAGCAATATGGAAGTTTCATTAAGGGGAGATTTGGGGAAAAGGGAGAAGATGACAAGTTTTGTTTTCCACATGTCGAGTTTCAGATGCCTCTGGGACACTAATTTGAGATGTCTAAGGTGCAGTTAATAATGGGGAACTAGAGCTGGGAAGAGACACTAGGCTGGCTCTTGGCTGGCTCTATCATCTGCATAGAGATGATAATGGGAAAAAAAGTGATGAGAACATCTGGTGAGAAAATAGAGGGAGAAAAGAGAAGAGGGTCCAGGACAGAGGCTTGAGGGCCACCCATAGCTGGTAGTTGTGACATAGATAAAGATCCAGGAAACGAGACAGGAAGAAGGCGATCCAAGAGAGATGTTTCATGAAAAGCCAGAGAGGATCCTAAAGAAGGGGGTCAATGGTGTCATAGGCTGTGGATGGGTCAAAAAGAATAAGAACTGAGAGAAAAGCCATTAGATTTGGTGATTTAGAGATCATTGACGACTTTAGAAAGAACAATTTCAGTTGAAAGATGAGGTCAGAAGCCAGAGTTTAAAATAAAGTGAGAGGAGAGAAGGCAGAGACTTCTTCAAAGAGTTTCACTGAAAAGATGAGGAAAGAGAATGACAGCCAGCAGGGACAGTAGCATCTAGTTGGGGGAGGAGTTCAAGGGTGAGGGAGATGGGCATATTTATAGTCAGGAAACCAAGAAATGAGGAGAGATTTGAAGATAAGCAAGAGAGAGACAGAGAGAAAGAGAGAAAAAGACAGACAGACAGACGGAGAGACAAAGAGAAAGACAGACAGACAGAAGAATATTAGTGGAGAAAATACACTAGAGGAAATGGAAGGGAATGGGATAAAGGGTACATATAGTGGGCTTGGTTTTGGTGAAAGGCCTACATCTTCATCAGAGATTAGAATAAAAGAGGAGATCATACACCATGATGGGGCAGAGAAGTGTGAAATGGGGAGAAAGCAATAAGAGGGAGTTCATTGAGAATAATCTCTATTTTTTTCAATGAAGTATGGACACAGTCCTCAGCTGGGAGAGTAGGGAAAGAGGGTCACATGGGAGGCCTAAGGAGAGAGGAGAAGGTCTGGAACCCAAGGAAGAAAAGAGACATAGCCATGAAAAATGAACACGATCTGGCAATGCAACAACAATGTCAAAAAGCTACAAGCAACCACTAGACAATCTCTTTACACGGGCCCCAGGCAAACTCAACATTATTCAAAAGTCAGTGATATATCATGGTATATATATCATATATCATCATATCTACAATGACTATAGAAACTTAGCTGGCAAAAGACCCTCAAAGATCATTTTAAAAGTGCAAAAAACCCAGTACCTATGACGTGTGTGTGTGTGTGTGTGTGTGTGTGTGTGTGTGTGTGTGTGGTAACCTGATCATTGACAAAGCCAAGAAGGGTTGGTCACAGAGAGATGTCCTCCCATCTTCACGAAGGCAATAGAAGAAGAATTAGGATTATCCTAAACTATCAAGCATTTTGATTAAGGCAAAGATTTAGGAGCAACATCAAACTTCCAGTTGAGTTCCTGAAGGAAGCAGATAAAATTAATCTAGAGACCTTTTAAAAATCAAAGCTTCTCATCTCTTTAGGCTGAGAAAGCAAACAAATGAATGAAATAACCTTCAAGGGTCCTTCCCGATTCCAAGATGCTGAGCAGAAAATTTGCATCTCTAGTGAAATACCTGAGTAGCTCCATACTACCACCCACTGGTAAATAGACAAGAAAAGCCTGGATCAAAGAGGCCCATTTTATATCTCCCTCAGATTAAAAAAAAAAAAGCCATATTCATTAGCTATCTATTTTTCAGCAGCTGACATCATGAATAAATATTTTCTAATGATGTAGCACGTATTTGATGTATAGAACACACACTAAGAAATTTAAATGGATTATGTGATGTGTGCAGAGAAATAGCAAAACCCTCCTCTAGAAGCAACGCTATCAGGGCTGTAGTTTATATACTGTAAGGTCTTGCCAAGAAGAGTGTGAGTTTTACCGAATCGTGTACTTTAGAAACAACATGCTTGCCCAGAACTGGCACGTATTTCGAGCGGTGTGGAATGGCCATAGGGGATAAGGCATCCATTATGGTGAGTCGCTTAGCAACCAAGCCATGGACCTTGAGCCAGGTTTCTGAAGACATATCTAGAGAACTAAGAACACAGATTTCTGTGAGGTGCAACGAAAGATTGTGGGAGGAAGGAGAGAAAGAAAAAGTATAATTCAGATTCAAAAAACAATGGCAAAACAGGCTGGTATACCTTAGTGAAATTAAAATACTTACTCTTGGCTCGATTCTCTGCTCCTTAGTTCTGATCTTTTTTCACCTATTGAATTCATTTCTGTGGAGAAAGAGTCATAAGTATACAAAGGTATCTCATTTTGTGGGTTTTATAACGAACTAGATTAGTTTCATTATTATTTCTCTGAGATCGTTGGTGGCCAAGGACAAATGTTTTGTTTTGTTCTTAAAGTATTCTCAATAGTACATCTTGGTTGTAGTGCTCAATTAATTTTAATTTCTAATTTTTATGACTAAAGGCTAACTTTGTACATCAAAAGTGTATTGCCTTGGTTTTGCTAACAATTAGGCAAACACGCTGAGCTAATCCTGAATTAGTCATAAAAACATAATAAAGACTCTCAACGGCTTTTGGATTTTATAGTTCAAGGCTCCTCCATGAAATCACCAACCATTTTCTAATTCCTCCCATCTCTATTGCAGTCACAATGGAGGAATATAAGATCTCAACCAAGCTAGCACAGACATTTTAAGAAAATGCAATAAAGGAATCATATCAGCTAAAATTGTTTAAGCTGTTATATGATGTCACGATCACACATCTCAAAATCTTTTAGCCACATTTTGTTAAATTATGTTCCTTGTTCATTGTATCATAGATTTACAGCCATCAGGGACTTTAGAGGTCATGTACTTGAACCCCCTAATTTGACAGATGAAGAAACTGAGAGGACCAGAAAGGTTTATGGAAGTTGTCCAAGGTCATACAGGTATTTTGCGATAGAACAAGTATAGTAAAAACATTACATATCTATTCAAAAGTTTCTTCAAATTCTGTTTAAAATTATGCCTTGGAATGTGCTTGCATTTTGAGTTGAAAAAGGATATGGTCACTCTAAAAGAAATTGGTCAATATCAGAAATCAAAGTGTAAAATTGCAGGTAAGTGTTTTATATGAAAATATAATCATCCTATTTAGATTACTGGTAAACTCAAACTCTACTTAGGAATAACTTAGAAAGTAGGGACTTGGGAATGACCCCATTAATCTGTGTTTAGAAACCTTTCTGAACCCTGAGGTCCATGTGACTGGAGGGCGGAGCAGAAAGTTCGTCCCAAAGCCTCCATTTAAAGAGAAGGCCTAGGTCAATCATTTCTCCACTTCCCACCCACCTGCACTCCTTCGAACTTCTCAAGTGCCAGCTACCATTCCCCCTTTCAGCTTCTTTTTGTGAGTTGTCTTCTCTTGTTAGATTATAAGTTCCTTGAAGGCAAGAAATGTCTTTTTTTGGGTACCTGTATCCCCAGCACAGTACCTGGCACAAAGTAGGAATTTAATAAATGTTTACTGACTGACTGAATAAATGGGAATTCCATTGAGAGAAGTATCAAGCCTTTTCGTAATTCAGGGCCTTGAACATAGTGGACAATCAAATATTTCATTCCTTCATTCAGAATGACAATTATGTGGTTTCATCTGGTTGGGGGAGAATGTACTGTGCTACCATGGACTTTTAAAGGTCAAAAAAAAATGGGACCAGAGGAATGTAGCAGGATAAACTACTACCGTATAGCTGTGCTAGAGGAAAGCTATTGGCAGATGAGAACAACTGTCTGCAAGTGATTTTCCTGAAAAGTTATTTGGAAGCTCTGAAGTACAGAAATCTTTTTTTTTTTTTGCTTTTTCTTCTTTTGGAGGGCAATTGGGGTTAAGTGACTTGCCCAAGGTCACACAACTAGTAAGTGTTAAGTGTCTGAGACTGGATTTGAACTCAGGTCCTCCTGGCTCTAGAGACAGTGCTCTATTCACTGCGCTACCTAGTTGCCTCTAAAGTACAGAAATCTTGCACATACTCTTGAAAAAGTTTTGTTTCTGAGTGCAACAGATTTAAGAGTGAATTGAAAGTATTTTGTGCATCCTGGAGAAATTAAAGTTACATTGGTGACAACTGGGTATTAGTGAATAACGTGCCTAATTGTAACTAGATGTCTATAAAATCTTGCTCTAATTATACACTATTTTTAAACTTAATGATTAGTCTTATTGGCCAATATATACAACAAGCTTTTTATTAAAGAGACTTTTTAAAATTTTTTAAAAACAGATGGAGAAGCATATTAATTTCTCTCCCATTCATTACACCCAGACAACCCTTGCTGTTCATACCATGAAGACATAACCAAAGCACTGCTCACTAATTTGCAAGAAAAGTATGAGTGCCTATGATTTAATGTCATGAACTGTTTCTGAGAATGTACACAGTGTTAAGCGAAGGGGAGTTAGAGGGCAGTTAATTTCATAGGAACAATGTAACGTCACGATTTTATAGCAACATTTAGAACTTCACAGTACATTGATACTATTATTAATGCTGCTATTGTAAAAACATTAATTGGGCTAAAATTATATATAGTTTGCCTGTATCCAGGACTTAAGGGGTGCCTGTCTATTGGGAAATAACTAAGCAAATGGCAGTTTATGGATGTAATGGAATATTCTTGCTCCATAAGAAATAATGAAATGGACAATTTCAGAGAAGTCTAGGAAGACCTGCGTGAACTGGGCAGAGTGAGCAGAATCTGACTAACTAGTTACACAATATCAACGCTGTAAAGAAAAACCACTTTAAAAGACTTGACAATTCCAATCGATGCAACGACCGATGATGATTCCCAAGGACTGATAATGAACCGTGTTTTCTACCTCTTGATGTAAAGGTGATGGACTCAAGTTGCAGAATAAGGCATGCGTTTTAAAAAATCTCCATCCTTGACTGTTCCCATTTTTTGTCAATTGGTAGGATATGTTTTGAAACCTCAGAGTTGATTTAACTAATACTTTCAGTGATTTGGAGCAGGGGTAGGCAAACTACAGCTGGAGGTCTGAATTCCTACTGCGTGTCATTTACATTTTTTAGTGCAATAAAACTTGATTTTAAAATATTCTTAGCGCAGATCCTATACTTGATTGCACGCCACCATGGTGGGGGGGGGGAATATGGAGGGGAGAAAATCTGAAACTCAAGGGATTGTGGAACTGAATCTTGTAAACTAAAAGTAAATAAACAAATCAATTAATTAAAAAAAGATTTAAAAAATATTCTTAGCTTCTGGGTAATGTGGGCCTTAACTTACCAACCCCCACTTTAGAGCATGTTTTCACATGGTCATCTATAGGTTGTGATTCTTTTTTTTGTTGTTGTTGCTTTTTTGGAGGGCAATTGGGGTTAAGTGACTTGCCCAAGGTCACACAGCTAGTAAGTGTGTCAAGTGTCTGAGACCAGATTTGAACTCAGGTCCTCATGACTCCAGGGCCGGTGCTCTATTCACTGCGCCACCTAGCCACCCCCTGTAGTTTGTAATTCTTCTGAAAACTTCAATGTTGGTTTTGTAAAGGCAAACTGACAAAGAAGACAGGCGCCATCAGAATGGATTTTTTTTAAAATGAGAAATATTCTGTGAATACGTATTCCTCGTTTTAAGCAAACAAATATCTTGAAAAGATAAACAAGTCATTAGCGATCTTTTCATTTACATTGCTGTAGCTACTGTATATATTGTTTTATTGGTTCTGTTTGGTTTGTTTTGTATGAATTATGATGGCTCTGATGCTTATTCCCTATGTCCTTCAGTGAGTTACTGCCTGGTCCTCAGTTTCCTCAATTATTAAGTGACAGAGTTTAGAAAAGGGACCTCAGAGACTTCATTCAGTTCTAGATTCTTAGATTCTAGATCTTAACCAAGAGACTCAACTAGGTGGTATACTAGAATAAAGTGCCATACTTAGAGAAGGAGGATCTGGGTTCTAATACTGCCTCTGGTCCTTACTAGCTTTGTGACAGTGGATAAGTAAATTAACCTTTCTGCCTCAGTTTCTTCATCTATAAAAATGAAGAGATTGGACTTGATGGCCTCTAAGGTCCTTTACAGCATGAAACTCATGACCCTTTGACCTATTATATCATTCTTGTGTAAATCAGAGCACACCCGCATTTTCATCTAGTTCTCTTTTTCAAACTGACCTTTACAATTGGGTGGACGGCTTTGTTTTCTGGGAGATCTCTTTTGTCTAGCATCCGAGCTATCTTGATTGAGCTTCTTTTTGATAAAAGAATTTCTGAGCAGACTAGTTTTTGTTGGTTCTGTTGGCATTTGCAGAAAGAAGAAGTTTGGAAGATTGGTGGGGAGGGGAAGGAGAACAGATAATTTAGTTCAGCGTCTAAAACCTAGTCAATAATCTCTCTGACAAATAAATACTGTCTTTACGTCCTTTCTTAAGTTTTTCTTTCCATTTGGGCAGATATATACACTGATTTAGAAACTCTATTTTGGGATATGGTTGCAATGTCATCAAATTTCAATGGCTACTTTGGGGTTTTCTGATTTCTCCCTCTATCTTCTATTCTGGGGTCTAATAACATGTATGTATGTAAATCCATAATCTAATTACAAAAAATCCAAATCCTTGAAAGTTCTTGGGTGCACTGAAAGAGAAAACAAGCAAAGTTCGAGAAGACCTAGAAAATCAAATCTTAGGCAGTATTTACCACTCACAAAACATGCTGAGTTTTCAAATGAGGTAAGTAATTTGGGGTAGCTAGGTGGTCCAGTGGATAGAGCCCCAGGCCTGGAATCAGAAAGACTCATCTTATTGAGTTCAAATCTGACCTCAGACAATGACTAACTGTGTGATCCTGGTCACTTAACCCTGTGTGCCTCAGTTTCCTCATCTGTAAAATGAGCTGAAGAAGGAAAAGGCAAACCACTCCAGTATCTTTGCCAAGAAAACCCCAAAATGGGGTCACAAAGAGTAAGACATGACTGAAACAACTCGGTAGGAAACAAAACACTTTTATGCCACAGGAAAAAAAAATGCACTTATGAGGTTTAACTGAACTTTCCTCTTATTAATCGGCCAGGTGATTTCAAGGCTTTTACTGATATGTACATTTTCTTAAATAGTGAGGCCAAAGTCACCTTCTAACTAACCTCTGCCTGCCTCATACATTGATCATACCCGGGCAACTGGTCAACTTTTACTGCTTGGAGAGATAGGAAGCCCCAGGATCTACTTGGTTAAGTACCGAGTTAAGTCTTCCATTGGTCTAGGGCTCTGATTTATACTGCTAGCTTTTCCTATGTTGACCCTCATTCCAGTTGGTGACCAACCTGTTTTGGATTCTGATTTTAGTTTGGTTGACTCTTCATTGCCTTAATTTCACCTTGGTTGTATTGGGGAGCCTTATACTGATTCTCTACTCATAACTGACAGGCTTCTAACCCATGATTCATTTCCTCTTCTTGGCCTTTACCTCTGATTACCAACAAGCAGATTCTGTATAGAGCCCTCAAGCCTCAGTTATCTGAGATTTTGTCAATTGAAGTACCCATCCTGGTTCACCCAAAGAAGAAATACTCTGTAGGATGCAATAAGGCTTAGATCTCTACCAGTTTCATTCTATTTCAAGGTACAGAGCAGAGACCAGTCAATCATTCAAGCCTCTTAAAGGAGATAATAACAAGGAGACGGACCTAAAAAGACTTCTATTAACATAAGATCCCAGAATCTCCCTATCCCCCAAATCCCCTTTCTTTTTTCTAACTTAATGAAGCACAAATGGCTAAATCAGTAGGACCTCTCAAATCCAGCTTTCTATTGTCATGTGAACCTCAGGTATATTTCAGATAAGTGTTTTGTGTAGTTATCAAAATTTAAACAATAACAGCATCTTTATATAAAAGATTTGCAGTGTACTTTACAAATATTATTTTATTTTCACAACAATAACTCTGGAAGGTAAGTGCTCTTATTATCCCCATTTAATGGATAAGAGACTGAGAAAGACAAGCGGTAAGTATTCTGCCCAGGGTTACACAGTTAGGAAGTATCTGAGACCAGAGCTGAACTCAGCTCTTCCTAACTCTAGGCCCAGAGCTCTATCTATGGAGCCATCTAGCTACTTCTATCATAATCAATAATAATAAATGTTTTTGCCTGTATAATTGGCAAAAATTATAGGCTAACCTTAACCTTATCCACATTAAGAGTAATAGCAATAAATGTTCTGGGTTTTGCATATGAAGACAACAGCCCTGGGGGCATTTTCTTTTTTAAAGTGGGAGGGTGGATTTGCCTTGATTTCTACTCATAAACCTTAAGAACTTTAGAACAAGACAGGGGTACTACTGGCTTGGCTGCCCATGTTCGCTCTGACAGCTACCGCAGCTGGGCCTGGCCATGCCATCTGCAAAGTTAGGCCTACATGAGAGCAGAAGCTACAGCTCTGTTTCATTAACATCTGCTCTAACTCCAAACCACTGCCTGTACAGAAGCTGAGGAGCTTACCCAAAAAAAAAAAAAAGAAGAAGTGGGCAAAGGCAGCTGCATCAGGGATGGAATTGAGGCTTTTACTTATACCCCTTCTCCCATGCCCACATATCAACACCAATTCTCTTGCACAGAGAGGCAGAAAGAACTAGAAATACTCTGAACTGTCTAACTCAGACGCTAAAATGTAGGTTAGGGTAGTATCACAATCTACGACTGGATGGCATGAATGATGTAGAGATGTAATTTCATCCCTGTTACCCAAAGTGGAAAGACGAATGATATGAAAATTCAACCCAGTACTGAGGGTCAAGTGTAATCTTCTGTTCAGCTTGTAAAGCCCTTCACAATGTGCACACACACTTCCATGCCCGATCCAGTGACACGGGCCTCCCAACTTCTGGACCTTCCTACCAGCTGTCCCCCAGGCCTGGAACACAATCTCTCTTCATCTCCACCCCTGGCTTCCCAGAAGTCTCACCTCCTACTTTCCCACCTTTTGCAAGAAGCCTTTCCTTCTCCTCCTTAACTCTGAGGCCTTCATTCTGTGACCCTACCACATTTTGTCTTTCTGCATGACATTTTGCCTTGTTATCTTTTGTTTACCCCATTTACCTATAAGCCAGCCCTGTGAGAGCAGCCTTTTGTGCTTTTGGATTTTTGCCTTTCTTTGCATCCCTAGTGAATTTAAGTCATACACAGTGTCTAGTAGGCACTTAATAAATGCTGTCCGACTGACGGTACCTGCAAATGGTACTTTCTTCTTCAGACGAATTTGAGGTGGGCTTCCATAAGGACTAAAGCAACCAGTCTCAGCTGGGGATACTGTTCTCAGTGAAAGCCTCTGCAAAGGTATGTCTGTCGTCTTTTCTGTTGTTGAAACCACTGCATAGGTGGGCTTTTTATACCTAAGGTTTTTTTTTTTTAGAAAGGAAAATGGCAAAGAGAGAACACAAGATATTTCTCCCAAGAATGCACAAGTATATCATTAAAAGATCAAGGCAAAAATCCTATGTTTAAACAATTAAATTACTTCCCATTTCAACATGTGAAAATAGAGACGAAACTCCAACGTGCAGAAACTGCAAATCCAATTTTCCAAGCTGTGGTCCCCCAGAAGACACAAAGAGTGCCAATGTGACAATACATGACAAACACATCATGGAGCCTCCAAGTGAGAAAAGGGGTGAAGTCAGGAAAATGCAATCACAGCCCCAGGACAGATTTATGTAACTGCAGCTGTTGTCCTCCTGCTCACTGGTCATGGACATGAGCTGGCCAGCAGCCCTAGGAGGTATGGACTCTCTGCCTGAAGTCAGGACTTGGAAAGAGGCGCAGACACAGTGTTGCATTTAAGTAATACAACAGTGATCCTTACCTCCTGCTGTATTTTTTCCTCTTTCCGCTAGATTTGTCATGTATATAGTATAGCTATCTGGTTGGGGAATTGGCTTCCTATGAGGTCTACATTCCATAAGGACAGGGACAATATCTTAGCTAAATTGTGTATCTTCACTAGTAACTAATATAGTATTCTGCACATAGCGGGGGAATAATAAATGCTTGTAGAATGTTGAATGATGAATATTTTATATATAAAGAGTCAGAATGAATTTCACTAGAGAAGTTTAAGTGGAGCCAGTATCAGGGTGCTGTGGAAATGTCATTAGATACATTACCCCGGATTGTTGTTCGGTTATTTTTAGTTGTGTCTCACTCTTCATGATCCCATTTGGGATTTTCTTGGCAGACAGTTTGCCATTTAACTTTTCCAAATGAGAAAACTGAGGTAAACAGGATGAAGTGACTTGCCCAGGGTCACACAGCTAGTAAGTGTCTGACACCAAATTTGAACTCGGGTCTTCCCGATTCTAAGCTGCACACACTAATCACTGTACCACCTAGCTGCCCGTTATCCTGGGGTCACTTATCTCCTGTGGTCCTCATGTTCCTCATCTATAAAATGAAGACATTCAACTAAATGAGTTGTAAGATTTCTTTCAATATATTTATATGTATATATACATATACATATACATATACAAAGTAAAAAGTAACCATCCAAGAGAATTCCTTTCATCAAGGAATAGAGAAGTGAATATGAGGCATTTGTAAACAATGGATTGTTGCCTTCTGTTCTTTGCACCATATTAGTTTGACTCTACATAACAACATTCCTCTGCCTGTTCTGAATCAAGTCACTCTTTAATTTCATTCTTCAGCCTAATGGCAGAAGCAGATACGGTAATTAGTTAGCTTACACTGCTCAACTGCAGATCTCCAACAAGAGAACAGAGTGAATGCACAAACTTACAGAAAGGATGACCTATAGATATATTTGTTATTTTTTCATGTAACTATTAATTTGCATTAAATAGTCTACTGATTTATGATTAATATGTATTCAATTAAATAACTCATTTAATTGGGAGGTAGAGTAGGGGATTTGAAGTCAGCAGATCTGCCTTCAAACCTGGATCTATTGCTTGTTATTTATGAGACCCTTGTGCAAATCACATCTTTGGACCACAGTTTCCCCAGCTGTAAAATTAGGTGGTTATAACAGATGATCCTGAAGGTTCCTTTTGTCTCTTTATCTATGATTCTATGAATTCTATGTTCATGTGTTCAACCTTCCCAAATCTAGAATGCAAATTCAAATTTTCTAAAAAAATATATAATTATCAATTATTCCACATTAGAATAAAATTTCATATAATGAGACCATGCTATAACCCACAACCTTTACTAACCATACTTTTCTAGTGGGGATATCATGGATCCTGGTGAGTAAGGAATCACTTAAAATAGATTCATTCCTAAGTTCCTTCCCAGTTAACAGTCACCTTATTTATTACTAATGATGGCCAATGTTGTTGCATCATTGAAATTTACACAACAATTTACATACTTTAAAAAAACCAAAAATTTGGTTCAGATGAATGATTTTATTGAATTTTCAGTGTAGAAGCTCCCTTCACCTAAGTAAATTGGCAATTTGTCTGTAACTTATAGCCTTAGAGATTAAGTGACTTGCCCAGAGACCTGAGAGGTGCACAGTAACTTCCCAGAGACCTGAAGGGTGCACAGTGACTTCCCAGAGACCTGAGGGGTGCACAGTGACTTGCCAGAGACCTGAGGGGTGCAGAGTGACTTGCCAAAGACCTGAAGGGTGCAGAGTGACTTGCCAGAAACCTGAGGGGTGCACAGTGAGTTGCCAGAGACCTGAGGGATGCACAGTGACTTGCTAACAGCTACACAGCTGTCAAAAGTGAAACTAGATCACAGTTCTTTCTGACTCTAAAGCTGGCTAGCTTTCCACTCTAAAAGTTTGCCTCTCTTTACATACATTATTTCATTTTATTTCATAAAAGTGCTCTTTTGTTAGAGTATTTACGTTCAAGGCTGGCATTTGAATACCTATACAATATGAAATATTCATTAGAAAACTAGACATATTTTTCAAAACTTTTAATGGTGTAAGAAGGCATTGTAAATATCAGTGAGTAGTCTCATGGAGGGCCCCCAGTTGTGGGCCTCCACCAAGGTTTGGTTCTCATACTCTTCTTGGCAATTAAAAGATCGTAGGTAGCTTTTTGAGGGGTTAGTTAAGTAGCACCATAGTGCATAGAGTGCCAGGCCTGGAGTCAGGAAGACTCATATTCCTGAGTTCAAATCTGGCCTCAGACACTTCTGACCCCAGGTAAGTCACTTAACCCTGTAAAAGGCAAACCATTCCAGTGTCACTACCAAGAAAAATCCAAAATGGGGTCACAAAGGGTCTGAAATGAGTAAAACCACTGAACAACAAGTGCTAATAATATAATAGCTAATTATAATAATGTGTTAATAACTAATAACTTATCATAAACTTTAAAATATGTTTTTACCTTTTTTTTTAAGAGAGCTAGTGAGTAAACATTTACCAACACACCCCTGGAGTAAAGGCTCTTGTTAGAATTGAACGTTTTCTCCAAAAACTTGAGATTGGGAAGAGAAAAGAGTGTAACCAGAGCAGTGGTGATGGTTTGAAAAAATATTAAGGGGTGGAGAGCCTGGACAACTCCTGGTCAGAAGAGGCTAAGGCATGATGCCATATCTCTAATTGTCCTTTCTGGTCAACTGGCGGTACCTTCTTTCATACTCCCCAATTCACTGGCCCTGTTTGGAGAATCAGAATATTGCCTGATTCCCCCTTACCCAGATTTCCTCTACCACCACCTTCCCCCAGTTACTCCTCTTTAATGGTCCAATCTATGCAATTGCATCACCTCAGCTAGGTTCTGGAGGCTTTTATCTCCAGAACTCCACCACAATTCTCTCTCCTTTCTTGTTGATGTCAGTGCCTGGCTCTGCCTAAACGCTCACCCTCCTCTGGGAGACATCAAAACACTGTTGATGCTCCCTCAAATATCTTAAATGACAGTAGGGACAAGCTGTGGAAACACTGAGTCCTTTGTAGACATCTCAGATTTTGTACTTCCTGAAACACCTTGAATGACATTTGGAGCTAACTTAGATAGTGACTTGTAACTTGGTCTCTAAAATAAACTTGTTTGAGCTCACTGAAATGGAATTCTGTTTCAGATTAGATTAGTAAGTGTTTTTTATCTAGCTTCTCAAAACTAATATTAAGGAAATCTTCATTTAAGGCTCCTTTTGCCAAAATCAGTTGTGCAAAATATGCCAAAAAAGAAGAACAGTGTCAAAGGAAACTTAACAATAAATTTCAGAGGACTTTAAGATGTGAATATCATATGAGAATTAGAACGATTACTCAGTTTCTTCATCTTTTTCTGCTTTATGCCACCAGGCCAACATCATGGATTCGGTGTAAAGGTTTTGCACTCTCTTGAGGTCATTTTGTCCCATTTCAATCTCACATAGTAAAAGGTTCAATTGTTCATTCTGCCAAAATGAGAAGCAGACACATAGAGTACTCAGAAAATATGGCTGACCCACCTTTCACGACAACATTTCTTAGAGCTTATAATCTGGTTCAGGAAAAGAAAAACACAGGATTTCATTTATTTTTTCCATTTTAGTTCCACAAAAGGCCGATCAAGGGGCCATCTTTCAGTTAAAGTCAAGTCAACAAAGATTTTTTCAGATAATGTCCTCTCTATCTTCTCTATTTGTTAATCTATTATTTAATTAATTTTAACATTAACTTTTCAAAATTTCTGAGTTCCAAATTCTCTCTCCCCCTTATCCATTGAGAAAGTAAGCAGTATAACATCCATGATACATGTGAAATCAAATAAAACATGTTTCCATATTAGCTACCATCAAGCGTGTATGAAATACTGCGTGCTGGGACACTTGTGAAGTGTTGGGATGGTGAAACTAGTCCCTGCCCTTGAGATCTAAGGGGAGGGGAGGGGGTGAGAGGTTGTTGTTGTTCATTCATTTCAGTCATGTATGACTCTTCACGATCCCACTAGGGTTTTCTTGGCAAAGATACTGGAGTGGCTTGCCATTTCCTTCTCCAGCTCATGTTACAGATGAGGAAACTGAGGCAGACAGAATTAAGTGACTTGCCCAGCCCAGGGTTACACAGCTAATAAGTGTCTGAGGCCAGATTTGAGCCCAAATAGAGAATGTCTTCCTTACTTAGGGCCCAACACTATCCATTGCATCACCTCGCTGTGCCAATGGCGGAGGCAGGGGAGGGAGAGATAATAGTAAAACTTCATACTGACAAGGTGTGTATGAGGTAATTTCCTTTCTAATTAGCTTCGGATAAATTCATGATTGTACAATGTAGGAGAAAGCATTTAACCAACACAGAGAGCATCCTAAAAGTCAACGCAATTTTAAGGTTCAAACTTTACTAAGACTTTGGGGACACCTTGTAGTCCCGAATGTTACTTACAATTTAGGCATAGTCTACACACAGCCATTTCCAAAAATAGGATGTCAAGTAACCAATATTATGAGGGAACTAATTTCAATGAGAACACAAATCTAGAGCTGGAAGGTGTCTTAGCGGTCATCTCATCCAATAACCTCACTCATAAATGACAAAATTGAGGTTCAAAAAGGTTAAGTGACTTGCCCAAGGTCACACAGGTAATGAATACCAGAGGAAAGATTTGAACCCGTATCTTGTTATTCCAGAACAATGTCTCTGGGGATCACATGCATCGAACTGATGGCTTTTCTGTAAACGTTTTCCATGGCATATCCTCAAACGAGATGATTCACAAAGCGAATGCCTTCAATATTGCTATTTTAATAACCCCACAAAGTCTGCAATAAGTGAAGCAATGAGACATCTCCATGGAAGAAGGGAATGAAGTTATACTAAAAAATCTTTCAGCTTTCATTACTAGTTTCCCCACGTCTTCTCCAATCTATGCTGAGGAAAGACAGTTGAATTATAACATGGCCTTCCTCCAAGGCCAGAATTAGCCAAAACTATGAAGTCAGGTTTGTCTTTGCTGCCTTCCTCTACTCTGTAGTGTGCATCACCCAAAGACCTCCTCTTCCAAGTCCTCTCTACCTGCTCAATGCACTTATGTGGCTTGTTGGCTGACCAAACCCACTTGCTCCTTCATCAAACAGTAAGTGATTTCATCTGAAAAAAAAAAGTGTGTCTTCTTCATCAAATGTTCTCTTCTTTTGCATCTCTCCTCCAAAAATTCCTGTTCTGTTTGACTGATCTTAGCTAAATGTTAGGAGGAAAGCAATGTGATACAATGTGATACAAAAGACTGACAAAGGGCACTCTAATCCCACGTGTTCTGTGTCAGAGGACCTTTGCTAAATCAAACTAATCTCAAATTACTGCATTTTCAGTCCATCCCATTCATGGAATAACACCATGAAGGTGTTAGCTGCTTGGCACAGGGGTATGGGAGGATAACATGTCATCTCCTGCCAGAACAGTAAGTCTAATTTGTTGAGGTCATTCCAGGGACCTGAGGAAGCAGTTTTCTATCGCTAGCAGGACTGGACATCATCACATCAAAACCGACCATTCCTTTGGGGGAGTTTGACTGATGAACTCTGAGTGCAGACGAAAGCATGTGTGTTTTTAAAATTTTTTTTGATCTTTCTTTCTCCCTTACTTCCTCCTTTCCTTCCTTCATTCCTTTCTTTCTTTGTTTCTTTCTTTCCTTCTGTCTTCCTTTTTTGCAACATGGCTACCTAGTATGGTTTGCATGACTTCATATGGATAATGGGTACTGTTTTTCTTGCCTTCTCAATGGATATGAGAGGAGTAGAAGAAGAGAGAATTAGGGAAGATAGTGAAAATAAAAATTAAAATAATAATAATAAAGGGGTTTGAAGCACTCACAGCCCACACAAAGGTTCAGATGTACAAGATGCAGTTTTGCCTTCTCCTTCTGGTGGGGAGCTAAGGAGTAAACTGTAGAGATTCTAACAAAGGGGAAATGAGCAGGAAGTAAAGAGAAGGAAAACAGGTCCTCATCATCCTTGGGAATGTCCTCCCTGACATTTACATAATCTTAGAGTAGGTAGAGACCTTAGAGGCCAGTTCTCTCATTTTACAGACAAGAAAACTGAAGCAGGGTTCAAAGAGATGTCCAAAGTCCAAAAATCATGTAGGTAGTGTTTCAATAGCAAGATTTGAACTCAGGTCTTCTTGACTCCGGGTTCAACACGCCCAACACTATGCCACTTTACAAGGGCCTGAGTAAAACATACAGAAACTACTTTTGCTGCTATTTTCTTTCTCTCTTCTGTCCACTCTGGTGGGCAGAAAAGCAAGCAACAGCTCTCACTCTCTTTTCCTATGGCCAGGCTAGGAATCATATCATCTCTGGGAAAATAAGAGAATAAAACACCAATTGGGGGACAAATGTATATAAAGAGAGCTGGTGTTCAGAAATCAGGCATTAAGGGAGCCAGTGTTGAAAGAGCAACACAGTGCTCAGAGAGAGAAGCAGCTTGAGTGGGTGGAGAGGGGAGACAGATGGTCTAAGAGCAGGGAGACCTCTGGAGAGTTTACATACTATGAAATTTAGACCCTTAAAATTATTCACAACAGCAGTCCTCAGGCGTGCCGCTGTGACTGGCATTACACAGACCCAAACCAATGGAATCATCCATGCCCAGGTTGTTAGGTGGCATTTTGTTGTAGGGTTTTGTAGTGGTTGCTCTAATAAGATGAAATTCATGGTTCACAAACCTCAGGTCTGTAATTCTTTTTTTTTTTTGGAGGGGGAAAGGTAAGGCAATTGGGGTTAAGTGACTTGCCCAAGGTCACAGGGCTAGTTTTGTGTTAAGTGTCTGAGGCTGGATTTGAACTCAGGTCCTCCTGACTCCAGGGCAGGTGCTCTATTCAATGCACCTAGCTACCCCTGAGGTCTATAATTCTAAACCAAATAAACACCTCCTTCCCTGTCAGATGGATTCTTACCATGTAAGCATCTGGCTCCAAAGGATCCTGGGAATCAAAATGAAAGTAATGGAATTCTCCTCCAGTCTTGAAGGAGAGCTCCTTCAAGAATTCGTTGGCATCTTCATCGTGGTAGTTGAAGGAGATTGTATGAATAGGGATTTTCTTTTGATGTTGGATTTGACAAAAAATCGTTTCTATGGGCTTTTGTTGGTTATTTTTAAAAGACAGAGGTGGGGGAAGGGAAAATTGAAGAGGAAGGAAAACAGTGGGGGTGGGGGAGGAGATAGAGAGAGGAAAGGAGGGAAAAGAAGAGAATAATTCCTTAGTACATATGTCACTGTGATACCAACAATTTTCATTTTATAATTTCATGACTAAACAATGGACGTATTAACTTCATTTTAAAGTCAGTGGCTTGATTGTGGTCTTCATGCACGTGAAGTCAGCAATTGATATGATTTATGAGTTTAAATAAGCAACTGAACTTATATTTCTTTTTGCTTTAAAAAAATGTATTTAATTCTGACGGTGACGATCTGCACCCAGAGTAGGTGGCAGATAGAATAATAGTTATAAACCAAATACTTAAGGGAAACTAATCAATCAGTAACCATTTGTTTAAGAGTTTATTCTATGCAAAGCATTCGGCTTTCCAGCACTATGCTAAGTGCTAGGAGATACAAGGACAAAAGACACACCATCACTGCCCTTAAAGAGATTACATTCTAATGGAGCCAATCCTATGCTTATTTCAGGCCGGGGAATGTGGAGAACTAGCTTAGCATTTATGAAGTCTGCAAATGGCATACTAATTCCTCCCGCTAAGGATTGATGAAGTCATTCCCTGGCCATCTCCAACCATCCTAATCTACATTTTGCCACTGGACCCAGATGGCTCCAGGGGAGAAAGTGAGGCTGGTGATGTTGCACAGTCCAGCCTCACTCAAATCTAATTCACTTGCAAGTCAGGGCCTTGGTCCAAGTCATTGTCGACAACAATGAGTCATGAGAAAGCTGGGAAAGAAGAATGAAATGTCCAGAGAGTATTCCCATTCCCATAGTGACAAAGAATGGACCCTATTCTCTTGGATCTAAATAAATTAACAAAGGATTTTTGTTGTTCAAGAAATTTTCCCAAAGTTTGGGGAATAAGATTTAGTGTGTCGTATGTAAACCTTGTGTTAGTGCATCACTATCCTCGCCAGTCCTTGGTCGCTCCCACCATCTGCTTTCTGTGATCTCTGGCAGCCAAGCCAGGGACAAACCAACAAAACTGCCAAAGGGATCAAATCAATTTAGCTCAACACAGGACGGAATTCACATTCACGTAGCACTTTAAAGGTTCACAGAATGGGTTTCTAAACACCACTTTGTGAAGAGTGTAGTACAAATATTAGTAATTCCATTTTGAGGATGAGGCTCAATCAGGTTAAAAACATGCTGGTGGTCACACGTCTAGAGTCAGGCTGGGTCTTAGGTCTCCAAGACTTCATGAGGCCAGAAAGTTCTTGTGTGGCCTGCCATACAGAGAAGGGATCAAACCAGATTCAAATATCATTGAGAGACGTTTAACAAAAGAAATAAAAATACAATAAAACACAGATAACAAGTTTTAAAACTAATCCAACTCAAGCAGAAATGGGGTCACTAACCCATACAGAGAGATTCCTGATAACCACACATTGACTTAAGAAAGCCGCTTAATAGTATTATCTATTGCTGTTATAGTTTTCATTTTGTTAAATATTTCCCAATTGCATTTTAATCTAGTTCATGTTGAATGGGAAGGTTTTTTTGGTCATAATACAATGCCATCTATATGTTTGACATCTATGCTTTATACCGTAGCATTCTGTGTACAAGGTCCTACACTATGCCAGGCATTGAAGGCTATAAAAATGACTAAGACATTATGCCCTTAAGAAGCTTTCATTCTAGTAGCCAATTACAAATCTGTGCTCTCTAACTTGAAGTGGCCCTATGCTCCTACTCAGAATCCTCTTCTGGGCTCTCTTTTAATCACTCAAGAAGAATCCAAGTGCCTATTATATGTCGGGCACTGTGCTCAGGTAAGTAAAAAGAATGGAAGAATCCCATAGTAGAGAGCTTACTTTCTAATAAGGGAGACAGAAAGTACATCTATATGTACATGCAGCAAAATAAAGACCAAATACATGTTAAAAAATACAAAATAATTAAATACAAGGTAGTTTTGGGCAGGTGGGAAGATCAGAACAGGCTGGATCACAGAGTGGCCGAGGAGCAGTAATGTCCAATGAGGCTGGAAAGCATGGTTGGGACCAGGTTGTGAATAACTTCGAAAGCTAAAGAAAGGACTTAATACATTATCCTAGAACTAAGAGGAAACCATAGAAGTTGATTGAGTAAAAAGAATGGTCAAATCTACATTTAAGGAAAATTATTTCAGCAGCAGTGTGTAAGATGTTGCAAGACTTGAAAATCAGGGTGATCAACTAGAAGGCTGTTGCAATGATCTGGGTGAGAGGGATGGGGGCATGAACTGAGGTGCTGATTGTTTGGATGGGAAGAAAAGATTAGATAAAACTGATGTGGAGGTAGAAGTATGCATCTATTACATTTCTGGCAGCTATTCCAAACATTTTTCATCTTTAACCACAAATCTGCCTTCCTTACTTCCAACAAACGGCTTAATTTACTAAGAAGATAGAATCAATCTAACAAAATCCTTGAACTTCCCTCTTCTCTATTTCAGAGAGGATTTTTGTGGGCTAACTCTCTATATTACATTATTTCAGGTGAAAATATAATCTTTGCTTCAACTTTTGCTTTCAGTAACACATCTCCCATGACTTGGAGGGGCAGGGAATTCATGAGGTGAGAAGAGAACCCAACTAGATCAGGCATGGCCACTGGTTGGGTATCCATGAGTGAGTGGCTACTTGTATTATTATATTGAATGGTTTTTAGAGGAAGAAGCTGTTCAATTCCATTCATCTAACCT
The DNA here is from genome assembly GCA_028627135.1 of Pseudochirops cupreus. NCBI lineage: Eukaryota > Metazoa > Chordata > Mammalia > Diprotodontia > Pseudocheiridae > Pseudochirops > Pseudochirops cupreus. The sequence goes on from CM053580.1 coordinate 207,534,652, forward strand.
TCAGTAGCAACCTTCAGGAATGAAATTCTGACCAAGGATAGGATAGAGATGAGAGCAGAGGAAAGGGGGAAGAGAATGATAAGGTCCTTAAAGATAATATTAGCACCAATTCTTAAAATATATATATAGGTATGACCCTGATTGGCTCTTTCCTTACTATATTCTCACCAGATCTTTTTTTCCCAGAAATCAAATTCCAATATCTTGTTCCACGGGCATGTAATTTCACAAGCAAGGCATTTTCTCTTTTCATGGAATATTGTATTTATAGTTGTGCATAACCTAGTTGTGTATAACCTTAAAGAGTCAATAATCCTTCTTGCATTCAATTTATTTGCAGTATCTTTAGATGGAAAAGCTGGCTTCCAACTTTGAAAAAATGAGGGAACTTTCTCAATGGCTTTTTACCTAGAATAGGTTTTGAGGAACTTGGAGACTTAGTTTATTCACAAAGTGCTATTTCAAATATTCCCTACTCCTTCTTCCCTGTTCTCCCTATGGCCAAAATATTACCTGGTCAGGTCTCCCATCTGTCAGAATATAGATTACTTTTGTTTCTTTATCAGCAAAAGCAGTTTTAAGGGCATCCATTGTATTGGTAGAACTTCCAACCTTAGGGTAAAGGGTCGGGGGAGAGGATTAAAAAGAAAAAAAAAATTGACATATTACTAAACAGTGATAAATTTCTCTAATTTTTATTCTACACATCCAATCAATTGCCAAATTGTACTTCTTTCCATAGGCTTCCATCTATCCCTAAAATCACTTACTTGGTCCAAATTCTGGTCATTTACTAGGACTTACAGCAATATCCTTCTCATCAAATACTCTACCTCCAATATCACCACTCTAACTATCCTGCTAAAATCATCCAATCAATAAACATGTATTAAGTGCTTACTATGTGCCAGGACAAAGTCCCTGCGCTCAAAGAACATACATCCTTTAGAGAAGCACTTCCGCAATACACACACACACACACACACACATACACACACACTCAAATAGAAACAAAGAATATGTAAAATAAATAAAATGTAATTTTGAGGGGGAAGTGCTACCAGTTGGGAGAAATCAGGAAAAACCTAATGTATGGGGTATCATTTGAACTGGGTTTTGAAGGAAACTAGGAATTCTAAGAGGAAGGAAGAAAGGAAGGAGAGAGAAGGAAGGAAGAAGGGAAGGAAGGAAGGAGGAAGGGAGGAAGGAGAGAGGGAGAAGAGAGGGAGGGAGTAGGCATTTTTTAAGGACCTATTATGTGCTGGGCACTGTGATTTTACAAATATTACCTCATTTGATTCTGTGAAGGAAGTACTGTTATTATCCCCATTTTCAGTTGGGGAAACTGAGGCAGGTGGAGATTAAATGACTTATCTGCGGTCGCACTACTAGTAAGTGTCTGAGTCCACATTGAACTCAAGTTTTCCTGACTTCAGAGCTGCTATTCTATCTACTGAACCACCTAGCTACCCAGGAGGGGAGCACCAATGAGACACGAAGTGTCACATGTGAAGGAAAGCAAGATGTCAAGTTGAATGGATTGTAGAGCATATGAAGAGGAATATTATATAAACCAGGAAAGACAGAGTCAGATCATAAAGGGCTTTAAGTGACCAACAGAGGTATTAGTATTTGACCCAAGAAGTGACACAAATCTACTAGAATTTATTTAGTAGAGGAATCAGCTGGGGTAGCCAGGTGGCACAGTGGATAGAGCACTGGGCCTGAAATAAGGAAGACTCATCATCCGGAGTTCAAATCTGGCCTCAGACATTCACTATCTGTGTGACCCCAGGCAAATCACTTCACCTTGTTTGCCTCAGTTTCCTCATCTGCAAAATGAGAAGGAAATGACAAACCACTCCAGTATCTTTGACAAAAAAAAAAAAGAAACAACCCAAATGGGGTCATGAAGAGTAAAAAAGATTAAATGAAAGCTGAGAAATGATTTTTACAGCATCTCTGATAAAGGCCTCATTTCTCAAATATATAGAGAATTGAGTTAAATTTATAAGAATATAAATCATTGTCCAATTGATAAATGGTCGAAAAAGAGGAATAGGCAGTTTTCAGATGAAGAAATCTAAGCCATTTCTAGTCACGTGAAAAAATGCTCTAAATCACTATTGGTTAAAGAAACGCAAATCAAAAAAGCTCTGAGATACCACTTCATACCTGTAAGATGGGCTAATATGACAGAAAAGGAAAATGATAAATGTTGCAGTGGATGTGGGGAAGTTGGAACACTAATGCACTGTTGGTGGAGTTGTGAACTGATCCAATCATTCTGTAGAGCAACTTGGAACTATGTCCAATGGACAATCAAACTGTGCATACCCATTGATTCAGCAGTACCACTACTAGGTCTGTATCCCAAAGAGATTTTTAAAAGGAGGAAAACAACTCATTTGTACCAAAATATTTATAGCAGTTCTTTTCATAGTGGCAAAGAGTTGGAAATTGAGGGGACACCCATCAAATGGGGAATGGCTAAACAAGTTGTGGTATATGAATGTAATGGAATACTACTGTCCTATGAGAAATGAAGAGCAGACTGATTTTTTTTAAAAAAACCTGGATTGATGGAAAGTAAAGTGAGCAGGAGAATATTGTACACAGTAATAACAGTACCGTACAATGATCAACTGTGAATGACATAGTTATTGTCAGCAGTGCAATGAACTAAGACAATCCCAAAGGACGCATGATGAAAAATGATGTCCACATCCAGAGAAAGTCTGAATGCAGATCAAAGCATACTATTTTAACTTTTTTTGCTTTGTTTTTATGGTTTTTTCTTTTATTCTGTTTCTTTCACAACATGACTAATGTGGAATATGTTTTACATGATTACACATACATAACCTATATCAAATCGCTTACCATTTCAGGGGAGGAGAGAGGGAAGAAGACAATTTGGAACTCAAAATTTTTTTTAAATACATGTTAAAATTGTCTTTACATATAATTAGAAAACATAAAATATTTTTTAGAAAAAGAACAACAATAACAACAAAGAGTAGTCAGATCTGTGTTTCAGGAAAATAATTTTGCTAGCTGAGTAGAAGACAGATTGGAGAAAGGAAATATTTCATGCTGGGAGAGAACATTTAGAATAGACCAGGTGAGAAATGATAAGGTCCTGAACTAGGGTGATAACTTATGAGTAGAGACAAGGGGAATCAACCAAGAAATAATTGCCAAGACTTGGTAACTAAGGGACGGGAAGAGAGAAAAAGAAAGGGAATCAACATTTATATATCTATAGATATATAATTGTGTGTGTTTAATTTGATTCAAACAACAACCTCATGAAACAGATGCTGTTATCCCCATATTATAGATGAGGAACCTGAAGCAAACATAGATTAAGCTGTGTGCCCATTGCTACACAGTAACTAAGGCTGGATTTGAGCTCAGATGTTCCTGATTCCAGGAACTACCAGCTGCCTCTGATTGAATATATATGGGATGAGAAAGAATAAGAAATCAAGGATGACACGAGGTTTTTGAACCTTTAGGGGCAGAAATCAGTACCCTAATAAGAAAAAGGAAAAGTCTGGAACAGGGGTGGGTTTGGGGAGGAGAAAGATAATGAGTTGTTTTGGAAATGTAGAGCATGGGACACTCAGCTAAGGACATCGAGGGGGTGAAGAGAAGCAGTTCCTAGGAGAGATGGGGATTTGCCTTGTGGTGGACCACACTCATCCTCACCTACCATGGTTATTCTCACCTATTCCTTAAAGTGGCTTCCTGCTTCCTGCAGATCAAGTCTAAGATCTATACTTTATGTTCTTAAGTCTTTTATCAGGGTACTGAATATCATTTTACTTCCCTAATCAGTTCTAATAACATTCTGTTCCATCTTTTTGTCTCAAAAGAAAAAAAAACCCTTCATTTATTCATTCTTTTCCTTCCTTTGAGCCTTCACCAATGTAGCACTATAGGCCTTGAGTGGTGGTTCTGTTAGACTCCTCCCATTCATAACCCTTTATTTACATAGGTTCTGATAGCTGCTCTTCCATGAACTTTTCCTGGAATGAATAGAGAAGGGCTGACAACTTCCACCAGCTCTCATACATCTGACACAAGACAGTCACCCCTACAACTATTTGCCCCAGTTTTCTCCAATCATACATTTAACCTTCCTGTTACTTGTGTGATCTATATACGTACTACTTATTAATATATCAGTTTAATATTTCTACCCTTCTTTAGGTATATCCTATAGAAATCCCTTTCATTGTATAGTTCCTTAACTTCCAGAAGAAAGGAGATTAGCTATGTAACTCTGGAGCAGCGGTTCTCAACCTGTGGGTCGTGACCCCTTTGGAGGTCAAACAGGGTTGCCTAAGACCATCGGAAAACACATATTTCTGATGATCTTAGGAACTGAGACACCACTCCTCTATCCATCTCCAGGCGGGTCCAACCATATGCAGATGTGCCCACATATGAGTATTAAAGGGTCATGGCATTAGGAAGGTAGAGAACCACTGCTCTAGAGAATCTATCATAGCATCTCAAAGAAATGTTGACTAACAAATGCTATTTACTAAACATCCACTGGCTATCTCTATCATCTTTCATCTCTTAGCCTCAAGTGATCTTCCCAAAACATGGGTCTGACCAAGTCAATCCCCCTACTCAAAAAACCTCCAATATCAAATACAAAAGATTTTGGTGTTCAAAGCCCTTTATAACATGCACTCTTCCCTGACTCTCTCCAGTCTTCTTACACCATACAGGCAGAGACATAGCCTTCTCCTCCCTGATCTGGTGACTCTGGCCTCCCTGAATGAGACACTCCATCTCCAGTTTCTGGGCATGTTGACTGACTGCCTCCCATGCCTAGAACGCTTTCCCTCCTCACCTCCACCTCCTGGCATTGGCGGCTTCCTTCAAGTCCCAGTTACAAGCTCACCTTCTGCAGGAAATCCTTCCCAAACCCCATTAATTCCAGTGCTTTCCCTTTGTTGATTGTTTCCAATTTCTCTAGCTTGTTTGTACAAAATTATTTGTCTGCTGTTTCTCCCATCATATGAGCTCCTTGAAAGCAGGGACTGTCTTTTACCTTTCTCTGAATCCCCAGAGCTTAGCATGATGCTTGCGCACAGTAGGCTTTTAATGTGTATTGACTGACCGCCTTTTTGGTAATATCCATGGTGAAGATAATGATGACGATGAAATATGTAACTCTTTTTTTACCTCATCTCTATTCATGGCGCCCTCCTAAAAGCACATTTTCCAAAGACTGGCCTTGAGATTCCAAAGCTGCCCCTTGAAACCCACAGGAAAAAAAAATCACTGGTGCTGATTGTTGGGTTTTTTTAATTTTATGCTTCCAAAAGGGGAGGGAGGAGACTGAACCATAAAATATAATTTAAATTATATTGAGTTCAGACTTTAGCTCCAATGATTCCAGGAAGCTGAATAACTTATATGGATCCTGTCATATATTGTAAATGCTTCTATCTGGGCATGCAAAAGACAGCTTGAAGCCCTTATTATGGATTTTCTGTCTTGAAGATATGGCTTTGAATGCTGTTTTATCTATGTGTGTTTGTGCGTGAAAAACTGACTTGGTTACTGTTCCTTCAGCTGTCAGCACAGTTTAAACAGACGACCCAAATACCTCTTGGCATGAGCTTAATAAGATCATCCACCCCTTCTTCACCTCTCTTTCAACCCATCTTTCTGCATGTCACCTGGTACTTGGTAAATGTAAGTGTTGCTCTCTTTGCCTTTCATAAAATTCAGCTGAATTTCAAAGAAGTTCTGTTGTATTGTGGCTCAGAGTTCCCGTAAGTATATTGTGTGTTATTTAGATGTCTGGTATTGAGGGCAGGGATTCATTTATGTCTCTGTGTCCCTAGTGCCTAACACTGTGCCTAGAACACAATAAAGGTTCTTGTTGATTGATCACAGACTTAGATTTGAAAGAGACCTCAGACCAACCTCTCTCGTCTGACAGCAGTAGTTAAGAAATCAGGCTAGAACTTTCAAGTGGGGCCACATCATGAAGCTTTTTGAATGGAAAGCTACAGATTCTGGACTTAACTTGGTAAGCAACTGAGGTCCGCTTAGGGCAGTGGTTCTCAACCTTCCTAATGCCGCCACCCTTTAATACTCGTATGTGGGCGTATCTGCATGTGGGCGGACCTGCCTGGAGATAGATAGAAGAGCAGTGTCTCGGTTCCTAAGACCATCAGAAATATGTGTTTTCTGATGGTCTTAGGCGAGCCCTGTGAAAGGCTCATTCTACTCCAAAGAGGTCGCGACCCACAGGTTGAGAACCACTGATTTAGGGCATTATAACATAAAAATAGAACTGATCTAGCCTTTATATGGGAGCTCATTGATTAAAATTATAAAAGTTATGCAAATATTTTGGGTTTTTACACTTACTTGCCCACCTCTAGTGATTTTGTAACACAGAACCCACTATATTTCCATGTTTTAAAAGTAATGAGAACTATACATACCGTATCTGATTTATTGCAAATTCCAAGTCCATTAAATAGCATCTGAACTAACAAAAGTTTTCCTGATACCTATAGTTAATAAGCCATAGCCCATAGGATCACAGATTTAGAACTGGAATTGATCTCAGAAACCACCTAGACCCACCCCTTCATTTTAGAGACAAGGAAACTGAGACTCCTAAAGGGGAAGCAACCTACTATATAGAAAGTGAGTGACAGAGTCCGGATTTGAACCCAGGTCCTCTGGCTCCAAATCTAAAGCTTTTTCCACTGTATCACTCTTGTTTCTCATGCCACCTGGTAATTTCATTGGTTATTAATTCACACCTGAAGTATGAAATCAGCACTTCCTTTACCAGGACCAACTTATCACTTGGCACAGAATTTTACAGCTACTGTTACTTCATACAGTAATTAGTCCTTCCTTTTTTAACAGAACCTCCAGGGAATGGGATTGCTCTGCATGATGGCAAAGCCTCAACTTTGATTAAAATTCAGAGTGATCTGCTGATGTCTCTTGTTCCTTGACAGATCTGGGTCTCTGAGGTCTGCCATCTGTACTGCTTTAAAGATGGCTGTGGTCCACGGCCAGATCTGGCATATCAAAAAACAGATTTTGATCTCTCGGTGCCTTTTCAAGCACCTGGTCGATGATTTGGTTGCTAAAAAGGAACTTTTACAAAAGATGAAGGCCACACACTCCAAGAAAGGGAAACTTGTGAGAAAAGGGATATCCTTTTTAATTGGTTATGTGTTTAAAAAGCACAGTAAGATATTGCAAAATTTTATTTCCTCTGAAATGAAGAGCCAATGGTGTAGCTCTAGAAAAACAGAAACATTGTTTATGGTACTAAGATTTGGTACCATCTTTTTAGAAATTCATATGATATTATATAATAAGAGATACAAAGTATTCATAGTCTGGTCTAGTGATTCTACTACTAGGAAGATACTGTAAAAAGAATATTGACAGGGAAAAACAATTATCTATACAAAAACATTCCTAGGAGGCAGCGCAGTACAATGGAAAGAACAAAGAGTCTGGAGTGGGAAGCTGCCAATAAGGCGTTTCAATTGTGTCTGACCACCCCCATTTGGGGTTTTCTTGGCAAAGACACTGGAGTAGTCCACCATTTCCTTCTCCAGCTCATTTCACAGATGAGGAAACTGAGGCAAAGAGTGACTTTCCCAGGGTCACACAGCTGATAAGTGTCTTAGGCCAGATTTGAACTCAGGAAGATGAGTTTTCCAGACTCCAGGCCTGGTGCTCTATTCACTTGCACTGCCAAGCTGCCTTCAGTTGAAAGACCAAGGTACAAACCCAGACTCTGATGCCTACTCCATGTGTGACCTTGGGCAAATCACTCTAACTTCTCTTGGCTACAATACCCTGAAAAATGAGGGGACTGGAATTACTAGGTCTTTGAAGTCCCTTTCAGCTCAAGGTTTATGATCCTATGAACATTATTTGTCATAGCAAAAGAATGGAAACACCATATGCATCCAACAACTGGAGCATGGCTTGGGAAACTATGGTATATGTGTGTATCAATCTATCGATCAGTCAATGAGTATTTATTAAGCTACACACCAGGTACTGTGGATCAGCACTGGAGATACAAAAGAAGGCAAGCCACTAGATTCAGCAGAAACTCAATATATTATCAACTGATTGACTAACTTTCATGGACTCCTCATTTTTAATTGTTACTGTTGAGTCATTTCAGTCATGTCCAACTCTTTGTGACCCCATTTGGTGTTTTCTTGGCAAAGATACTAGGGTGGTCTGCCATTTCCTTCTCCAGCTCACTTTCCAGATGAGGAAACTGAGGTAAATTAAGGTTAAGTGACTTGCCCAGGGTCACACAGCTAATAAGTGTCTGAGACCAGATTTGAATTCAGAGTTTCCTGCCCCCAGACCCACCCCTCTATCCACAATACCACCTAGCTGCTTGAATTCATTATTATTAAAAGTGAACATATTTATTTAGCAATTCTCATTCTGGGATCTCAAAGCATTTTTCTAAGAATTTAAATAAATATAGACATAAGAATAGATTCCATCCCACTCACTAATATTTCTTTTCTAAATCATAATCTTCATTTTACCTGAAGGTTTTTAACCCATTCCTTAGCCATTTTCAAATTATCTTCATTAACTTCAGCAAGTTTCTCTTGCCAAGCAACAGCCTTACCATCAAACTTCACAAAATTGAATTTTTTTTTGAATACCAGCTGCTCCTGGAATAGACAAATGTTTTTCAACCATAAAATATTCATTTTCCCAACATAACAAAAGGTACTTTGGAAAATTCACAGAATGATAAATAAAAACCTAAGACAATGGAGTCAACGTTTTTAGTTGTGGATATTAAAATGATATTAAAAACCAATTCTTCAAAGTTAAAGGCATTTCTTTTCAGTAAAGCATTTATAGTTTGGATGCTGAAAACCCATGCTCAGAAACAGAAAGCAAACATTTGTGGTAAAAGTCATCTAGAAAGCTCTGCTTGCCTCATACCACAAACATCAAATCTTCTACCCTGGGGTCATGGAGGAAATCACAAAAGAATCAAAGTCCCTCCCATCAATGAGTTTTTAGAATAGAAAATTTCTAAAACCATGGGTGAGGATACAGTCCACGAGGCCTTCCAAACAAGAGGAAGACCTACTGATTTTGTCATTTTAAAAGGGTAAGGAGGAGCCCATCTGAAAGTTTTCCTTCAGAACCTAGACTCTGACCTCACACAATCCCTGCTTCCTCTTGCCCATATCTTTAAGAGCTCAGCTCCCCATTGGTCCCTTATCCCACAATAAATTATAATAGATTGAGACAATATTGCTAGTAAATGGGTCCCCCAAGTCAGGAGAAGTGACTGCTTTCTCTGACCTTTAAAAGCTGAAAAATCTTCTCTTTCACCAAAGGCAGTTTCCCCTTCATTGAATGAGATGTATCTATGAGAATGTAGATATAATCCTCATGCACCAGTCCAAAGAGACCTTGGCTCCCATTTTGTAGCCATTTAATCCTGGAGATAAGAGAGGGTAAGAGTTAACGGCGGGCAGGTGACCATAGTACGTTCCTGAAATCTTAAGGAACCATTCAGTGAGAAATTTAATAGATCTCCAAAGGCTACTTTTCCTCTACCTTCCCAAATGTCTGCAGGGGCTTTACTTATCCTCTCTGGGATAATTTTGCAACGGGTCTAACAATCTCTCTGCTTCCCCCAATCAGTGTACACACATTCAAGGAATACACACTTATTATAGATTCACATAAAACAAAATTAAGGAAATAGATTTGAAGAAGAAATAAATCTCTCTATTCATTCCAAAGCTATTCAACGGGAATAATGTCCACATTAATTATTATTGCCAATCATCTGAAGCAGGACGGGAAGGGAATAAACATGAAGATGGTGACTATTCTCTGCCAGCACTGGGCTAAGTGTTTACAAATATGATTTTATTTTATCCTCACAACAGTCCTGGGAGGTAGGTGCTACTAGCCCCTTTTTACAATTGAGGCAAACAGAGGTTAAGTAACTCTGTCCAGGCCCATACAACAAGGAAATGGCAAAGGGCAAGTCTGAACTCAGGTCTCCTTCTATATATTGATCCACCCAGCTACTAATTTGAGCCACCGTTCCATCTTATTTGTGAATAAAGAGATACCCAAGTACCACCCACATTCAAGCTGGCAATACCAGGCATTCTTCCAGACCTCATAAAACATATGGACAGTGTCAAAGGATGTGTGGATAATATTCTGTGACCAAGAACTCGGCCAGCTGTGTGAATGGGTCGTCTTCTGTTCTTCCTCCTCAGGCAACTTTAAAGAAACATGGAAATGAGAATCTGGCTATAGGCAAAACTATCACTCACAAAGCTCTTAAAAATTAAATGGGCCTCAGGAGACGAGACCACGCAGGATTGCTGGGTTAATATCCTCCCAAGTTCTGCTAATTCAACAAGGCTTTTCTTTATTTATTTAGGGAATATTGTCAGAGATTCCTCTGGCTCCTTGAGGCCTACATGTACTTCAGCTGAACTATTTCTAAACACTCAGGAATAAAACACACGGCTCTGGTTTCCAGGTAGAAGGTGAAAAGCCAACGAATGGTAAGGTCAGAGCAAGAGAGTCAGTCTCTCACACAGCTGTCACCCTTTTCCTTATAGGTGTATAAGTACTGACCAAACAATATCAGAGGTGGAGAACCTGCAACCTCGAGGCTACATGTGGTCCTTTAGGTCCTCAAGTGTGGCCCTTTGACTGAATCTCAACTTTAAAGAACAAATTCCCTTAATAAAAGGACTTGTTCTGTAAAACTTGGATTCAGCCAAAAGGCTGCACCCAAGGACCTAGAAGGGCATATGTGGCCTTGTGGCCATAGGTTTCCAACCACTGGCAGGTAGTCTAGTGGGTAAGGAGAAACTGAAGATCTTCATTAATACAGAATTAAAAGCCAGGTTAACAAAGGAATCAGTGAGAGGGCAGCCATCTGCCATCAGTGCTTTAAGGTCACCAAGCAGAAATTAATTGCATCCCAGGTGCTAGAAGAACTGGTATATATAATTTCTTAGTTACTGTCAGTAGCCTGAAAATGAAAAATCATGAAGAATGGGAGAAGGAGGCATCATAACGCTGGACGCTAACAAATGTCTTGATTTTTAAAAGGACATAGGAAGTAAGGTGTGTAGCAGATAGAGCGTTGGACCTGTCATCAGGAAGATCCATCAAAATCCTGCCTCACTAACTGTGTGATCTTGGGCAAATAACTTACCTTCTCTCAGTCTCACTTTCCCCATCTGTGAAATAGTCAGTCCCAAGTACAATGGTTCTTCACTCAAGGCTGATACACTAAAAAATGTTTTATTGACTCTATTTCCAATATAACTGGTTCCTTTTGTAATCTTGTGTCTTTAATTTTGCGCCCTTAAAAACATTCCTATGAGAAGGGGTCCATGGGCTTTGTAAGACTGCCAAAGGGGTCTGGGACACAAACAAGGTGAAAAACCTGTGGCCTAGTGTCACCTTTCCTGTAACAACAGAAATGGGGAATCCTTTAGATGCACTTGAGCATAAAACTGTCCACTCTCCCCATTCTGCCACCTCCAATAAAACCTATAGCTTTTACTCCTTCACCAAGAAGCTGATTGATAAAGATGATGGGGACCTAAGTGTCTCCACGTTAAGGAGGAGGAGTGATGGAGAACTTTCTGGAGGGGACCTCTTCAAAAGAAGAGTTTGGAGAAGACGCTGTCCTCCTCCTGCCCTGAAGATCATGGCGCCCAAAGTCCTCTTGATCTCCCTGGTTCTAACCTTCCCATGTCCATGCCCTAGGCATTTCAGTCCATTCCTTGTGTCTCCCTTGTGTGAAATAGAATGGGTCGCAATCATTTTATACATTACTGGCCTGACTCTGTTTGTGAAAAGCCCCCTTTAATTCCCTCTGCTGATGTTATGGCTCAGGACAGAAGCTACACCATTGATTGGGGCCCTGGAGCTTTGATTTCTGTTCCATTCTAAAAGCAACATTCATCAGTGAAAATAAATGAACATTTTATATTTAATATTCAGTTGCCTTTTATTACACATTTTCCACAGAAACTATTTTTGGCCAAGTTAATGATTTCATGTAACGGGAATGATCAGATAATACGGCAGAGAAGATTGAGTGGGTCTAGGAGACCTAGGTTCAGATCTCACCTCCAACAAAAACGGGCTATGTGACCCTGGGCAAATCATTGCTCTATGCATTGGTGCTCTTTAAAACTCTCTAAGACATTAAGTCACAGAGCCGTGTTGTGGTAGAGGCAGGAGTATGATAGTAAATGCTTAACAGCCGGCTCTCAAAAAAAAGGTTTAATCTGCATTCTTAGCATTTTCTCCAGTGCTTTCTTAAGTCTAGACAATCAAGAAAACATTAAATCATGCCCTGATATGTAGCATTTGATCATTTCCAATATGTAAAGTCACAGACTGAAAGCTTAGCAATGACTCTCTCCCTGTAGAAGCTGGCTCCAGCAAATCACCAATAGGAGTTTCTTCATCTGAGCCAATGAAATCAAATGTCTAGTTCTTATTCCCTAAGACTCTTCCCATCCACAGATCAAATCTAAAACTTATTATCTCTAAGATAGAAATGGAAATGGAAATGAAAAAAACCACATCAACATGTATTGGTTATATGCCTATTATATGCACAGCATTCTGTTAGGACTTTGGGGGGATAAAGAAGAAAAAAACCTACCCTTTGACCCAGCAATACCATTTCTAGGGCTGCATCCCAAAGAGATTATAAAAATGGGAAAAGAACCCACATGTACAAAAATATTTATAGCACTCTTTCTATGGTGGCAAAGAATTGGAAGTCGAGGAGATGTCCATCAATTGGGGAATGGCTGAACAAGTTTTAGTATATAAATGTAAAATAATACTATTGTGCTAATAAGAAATGATGAACAGGTAGACTTCAGAAAAACCTGGAAAGACTTTTATGAACTGATGCTGTGTGAAGTGAGCAGAACCAGAACACTGTTCACAGAAACAGCCACAGTGTGAGATGACTGACTTTGATAGTTAGCCCTTCTCAGTAATGCAAGGACCTAAAGCAATTCCAAAGGACCCATGATGGTAAATGCCAGCCACATCTGGACAAAGAGCTATGGATTTGGAATGCAAACCAAAGCAGACTATTTTCTTTTGTTTGTTTGTTTTTTCTTTCTCATAGTTTTTCCCATTCATTATAATTCTTCTATGGAACATAACTAATGTGAAAATGTGTTTAATAGGAATGTGTGTGTACAGCCATATCATATTGCATGCCATCTTGGGGAGTGAAGGTCAAAGGAGGGGGGAGAAAAATTTAAAACTTATGGAAGTGAATGCTGAAAACTAAAAATTAATTAATTAATTTTTTAAAAAAGAAAGTAAAAATGTGGTTGGCCTCAAGAACTTAAATAATATAGGTGGGAAGTTCATGACTCTCATGGTCTCCAAATCATGTTTTTATTCTTTCCAAGTGTCTTCATAATCCAAAGATAATTCTCCAAATACAGTCTCGAAATCACCAGGTTTGTTTTAGAAGTATCACAAACTTCAGAAATGAAATCTCTCATTACCACGCTTGTAGTCTATAATGACTGTTTCTGAGTATGGGATCCTTGGAAGGAGAATACAATGTAGCTTCTACCCCACAATTCGGAAATGGGATGATAACAGAATAGACAGTAGACATAAAGAGAATGACCCACACACCAAGAGAACCGTCAACTTGTGATGGGAAGCCTAAAATGAAGGTTGTGATCTTGGGAAACAGGAATCAGCCTGAGACAAAACAATCATGGAGTTCAAGTACAAAGGGCAGAGTCTCCTGACATTTGGCTGGGTGGGAAGTAGGGAACAGACAGACCCAGAGATTATATCCTGGTGTGATTTCTTTCCTTTATACCACCCTCAAGAGCACCTTCCCACCAGCCCAAGGGTACTCCTGAGGGTCACTGTTTATCATGTAGGACCAGTAGCTCATTAGCAAAGATGAGTCTAGCAGGTAAATCTATTATCAATCACGTGTCCTGCTCTAAGGGAATCTGGGCACTGGAAGAATAGGACTTGGGAAATGAAAGTTTAGATTGGGGGAGGGGGTAAGGTAGGGAAGACTGGAAGCATGAGGCTTCCCCTCCTACCACCCTGCAAGACAAGAGGACCATAGGAAGGCATTTGGTGGCTTGGGAATGGGAGCGCTGAAAGGGATGAAGGGTCTTCTGAAAGAATGGTGGCAGGGGAGGGAGGTTCACCCAAGAAGAACCCAGCCTGAACTAGGAGTACTTGAGTAAATAACCCTCCTGATAGATCATCTACAAGGGATCAGTTTATTATATTGTTAAAATAGGCTAAAGAACCCTGCCTGATTGCAAAATCTGACAAGGAGCTTAGGAGTCACATGTACCTCTTTTAAATTTGAGTAATAGGAAAATTGCATACAGCGTGTCAGTCTTTTGTGGTTTGATTTTATTCTTTCTGCAGGTGCCTTGAAATAGAATATTCAAGGACTCTGGTGATACTGCACAATGTCACTTAAGCATGAGAACAAAGGACATGAGACACTTGCAAATCATGTTCTGTAACGTATGACAGTAGTGTGTCAAACCTAATAACCACATCTTTCATTTACCTTTTTTTTTTAAAAGCAACATCACCCTGTTCTCCAGGAATGAAATTAAAGAAGGCCTAAAATCTGAGTTATCTGCCTGGTCCCAAATGCACCACACATTTAGGAAACATCAACCAATGGGTCCTTTTATTTGCACATCATCTGAATTGTAAAGACACCCAACCCAGTCACCAATGGTTCTTGCTTCATCATGCTTGCACACAACAAGGCTGAACCATTTTTGAAATGCCAGGAAAGAACTGAGCTGCTTTGCTTCTGAGAAAAAAAAAAAGCAACTAACCTTTTCTTAATCAGCTCCAAGGCACTGCTCATCTTTTCTTCATAGGCCTTGCATTTGTCTGCAGTGACATAAACATGGACCATAGTTCCATCCTTCCAGGGAGTGTGGACAAACTCGTTACAGTATTTTGCATGGACGTTTTTCTTGTTTGTCTCCTACGGGGAGAAGGACAACAACCAGCAAAAAGAAATCTTATGTTCCTAAAAGAATTTATGAGCAGCATATTGCAAGTATCAAGACATTCCTGGCATGACCATATGGAGCTCTACTACCTAATTTGCTTCTATAGTCATTAGGACTAGTCATGCTCTGAAAAATGACCGAAAGCATTGAATTAACCATCAATTTAGCATGCATATATTCAGTGTCTGTCTTCGTGCAAGCTACTATACTAGGTTCTGTGTGTAATACAAAATATAAGATACAGTTCCTACCCTCAAGGAGATTGGAAAGAAGGAAAAAAGGGAAGGAGGGAAGGATGGAAAGAAGGAAGGAAGGAAGGAAGAAGAGAGGGAGGGAAGGAGGGAGGGAAGGAAGGAAAGAAGGAAGGAAAAAACATTAAATACTTAACAATGTGCAAAGCACTGTGTTAAGCATTACATATAAAAGAGAAAGAACAAGACAGTCCATCCTTTCAAGAAGCTCAACTATAACGTGGAAAAATCAACATGCACCAAATACTAAACAACCGTCTTATTTGTTGATAAATTTCCTGAGGTTTGGCTTAACAGCTGGCTCCTCCTTATCTCTCCACAACCTTTATTAAAATGCTTTACGCATAATTAGGGGCTCCATAAATATTTGTTGAAGAAATGACTTATTATCCAATGGTTGGGTTTTTTTATAGTATGCTTTCCCTAAAACCTTAGTAAGACAGGCAGGGCCAATATCACCGTCTCCATTTTACCAGATGAAGGAGCTGATGATAAAGGACTTGGACATTGTCTCATGTCAGTTCTAGAATTTGAAACTGGGTCTCCTGACCCAAAGTCTAGGGAGGGCTTTCCTATCCAGATAGGAATGAATGGATGTTGGTACAGTTGTGGGAGCAAATGTCAAGTGAGTAAGATGTTGTTATAGGAGCCCAGAGAAAGGAGGGTGAGCTTTGGGATAGCCCAGTCAAGGAAGGATAGGTACACACACATGCTTTCCCATTATTCACCTCTTCATATTTGGAAAAGTGTAATAATAATCATGATAGCTAGTGTTTGTATATGATATATATCTACGTACGTGTGTATATGTGTGCATGTATGTATGTGTATATATGTGTGTATATGTGCATGTATGTATATGTGTATGTATGTGTGTATATTGTGTGTGTATGTGTATGCATGTATATGTGTATTATGTATGTGTGTATGTATATGTGCATGTATGTGTGTATATTGTGTATGTATATGTGTGTATATTGTGTATATGTGTGCATATGTATGTATGTATGCATGTATATGTGTATTATGTATGTGTGTGCATATGTATATGTGGGTATGGATGTGTGTGTATATGCATGCATGCACATGTGTGTATATGTGCATGTATGTATGTATAATGTGTATGCATGTATATGTGTATTATGTATGTGTGTATGTATATGTGCATGTATGTGTGTGTGTATTGTGTATGTATATGTGTGTATATTGTGTATGTGTGTATATGTATGTATGTGTATTTATGTATGCATGTATATGTGTATTATGTATGTGTGTGTATGTATATGCGGGTATGGATGTATGCGTGTATATGTATGCATGTACATGTGTGTATATGTGTGTAAACATGTATATGTGTGTATGCATGTATATATGTGTGTGTGTATATGTGGGTATGTGGGTATGTGGGTATGTGTATGTGTGTATGTATATGTGTATATGTATGTATATGTGTGTATCTGCTTGTGTGTATGTGTTTATGTTTATATATCCAAACTCAGACCCTTAATAGCTCTGTGACCCTGGGCAAATCATTAGCCTGTCTGCTTCAGTTTCCTCACCTATCAAATGGAAGGTAATAACAGACCCTGCAGTACAGGGGAGTTGAAGGATAAAGTAAGATCCACTATAGAAATACATACTGTATACACACACACACACACACATACCCCTACATACATACACACACACAGATATACATGCACATATATACATACATCTATAGATTTATACACACACACATACACATACACACATACAAATGTGTATGTGGTATATAAGGGGTCTAAGGCCAGATTTAAATTTACTGACTGACTCCAGGCCTGACTCCAGGCCCAATGCTCTATCCATGGGGCCACCTAGTTGCCTCATAAGTAGAGGCAAAAAGTCCCATCAAATTCATAGTCAAGAAACTCAAAGTACTGATCCAAGAAAGTAAATTTTTCAAGTACAGAAAATGCCTCAATATAGGGTAAATGTGACATATTCACATTCCACTATTACAAAACCAGATGAGACCCTATGGCATCTCATACCTTCTTTCGCTGGACTAACTAGGAAAAGTTTGTAGAAAGTTTTATTTTGCCATCAAATTAGATAGGAAAAAGTAAAACTGTACCTGGAAACCACTGCTGAGCCACAGGTGGTGAAAATGGGAGAAAAAAGCCTTACTGGTCAGCCAAGAGAAGATTTCAATTCCTCAAAGAAGAAACATGCCTTAGGCTCAGACGTGTGGTCAGAATGGGCAGCCACTCATGTACTGGGTGATTTTAAGGACTGTGGAAAGGGTGCACCTCGCCCCAGATACCTCTTTAGCCTTTTAGGTGGATAGTGGATAGAGTGCTGCACCTGGACTCAGGAAGACTTGAGTTTTTATCCAGCCTCAGACACTTAACCTGTTTGCCTCAGTTTCCCCAATTGTAAAATGGGGATAATAATAGCCCTCGCCTCACAGGGTTGTTGTAAGGATCAAATGAGACAGTATTTGCAAAGTGCTTAGCACAGCACCTGGAATGCAATGGGTGACAGAGAAATGCTTATCCCCTTCCCCTTCCCCTTCCCTCTTGGTGATAACTGAAATTAGAAACACGTGCTCTTTTTTCACTATATGTTAAAACACTCATTAAGAGATAATATTTCAAGCTGTATCAATCATTTAGTCTTTAGTGTGAATGAGTTTGCACAATCTTTTCCTTGGTGTAAAATCCGATCAATAAAAGAGAGTACTGTTCTGGCAAAAAGGGGATCTAATTCAAAGGGACTCTGGGGACCATGACCGTAAACTCTACCTGCTTCATGGTTTTGCTTCAGACCAATCCCTGTGAGCAGCAATTGCACTATTTCAGAGGAGAATACGGCTTTGTATGAGCCACTCCAAATACAAAAGTAAAGGTTGTTCCCTTCTTTTTAACTCGATATCTGAAAAAGGTGGGTTGGAGGTGGGAAGAAGCTAGAATTTAGCTTCACTAAGGTTCATGTCTCTATTCTACAACTTAATAGCAATACTATCTGGGGCAAATTATTCAGTCTCTAAGAGCCTTACTTTTCTCATCTGTAAGATGGGGATTGGGCAGTAATGTGGCACGGTGGATAGAGTGCCCTGCCTAGAATCAGAAAGACTCATCTTTGTGAGTTGAAATCTGGCCTCAGATACTGATTAGCTGTGTGACCCTGGACAAGTCACTTAACCCTATTTGGCTCACTTTTCTCATCTGCAAAATGGGCTGAAGAAGGAAATGGCAAACCGGTCCATTATCTTAGCCAAGAAAACCCCAAAGAGGGTCATGAAGAGTCACAACTTAACAACAATGACAAAAATCAGGATAATAATACAATGCTACTCAGTACCTCAAAGGGTTATTGTGAGATTTTTGTGTTATGCAATTATAACGCTTTAATAAGAAGCAGTATGGTGGGGTGTAGAGAGAGCAAGCCTCAGAGACAAGATAATCTGAGTTCAAGTCCCACTTCTGACACCTCCTAGTTGTGAGATTGGGTACAGGTTACTCAACCTTTCAATGTCCCTACACAATTGTCCAAGACTCTCAGTTGCAAAATGCTTATTGATCTGAATTGGTAGAAGGAATCTCCTTACTGGGAGTTACTTAAAATAATGAAATCATCTGCCTGACCAAAGGGGAAAAAAGGATATAATAATGTGAACTGCTACTATTACACTAAAAAGCCCTGACCTCAACACATTCAGTGAGGCATTGCGGCATGGTGAATCTAGAGAGTCAGAATAATTTAATTACTTTGCGAATTTGTATTAACCTCATCAGGACAGCTAGAGAGCACTACAACTAGTATATTTCTCAAAAGTATTCTCTACATGGAGCAGTGAATAGAGCATCAGCCCTGGAGTCAGGAGAATCTGAGTTCAAACCTAGCCTCAGTCAGACACTTAACACTTACTAGTCGTGTGACCTTGGGCAAGTCACTTAATCCCAATTGCCTTCCCCCTCCAAAAAAAAGCAAAAAAAAAAAACTACTCTCTACCAAGACAATATTTGACACACTGGGAGAATCCAGTTTCCTAATAACTGGGTACCTACTTTGTGGTGTTGGCCACCATTCAGTGGGACAGATAGGACAAGATATATTTTAAGGTTAAAAGAAGGACAATAATTTCAGTCTTTAGAGAAGTTCACTGATTGTAACTTGGGAGATCAGGCAGGCAAATTTTCTACCTAAACAAAGACCTGCTCCAGTGATCCGTTCTGTGTGGGGTTGATCCTAGGCTCTTGAATGAACATCAGTAGGGCCCAAGTTCTGACAAGTTCTACCATGCTGGAAAGAATTCAAGTATGGTCCCTGAAAGAGACTGAGTTTCCTTTCTGGAGAACAGCTTAGTAATAACAATTTAAGTAATGCTTACTACGTGGCAGGCACTGTACCAAGGACTTTATGACTATTATCTCATTTGATTCTCATTATAACTCTGGGATGTAGGTACTACTACTATCCCCATTTTGTAGTTGTTTAGTTGTTTCAGTCATGCCCAACTCTTCATGATCCCATTTGGAGATTTTTTGGCAAAGATATTGGAGCGGTTTGCCATTTCCTTCTCAAGCTCATTTTACAGATGAGTAAACTGAGGCAAAAATGGTTAAGTGGCTTGCTCAGGCTCACATAGCCATGAAATATCCAAGGTCAGATATGAACTCAGGAAGATGAGTTTTCCTGACTCCAGCCACCCTCTATCCACTGTCCTTCCTAGCTGCCCCATTTTACAGAAGTTCAATGACTTGCCCCAGATCACACAACTAGGAAGTATTAGAGGCCAGATTTGAATTCAGCTTTTCCTGATTCCAGGCCCCATCTCTCTCTATCCACTGCACCAACTAGCTGCCCCTTGGCCCTGACGACCCACAAAATAAAAATAAGAAATGGAAAAAGCAGAAGCCCCTTTGGGGACAGTGTTTTACATTGTTGTCCTGAAAATTATCATTCTCTGAAGTTTCTATTTCAGTTTTACTTTTAGTTCACTTATAACTGGACACCATTCAGTGTTTTAGTTTTTGTTTTCCCATACGGGGACATTTCTGAGAAATGTAAGGTGGAGATGCCGAATAAGAAAATCAGAAATGAATGGGAAGGGAAAAGAAGCAAAGAAAAGATTTACAGTCACGCTTCAAACCGCTTATTTTCCAGATGAGGAAATGAGGCCCAGAGAAGTCATGATTTGCCCAGGGTCACAAAGCTAAGAAGTAGCAGAAAGTCAAAACTTGAAGTGACATCTTCTGACTCCCAGATGCAATGCTCATCCCCTCTGCTTCTCTCAGAGAAGGACCAATCATCTTCGAGGAAATAATCCCAATTTCCAGCCTCCTGTCCCTCAAGCACCTGCCTCTATGCCGGCTTTTTCTTCACAAATACTTTGATTCTGCCCCTCCAACTCTGATTTTAATTAAGACCCTTCCAGTAGGAGTTAGAAAATGAATTTGGTCCCATGACCATAGAGAAGAGAAGAGAGTGAAGGAAAGAGCTTCTGATTCCTTGCACCATTTTCCCACTCTACTTACAGCACACGTCTGCAGGTACACGTTATCGGGTCTGCCTTTTATGTCAACGACTCCATCAACGTGGCGAAAAGAACATTGGGCAAGGACATCAAATGCCGTCAATTTCTGTGCTTTCAAGCCGTATTTCTCCAGCCACTTCTTAGAATCCAACATGTCTTCTAGTGATGGCTTAGGTGAGGGCTCTGATTTAGAAACACAGGTCATTAGCTAATTACATAAGCTGCTCTCTATGGAATCCACCTACTTTAACATCCTTCCTATCCTACCCACTAGCCTAAATACAGGTCACACTTCTGTACCCCACCCCTCCCCCAACCCAGCTTGTATGAAACATATGTTTTATAATGAAACTTCAGTGAGCACTATTTAAGGCCCTCTGATCTCCCTGACAGGGGCAGAAGCACGAAAAAGTGGTCCTCAAGTACCTTCCAGGAGCCTAATGCTGTCACTGCTTCAAGGCAAGGAAGACAGATTCTGACTGGAGAACCCTTGATACTGGGGGTCCCAAGGCAAAATCTTTGGACTTGCCCTCTCTGCTTTCTTCGCCAGGGTCTGTAGGAGACCACAAGGGGTAGGGGAAGAGAGGTGTGGGGAGGCGATCTAAGTCTCCCTCCTCAAGAGGGAGTTTGCACTTTGTCCCAAGGCTCATCTCCACTCCCTGTTTTTAGCCAGATGGCCCAGGGTGCGATGCCTGCTGGCAGCTACAGTTGCTCAGGTTTTTCATGGAATTCACTATACCAGAAAGGAAAAATATAACAGAGGAGAAAAGCAGAAATACGGAACTACTACATCCTACGTACATCTCTACACTCCCTGCTGTGGGATCGAAATTTTACGACTAAGCGTAGCGATAACCTGGAGGGTTATGATTGTAGACTAAAGAGACGAGGGAAGGGGGACCTGGGAGGGGAAGGAGGAGGAGAAAGGGAGAGGGGAAAGGGAAGGGAAAATGAGAGGGGAGAGGAAGAAAAGAGGACCAGGAGAGTCACCCAATCGCATTCTCAGCCTCCGTTGCTCCAAAAATCCCCTTTAAGTTCTGGGTTGTGAGTACTGGTAGGAAGCTTTCAATCACTCCAGGGGTAGGAAAATTTATCACCCACCATTCCCAGACAGCCTGGATTTTGCCTTAAGCCAAAATCGAGGTTGGTATGGGGTGAGAGGCGATAAAAGAAGGGACAGACAGCGGGCTACAAGATAAGTATTCTGGAGGTTGTCTGGAGACCTCGGTCAGAGTCTCAGCTCTCTCATGCCTTTGTTTCCTTGGAGAAGTCACTTCGTTTCCTCATCTGTAAAATAAGGAGATTTGACATCTCCTAGTAGCTAGGAGACCTCTAATCCCCTTGTAGCTCTAAAGTCCTACGATCCTAGAAATCTACATTTGCTCTGAGCATTAAAAAGTCTGCCCAGCCTGTAATAAAATGGCAGAGGAGGATGGGAGGAAAGGAAAAAGATGAAGGAAATAAAGGGATAGAGAAGACCTACCTGTTTCTCCACTATCATGTGGGGAGGGGAGGGAGGAGGGATCTGGCTACTATAGAGGTTTAGAATTGAAAGGTTTTCATTGGTTGTCTAGTTTACTCAATATTTGATTTCCAATAACGAGGAATTAACTTCCTCTTGGGAGAGCCCTTACAAGTTCTGGATAGTTTTAACTGTTGGCAAGCTTTTTCTTCAAGCTTAAATTTTCCTCTTTGTAACTTCCATCTACTTCAATCAGTCCCTCCTCCACAGGAGAGTCCTTCAAACACCTGAAGACAATTATGTCATGCCCCTTTCCCACTTCTGAGTCTGTTCTTAATGATTATCAACAGTTCCTTCATCTGATACTCAGATGGTACCACCAACCCATTACCCATCTCTGGATGCTGAACAGCTTCCAAATAACCTTCCTAAAATGTGGTACCCACAATTTAATATGATACTCCAGATGTGGCCCATCCTGGGCAGAGTATAACAGAAGTATCACCTCCTTAGTCCTAGAAGCTACACAACTCAATATAGCCCAAGGGAACAGAAGAAGAGAAGAGGAAAGAAAGAGAACAAGCATTTATATAAGTGTCTGCAATATACTAGAGGGCAGCTAGGTGGCACAGGGGATAGAGCACCAGACTTGGAGTCAGAAGACCTAAATTCAAATCTAGCCTCAGATACTTACTGGCTGTATGACCTTGGGCAAGTCACTTAATCATTTTTGCCTCAGTTTCCTCATCTGTAAAATGAGCTAGAGAAGGAAACGGCAAACCAATCTGGTATCTTTGCCAAGAAAACCTCAAGTGGAGTCACAAAGAGTCAGGACGCCTGAGCAACAGAAATGAGCAACAACCAATATTCTCTTCCGACCCTCGTAACAACCCTGGGAGGTAAGTGCTGTTATTACCCCCACTTTACAGCTGAGGAAACTGAGGCAGGCAGAGATTGAGTGACTGCCCAGGGTCACACAGCCAGTAACTACCTGAAGCTGGATTTGAACTCACGTCTTCTGACACCAGGCCGAGTATTCGATCCAGGATTTTTCTGTCATATCATAGTCTTGATTCATATTGAGTTTGTAGACCTTTTTCAAACATGTAGCTAAATATCTCTTCCCTACTTTGTGTTTTTAGGTGATTTCTTTTAAACTCAAATATAATACTTTTACATTTATTCTTACTAATCTGCATTTTATTTTATATTTATATCTGATTTGATCCTGACTGTGTGTCACCTACAAATGTTATAAGCATGCCATTTGCACTTTTATAAAAATCACTAAAAAAAAACCGTATTAAATTCATTTAAGACCTTTTCCAAAGACCACATTAAACAAACTCTTCAGTAACGACTCTTTGGCTCTGGTTATTTAGCCAGTTGCAAATCCATCTAATTATAATATTATCCATCTAATTATAATATTATCCACCTAATTACAATACTTCTATATCTCTTTATCTTTCTCAGAAGAATAACATGAGATAATTTATCAAATGCTTTGCTAAAATCTAGGAAAACAGTATCTGTGGTATTCCTCAGACTTACTTAGCAGTCTAGTAACCCTGTCAAAAAAAATGGAAATAAAACTAATCTTGCATGATTTATTCTTGACTAACACTAGAAGGACTAGGAATTGGTCACTTGATACAAGAATTTCAAAATATTTTTTGTAATTTACCATAATTTATTCTATTTAAAAAACCTACTTTAATTACAAGCAGATATTATAATTTTACTTTAAAATAAACATTTTTTCCTACTGTCTCTAGTGTGTGCTATTGCACTGTGTCAGGAGTGGGAAACCTGTGGCCTTGAGGTTACACGTGGCACTCTAGGTCCTCAAGTGCAGCCCTTGGACCTGAATCCAAACTTCATAGAACAAATCCCCTTAATAAAAGAATCTGTTCAGTAAAACTGGGACTCAGTCAAAAGGCCGCACCCAAGTATCTAGAGGGCCACATGTGACCTCAAAGTCTCAGGTTCCCTACCTTTTGTCAATTGACACAGCTTGATCCTTTGAAGTATTCTTACATTGTAGTCTTTGGGGCCACCATTCTGCATTTTTAGATGTTCTCTTTGATAATACTACTAGAATTTTTTCAGGAAACTAAATCAAACTCACTGGCCTAGAGACAAAACATTCCATTTTCTTCCCTCTTTTTGAAAATCAAGCTACTCTTTGCCTTCTTCCTTTCCTGTGACACCTCCCTCACGTGCCACAATCTTTCAAAAATCTCCGACAGAATGAAATGCAGGTAAGGAAGATGATTTTGAAAGTTCCACGTTGAATGGTTAATATGGACATAAGTTTTGCCTGACTTCAGATGTATAATGGTTATCATATCGCTTGCCTTCTCAATGTGTGGGGAAAGGGCTGGAGGGAGGGAGAGAATGTGAAACTGAAAATGTAAAAATGAATGTTAAAAAAAGGAAGTTATATGTTGAATTTCTTACACATTTAAAAGGAAAAGCAAAGGGTACAAAACAGATTCACGGTTTCTTGCACAATCTTTTTTTCTGTTCTATTTTGTATATGGAAATGCTTGCTTTATTTAGTGTTTGTTAAATACAGAATTTTAAAAATTAACACCCATCCTCCCCTACCCTTCAGCCCTGCCAGGATCTCTCTGATGGTAGCTCAGTAATCAGGAATGTAGTTCATCTGGGTGAAATGCATTGAAAACATCATGTGTTTCTCTTTTACTAGCTCCTTGCGAAGTGTGGAGTCAGGAGGACCTGGGATCAAATTCAGCCTCAGATTCTTACTAGCTATGTGACCCTGGACAAGTCACTTTACCTCTGTTTGCCTCAGTTTCCTCTGTTGTAAAGTGGAAACAATAGCAGCACCTACCTCGCAGGGTTGTTGTGAGAATCAAATGTGATAATACACGTAAAGCACTCAGCAGCGTCCATATAAATGCTTACTCTGTCTCTTCCCTTCCTACTTCATTATTTCATCAGTGGAAAGGAAAAACTGGTGAGGCTGAGCTTTGGATTTAATATAGTGCAATTTTTACATTTAATCTGGATGGAATATTCCTGGGATTGAGACAATAGGGGGACAAAGAAAGTATAAATTATAATATGTGTAGCACCTCTACAACCCTACAAATATGGAATATTCACTTTTAGGGGGAAATGACAGGTTTCTTCCCAAAAGCAGTTAATGCTTTTAACGTGTAGGTTTATGTAATTATTTTTCATTTTGTGAGGGTGTCATATGCACAGCAAAAATATTCATTTTTCCCCTTTCCAAGAGATTTTATGTGGCCACTTGCCTGTTAACTGGCTGGTGTTGTTTTGGCTGAGTAAGCAAGGTGTTAATGCTAGTGAGGAGAGGGGCAGTAGGGGAGGACCCATAAAGCTCTAAAATTAAAAAAAAGTCCGGGGGCCATCTCCAGTAATCTCGATCTATATCTCACCACTGGACCCAGATAGCTCTGGAGGAGAAAGTGAGGCTGGTGACTTTGCACAACCTTCCCTCACTTAAATCCAATTCACTTGCAAGTCATGGCATCACCTTCCTGATGTCACAGTCCTCTTTGGGAACGAAGCACAAACAAAAAACTCTAAAATCCAAGAAACAGGTTGAGTGAGACAAAGTCACAATTTCCTCACAATCTCTGCATTTTTGGTTTCCTAACCTCTAGCAGATTGCCCCAGTTCTAAATTCTCTAGTCTGAAAACTGGGTCAACTTGACCTTTTCAATCTCAGTGTCCTATAGATAATCCCATAACTGACCTGGCCTAGCTTTTGGGTTTTACCTGCTCGGATTGAGAATGACCCTTGGCCTAAGGGTTTCCCTAGTCAACTGTACATTTAAACCCTGCCCTACCATAAAAGATCCCATTTTAGCATGGTAGTCCACCTTAAGACCAATAGAGGACTCATTGAGCCCCACATTATGTTCTAGAAGATTTTTCTTTTGCTAAATGCTTATTTGAGGCTGAAAGTTGTCCCACAAAGTCATATTATCAAGGGAATAGTCCTCAAGATTGAAAGAAAGAAGGCCATAAGCATTAGCCTGGGCTGCACCTTTAAGCAGACCAATCCTCCAGTGCACATATGGTGTTGTTACCTGCCTACATGGAATGATATGAAGGATGCCAAATGGCCTACCTAACATCCTCTCCCCTCCAGCTTGCTAGGTTAGTCGATACTCCTTAAGGGTCCTCTGAAGACAAATCTAAATTTTCATTGGGATGAGTTATCATGTTACATGGACAACCTGGTCATTTACTGGGACAGTTTACGTGTGTGTGTGTGTGTGTGTGTGTGTGTGTGAGAGAGAGAGACAGAGAGAGAGAGAGAGAGACAGAGAGACAGAGAGAGACAGAGACAGAGAGAGAGAGAGAGAGAGAGAGAGAGAGAGAGAGAGAGAAAGAGAGAGAGAAAGAGACACACAAAGGCAGAAACACACAGAGAGAAATATAGAGAGACAGATACAGAGAGAGAAAGAGAGGTAATGTTCCTAATGCCCAAGAGTATTTATAAGCTTGCTGAACGGGGCAATGAACTAGTTAATTAGTGTATAAAGAGAAGCACACAGCAAATTAAGACATTGCCCTCCATTGTCATCCAATGGGAAAGTATACTGATAGAAAGAGAAAGGATGCATCCATTTGAAAGGATGGGAAAGGGGCTTAGGTAGAGAGGTAGTTATAAAAGGTTCTTAGCACTGGGCAATGCTGGGCCATAAAACATCCTGAAGTAAGAACACATCATTGGAGCCATAGTGACATATACTTTGATGTGTTAAGCCTACATCTGCAAGGCCAGTTTTTTTCATCCCATATACTTTACTTACAATCAGAGTAAACTACCAGATGGACAGTGATCTCTGAGTTATAATTTTGTGATATGGAGGAGAGGCAGGGATGGTGATGGTTAGAGATTAGCATATTTTCCCATTCAATGTTTTATTTGTTTGCTTGTTTGAAATAAAAACATAACTCTTTACATCAACAATTATGCACAAAACAATTTCTTTATTTAAATGGGCTGTGGAGTGAGAACAAACATATAAATCTAAACACAACATAAAATGAAGCCTTTATCACCAACCCTAAACCTTTCCTTCAATCGATGCTTAATCTAACCTGTCTTGCCCTTTCCCTCCCCTTCTCCCTCCAACAAGATTCAAATAGAACACTAACCTCCCTTGTATCTTTCTTGGAGATGTGCTGTCTAGGGGCTCACGTGGGACTCCAGAACTTCAAAGCAGTTAGCCATCAAAAGTCCTTTAGGACACTGGACTCTGTGGCCAGTCAGCTTCTCTCTATCCCAGCTACAACTTGTCAGTGTACAATTTAAGCAGTTCAATCTAATGAGAGGGACAATCTTAGGTGACGTTTCTAGCCTTCCTCATCAACTATATCACATTTCCAATCTTTTTAATATAAATATTCTGCCAGAGCATGGTAGCTATAAACCATGGAATAACTACTAAGAACTTAAAAAAATGAATTTCATGATAAGTGTGAAAAGTCTGTAACATGCTGTAAACAAGGAATTGGTAAGAAGCAGTGTAAAGGGTATGTAGGGGTATAAAGAGATGGACTAGTCACGTGGAAGATTGTTGTGTTTGTCCTTCTTTCTCAGAGAGGGCCATGACATCAGGGAGATGATGACATGACTTGCAATTGACTTTGATTTGGGAGAGGGAGGGCTGTGCAAAGTCACCAGCCTCACTTTCTCCTCCAGAGCCATCTGGATCCAGCGGCCAAATATTTGTCATGATAGCTGGAGATGGCCCAGGATGCAATGAGAGACCCTGGCCTTTTTACGCTAAGGTCTTTTCAGGTTCTCACTCTGAGTGGAACAACAAGAATGACCAATGGATAACTCATGTGTTCACTGGCAGTCTCAGGACATTAAAAGTACATGAGGCTAAAAGTACAGCATTGACATTGATAGGAGAAGTCATGGTGACTGCTTACCAAGGTTTTCCTCATTTCCTCTTCATCAACCATTTCCTCCTTTGATTGAGGCAGATTCAGAACATTAGTGCCAAGCTTCATTTATGAAAAATGAAATCACCATGAAGGAAAGCCAAGAATGTACTGGTAGCTCTGCTTTTCAGCAGAGAGAGGTCCGTCAAATGCCAGGTGCTTGCATCCCCCACCACAACGTTACCTTGTCTACACAATAGCCTTTGATATATATGAGGAATGATAGAATCCTGTTCCTCCAAGTGGCTGAGAAGCCTGTAACATGCTCCCCATCAAGTTCCACCCTCTTTGATACCCACCCAAATTCCTTCCCTCCTCAGGTTCATGGATTTCTACATACATGTCCATCTTCTTGATCTACAATGCTATCCTACTACTTTTGCTAACTAAACTTTCCCTCAGAGTCAAGGGAGCCCTTCTATTCTTGTTATTACTCAGTCACACTAAGACTCCATAACACTGGTGTCAAACTTCTCCCCTCAAGTTAAAGATTTCTAGTTCATTTTGTTAAACTCTGCCCCCCATGGGTGAAAAGCCATCTGGGATGACAAGCGCTATTTTTGCTTCTCTTCGCAATCACGGTCTCCTCTGAATATTATACTATACAATACATACTATACTAGTACCACAACTGTAATTTTTCCTTTGTCAGACCTACAGATCTCAATGACTTAGCAACTCATCTCTGGGCAATTCTTTTCCTCTTTCTTTTCCAGCTTAAAGTCCTGCTAGTAGGTCAGTCAGTGAGTAAACATTTATTAAGCACCTACTAGATGCCAGGCACAGTGCTAAACTCTAGGATATAAAGAAAGACAAAACAAAAACCCCAAAGGAAAAAAATCACTCTACACTCTCAAGGAGCGCACCTTCTAATGGTGGAGAAGACATGCAAACAACTATGTTCATATAAGATATATACATGACAAATTGGAGATAATCAGCAGAGGAAAGGCAGTAGCATTAAGGGAGATTAAGAGAGACTTTTGTAGAGGGTGGGATTTTAGTTGAGACTTAAGGAAGTCAGGGAGGCTGGGAGACAGAGATGAGGAGCGATAGAATCCCAGAAGGACAGCCAGCGGAAACAGCCAGAGTTGGGAAATGGAATATTTGTTGTGAGGAAGTAGGAGGTCACTGGACTGCAGTGCACAGGGCAGAGAATAAGGGGCTCAAAGAAGAGAAAAAGAGAAGGGACCTAGGTTATAGGGGGCTTTTAATGCCAAAGCAGAGGGTGTCATGTTTGATCCTGGAGGCAATAGGGAGCTACTGGAGTTTACTGAATGGTTGGGGAAAGGGGCAAAGAATGTTAACAGAATCAGAACCATGCTTTCAGGAAGATGAGTCTAACTGCTGGATAGAGGATGGACTGGAATGGGGAAGGGCTTGAGGCAAGATCAATTAGGAGGCAATTGCAATAAGCTAGTCTTGAGGTGATAAAGTCCTAGATCAAAGTCCTTAAATAAGTGCTCGATGAATGCTTATTGATTGGTCATCAATCACCTAGTCTCTAGGAAAATCTCTTCTTTTTGGTTAGTATGTGGCTCTGTTCCTGACCATCTTGAGTCATGGCTGCCTAATCGAAGGTAGCCAGGTGATGCAGTAGAGAGAGCAATGGGCCTGGAGTCAGAAAGACTCATCTTCCTGAGTTCCAATCTGTCCATAGCTGCTGCTGACTTGGGCAGTTCACTTAAAGCTCCAAGCTCTGAGATCCTCATCTGGAGAATGAAAGGGTTGGAATAGTTAACATCTAATGGCCTTCTCCACTCTAAATGTGTTCCCAAGAATTATTTGGGATCTTTGATCTCTTCCAGTTCTAGAGAGGCCTTTGCCCTCTGTGATAAGCTGGAGAACAAAGAGATATCCTTCTAGTCCTTGTACCTTGTCCTCCAATAAGCAAACCAATTTGCATTTAGTGCAGCTTTAATTGTTGATAGCTTATGGCAAAAGCAAAAACATTAGATGATCTCTTGAGACCATAGATCGGTCCCCAAGCACTCCTTCCATATATGTTAACATGGCTGTAACTTGTAGGTTGCCCCTAAACAACCTCTGACCAAAGGTTTGCTGTGCCTCTTTGTTAAGCTGAAGACTCTGTGACCACAGGTTCTGGAGTCCAGGCTCTTCTGGCCTGTCAAAGTTCTCATCTCCTGTCCTCCTTCTTCCAGGTTTCTACAGCCCTAGATATGGATAATCAGTGAGTTATCAGCAAATCCCAGCCAATGGACCTAATTGCCCACAGTGGAAGTCAGTCAGGTATTACTGAGAAGACCAGCTGGAAGAATGCCAAGTTCACTTACCAGGTTCTTCTCTCCTTTCCACCAATTTCTGGTTTCCTCTAGGGATACTTGTCTCAGATGAGACATTCCCTTCTGTAGTCAGAGAATCCAACATGAAGACAAACACAAAAGGAAAACATAATTGTAAAAAGTGTCATAGAGGCTAAAGCCCAGAATGAGTAAAGGCTTGAAAAAAATGTTAAGTGTAAAAAAAGGAATGTTTATAGTTGTGAAGAGGGATCAAGTGTCACGTCTGAAAGACAGCAAGCAAGTCAGTCTGGCTGGACCACAGAATGGATGAAGGCATTGTTGTTCAGTAGTTTTCAGTCATGTCTGACTCTCCACAACCCCATTTGGGGTTTTCTTGACAAAGATGCTGGAGTGGTTTGTCATTTCCTTCTCCAGCTCATTTGACAGATGAGGAAACTGAGACAAACAGGGTTAAGTGACTTGCCCAAGGTCACACAGCTAGTATAATTCTGAGATCAGACTTGAACTCAAGACAATTCATCTTCCTGACTCCAAGCTCAGCTCTCTATCCATTGGGTCACGTAGCTGCCCTGTGTGAAGGTGATTAATAGGCAGTAAGTGCAGAAACATAGGCTAGAGATAAGTTGTGAAGGGCTTTAAATGCCAAACAGAGGAGTTTGTATTTAATCCTACAGAAAATATAGGTAAGGCTCTGGGGCTTTTGAGCAGGGGAGTGACATCATTATGCTTAAGCTTTGGGAGTATCTCTTTGGCAGCTGTGTGAACAGATTAGTGAAGAGAAGGACCAGAGATAAGGAGACCAATTGGGAAGATAGGACATTAGTTCAGAGGAGTCTTAATAAGGACTTAAGCTAGGGCGATTACCCTAGTGAGTGGGAGACAAATGGAGAGAAAGGGACAGATATAAGACATATCAGAGGAGTGACAAGGGGAGTCAAGGGAGAGTGAAGAGCCTAAAATCACTCTGAAATTGCAAACTTGAGTGAAGGATTGGTTGTACCCTCAACAGAAATAGGGAAATTTGGGGTGGGGGACAAATAACAAGTTGTCTTTTGGACATGTTGAGTTTGAAATACCTATGGAACTCATCATCGACTTGTTTCAGTCATGTCCAACTCTCCCCTTGACCCCATTTGGGGTTTTCTTGGCAATGATACTGGAGTGTTCTGCTATCTCCTTCTCCGGCTCATTTTACAGATGAAGAACTGAAGTAAGCAAAGTTAAGTGACTTGCCCAGGGTCACACAACTAGTAAGTGTCTGAGGCTAGATTTGAACTTGGGTCCTCCTGACTCCAGGCCCAGCTCTCTATCCAATACACCACCTAGCTGCCTACAGTACAGTCCCCAAGAGGCAGTTTGTGATGAGGGGCTGGAGACGAGAAGACAAACTAGAGTTGAATGTATAGATTTGGGAGTCATCTGCTTAGAAATTATAATTGAGCCCACGGGATCTGACAACATCACCAAGATAGAATGTATAGAAAAAGCAAAGAAGGCTGAGGCTTAAACCTTGGGATGTACTGGCAATTAGGAAGTGACATCTTGGATTATATTCCAGCAAAAGAAACTGAGAAAGAATGATCTGACAGAGAGGAGAATCAAAAGAAAACAGAGTGGGACAGCTAGGTGATGCAATGAACAGAGCACTGGCCCTGGAGTCAGGAGGACCTCAGTTCAAATCCAGCCTCAGACACTTAACACTTAGTAACTGTGTGACCTTGGGCAAGTCACTTAACCTTAATTGCCCTGCCTTCTCCCCCCCCCCCAAAAAAAAGAAAGCAGAGTCATGAAAACACAGTGAGAAGAATATATCTAGGAAAAGAGGGTGGTCAACAGTATCAAATGTTACAGAGAGGTCAAAAAGAATGATGACTGAGAAAAAGTCATTGGACCTGGTAAGATAGTAATAAGTAATAATAATAATAATAGTAACAAGTAGCATTTATATAGTGGCAGGAACTATGCTGAGAGCTTTACTCATTTGCCCTTCACAACAGCCTTGGGAGATAGTTGCTAGTATTATCTGCATTTTACAGTTGAGAAAAACAAAGCAAACATAGTTTAAGTGACGTACCCAAGGCCACACCACGTCTGAGGTTGGATTTGGATCCAGGTCTTTCTGAATCTATGTTCAACGCTTTATCCACTGCTCCATCTAAGATATCTAAGCTCATGGAGAACCCCAAAGGTTCAAGTCTCAGGCCAGCTATGAGGGTAGGATGCATCATGGAAGACCAGTAGGGACATCATTGTAATGAGAGGCAGAGCTTTGTAGTGCCACTGAAATCATACAGTGTTATTTAAAGTCATCCTCTCAATAGCTGCTGCCGCCACACTGCCCTGGTGCATTGAAGGGTCAAGTTTGGCATGACAGCCAATTTTAGGCACACTGAGTGCAAACCAATTCAAGACACTTTGGTGGAAAACAAGGAGAAGAAAAACAGAGAAATGAGACAAGCGTTGAGGAAATGTAGGGAACTCTCAGAGTTAAATCAGGGCATGGATGGGATATGACTGGACCTGAGATTTCATTAGCATTGGGAGCCTCCAATGGAGAAACTCCCTCTGCCAGTGCTGAGAGGCATCTCCTCTGCAATTAATATTCTTAGAGACTTTTGGGGCATTGAGAGATTTTAGTGATTTGCCTAGGATTGTACAGCCACTGTGCGTCCCTTCCCTCCAAGATTGCCTCCTCCCGTCTGAATTGTATAATCTTGTCTATAAATGTTTTTGCTTGTGCTCTCTCCCTTTAGAACATGAGGTCCTTGTTGTCGGGGTCTCGGTGTAGTTTTGACTTTCTTCATATCCACAGTACTTAAAACAGTGCCTGGCACAGAGTAGGTGCCTAAAAAATGCTTGTTGTCATTATTATCATTATCATCCTTCTCCTTTTTCTCCTTCTCCCTCTCCTCTTCCTTCTTCTTTTCCTTCTTCTTTTCCTCTTTCTCCTTTTTCTCCTCCTTCTCCTTTTTCTTCTCCTCCTCTTCATTCTCCTCCTTCTAATTCTCTTCCTCTTCTTCCTCCTTCTGCTCTTCCTCCTCCCCTCCTCCTTCTCTTCCTCCTGCTCCTCCTCCTAATTCTCTTCCTCTTCCCCTTCTCCTCTTCCTTCTTCTCCTCTTCCTCATTTCCTCTTCCTTCTCCTTCTCCTCTTCCTCCTCCTCCTTCCCCTTTTCCTTCTCCTCCTCTTCCTCATCCCCTCTTCCTTCTCTTCCTTCTCTTCCTCCTGCTCCTCCTCCTAATTCTCTTCCTCTTCCTTTTCCTTCTTCTCTTCTTCCTCCTCTCCCTCCTCCTTCTTTTCTTTCTCCTTCTCTCCCTCCTTCTCTTCTTCCTCCTCTCCCCTCCTTCTCCTCCTTCTCCTTTTCCTCCTCTTCCTTCTTTTTCAAAAAGAAGTTAGGTGTTACAGGTGGATACAGCACTAAAACCAAAGTCAGGAAGCCCTGAATTTAAATCCTGTTTCAGACATTCACTAGCCATATGACCCTGAGAAATCACTTAATCCCTGTCTTAGTTCTACAGTTCTATCTGTAAAATAAGGATAATGATGACACTTTCTTCCCAGGTTTATTGTAAAAAGAAGTAAGAAAATGTTTGTAAAATTCTTTGGAAATTGTAAAATGTGAAATATTACTATTATTGTTATTTGTCCAAGGTGAGGTTTCAACCCAGGACTTCTTAACACTGGGACCATCTCTATACACCATACCACACTTCCTGTCAGAAAATAGAGACAAGAAATAAATACGATACATTGTAGAGATGCATATTTAGAAACAAATGTCCAGTCAGGAGTTTTCTGGGATGAAGTTTGTCACAGAGGTGTATTTGTTAGGCTAGTACCCACTAGTTTATATGCATGCTTTGGGATATTCAAGTATTTGCCATTTCTTTTACCTGCTAAAGCCCCCACTTAACTATTTTTTACTTTTTTAATCCTAAGGTTCAAAATACAGCTATAGTGAAGTTACAGACCAACATTTCACACTGTATACCAAGATAAGGTCAAAACGGGTACATGATTTATACATAAAGGGTGACACCATAAGCAGATTAAGAGAGTAAAATAGTTTATCTGTCAGATTTTGGACAAGGGAAGAATTTAGGACCAAAGAAGATGTGGAGAGGATTATAAACATAAAATAGACAATTTTGATTTTATAAAATTAAAAAGTTTTTGCACAAACAAAACCAATGCAACCAAAATTATAAAGAAAGCAGAAAACTGGGAGGAAATTTTTTGCAACAAGTGTGTCTGATAAAGGCCTCATTTCTCAAATATATAGAAAGCTGAGTCAAATTTTTAAAACTACAAGTTATTCTCCAATTGATAAATGGTCAAAGGATATGAACAAGTAGTTTTTGGATGAAGAAATAAAAGCTATCTATAGTCATATTTTAAAAAATGCTCTAAATCACTATTGGTTAGAGAAATGCAAATTAAAAACAACTCTGAGGTAATACCTCACACCTATCAGATTGGCTAATATGACAAAAAAGGGAAAATGTTGGATGTTGGAGGGTATATGGGAAAGCTGGGACATTAATATAATGATCCAATCATCCTGGAGAATAATTTAGAACTATGCCCAAAGGGCTATAAAAACTGTGAATATGCTTTGATCCAGAAACACCATTGCTAGGTCTATATCCCAAAGACATGCAAAAAAAGGGGGGGGGGGGGGAAGTAGCACTTTTTTGTGGTGGCTAAGCATTGGAAATCAAAGAGATTCCCTTCAATTAGGGAATGGTTAAACAAGCTGTGGTATATGGTTGTAATGGAATATTATTGTGCTAATAAAAAAATGACAAGCAGGATGATTTCAGAAAAACCTGGAAAGACTTACCTGACCTAATACATAGTGAAGTGAACAGAAGCAGGAGAATGTTGTATAGTAACACCAATGTTGTTCGATGAAGAACTATGAATGACTTAGTTATTCTCAACAATACAATGTTCCAAGATAATCCCAAAGGACTAATGATGAAGCATACTATCCGCCTCCAGAAAAAAAAAATTGGTACTGATCAAATATAGACTGTAATATGCTATTTTTCACTCTTTCATTTTTTCTTTTATTCAAGTCCTCTTGTATAAAATGACTAGAATGAAAACGTTTTACGTAATTGTACATGTATAACCTATATCTGACTGCTTACCATCTCCAGAAAAGGGGAGGGACAGAATCTGGAACTCAAAACTTTAAATAAAAATGTTAAAAAGGAAAAAAAAAAAGAAAAAGTCCAGCTATGGGACATAAGGGCTCCTTCAGATTGTGATTTTTGGACTACCCTCCTGTTGGTCGATGTTGGTCTCCACATAATTTTAGCCTTGACATTTTGATTAGCACCTCTCATCACATGACACTTTCCTTCTTGGAACATGCTAAGTTAAATGCATTACATCTCTGACATTCTGATCCATAAAACCTCCTTGTATGTAATACTTGATGAGGAAATTTTAATCTTCAATCTCTGTAGCTTTCCCCCCTTAACTTAGATGTTGATTTTTTTTTCTCTGAGAAATAACCTTATAGGGCATATGATTGGGTCACCAAAATCTCACCCTCTCTGGCATTTGCCCTTTTGATTTGTTAATCCTCCTCTTGAGGGCAGGTGTCACCAACTGATCTGAGAAAATGATACAACATGTCAGCCCTCTTACCTCAAGGTACTTCGGTTTCAGAGCCAAGTAGGTGGCAATGGAAGTCATATATAGAGGCAAAACCTACTCTAGTCTATGTTGTCCTTTTTTTTTCTTGGTCTAGACCTGTGATTTCATCCAGAAACCCCCTCCACCAATTCAAATCAAGTTTCTGTCTGTAATTTATAGTCTTAGAGAATTCCCTAGGAACAATGATTAAGTCACTAGTCCAAATATATGTCAGAGGCAGAGCCTGAATCCAAGTTTTCCTCACTCTAAGGTCTGCCTTTCTTCTATTCTCGACACCTGGGTTTCTACCTCAGGAAATATATCTTCCTTTGCCATTCATCATTTCATCAGGAAAATAGGCTTCCGTCCCCAGCCCCTCGCACCCTAAAACCCATGTCCTGTGTAAATGTCCTACCTATTCTTCCCTGAATCTCCAAATGATTTTTTAAAACACCTGCCTCTGCCCTTTGTAGCTTGAGACAGCAGGCCTCTGACCCCCATGACTTTATCCGAGGACTCAGTGTAAGTGAATGGCATCTCGCACCGCCTCGGGCTGAAGCAAAGGAATTGGAACTGAGGAGGAGCTCAGCCAGGCCTCTGGGGACCTGTCCTCAGAGATTCACATAACTTGGCATTACTTATTTACATTTAATATGCATGTATTTAAATAATCTTCCGGATGTTTTATTTTTCCCCCGGTATTTAGAAATAAATGAGACTGACACTGGCCTCCATCAACACCGGACATAAAGATTGGGAACTGTGTCTGGCAGCGTCCTGTCTCCTCCCTCATCGATTCCTATGATTCAGTCCCCATCAGCTGAAGTGAACCCCCCCTTCCCTGTTGTTACCTCCAATTCTCTCACCCGCATCTGGCTCAATCCTACGTCCTCCCAGTCTCCATCCGCCTCTTCCCTTCCCTTCTATTGTACCATCGTGAATGACTATTCCATCATGAACAAACTTTCCAATGAATCATACCAAGGGGATCTAAAACCCACATAATTCAACCCTTTTATCACAGAGATGGGAGGAAACAGAGGCTCAAGATGATTGAGTGACTCGCCCAAGGTCACAAAGGTAGTGTCAGAAACACGACTTGAACCTATGTTCTCTGATTCTAGAACCAATGCTCTTTCCACTGTAACACTTCACCCCAGATCCTTCTCTCTCACATTCATTCTCCAGCTCACTTTATAGATGAGGAAACTGAGGCAGATGGGGTTAAGTGACTCACCCAGGGTCACAGAGCTACCCATTGTACCACCCAGCTGCCCTGCAGCCTCATTCTGACCCCAAAATTCACACATTGGAGTATCCTTCCTCCTCTCCCTTTGAAGGGAAAGATCCCCCCAGAACCTTCATTTAATGAAAGCCCCTGGTGAACCCCGTCTCAGTTCCAGGCAGTGCTCTGATTTCCTCTATCATGCTCCCAGGTCAAGTACTTATTGTCTCTCCCCAATGCCTTTTTAGTGTTCTTTTAGGCATTGTATCCCCGTTAGAATGTAAACTCCTTAAAGGCAGGGACTGTCTTTCTACTTGTATCTCTATCCCCAATGCTTGGCACCGTGCTGGGCATATAAAGCACTTAATCAATGCTTATTAACTGACTTACTGAATGATTCAGTCACTTTTCCTCTTTTATCCAGGAGTTCCGGAAGTGACTCACAGTCTTCCTCCCCAATCCTGCCCTCACACCAGAAATGTCAGTATTCATGTCGATGTCTCACATACCACCGGGCCTCCCAATTCAACATCAGGCCTCAGTTCCCACAAGCTATGACTTTACTCCATCTCAACCACCCACAGAGATGCTGGTAGCTTATCTCTGAACATCCCTGTCAATCAGAACTTGGCACCTCAATGATCCTGACCTCAGACACTCCTCTTTTGGTCATGACCTCATACCATGTCTCTCTCTGCATCACTCCTACTAAATGTTATTTCTCCTTCTCAATGAACCTCCAATCCCTCTGCCCTTCCTGTTCTGTCTATTACCTCTGCACTGACCTCACTTCCTTCCCTTTGGCTGTCTTGACCATATAGATGATCACAATTATATGCTATCTTATGCCTTTGAATTCCCTGCTGGGTGGCTCAGTGGATAGATTTCCTAGCCTAGAGTTAGAAAGATTCATCTTCCTGAGTTCAAATTTGGCTTCAGACACTTACTAGCTGTGTGACACTGGACAAGTCACTTAACCCTGTTTGCCTCAGTTTCCTCATCTGTAAAATTAGCTGGAGAAGGAACTGGCAAACTGCTCCAGTATCCTTACCAAGAAACCCCAAATGGGGTCACGAAGAGTCAAACATGACTGAAAGGACTGAGCAACAACTGGTCTTACAGCCGATCTTCCCTTGCCAAACCACAGCCCCAGTTTGCTCCCAGTTTCTACCTTCTTTGTTCCTCCTCTCATGCTGCTGCACCACGAGAGGAAGTCACACAAACGCACATGAACTTGGTCCGTGAGAAGGTGAAATGGCCTAATCTCACCTGGAGCCCCACTGCTACAAGCAGTCTTTGTTTTCTGTGATTGACTGTTGAAGCTGCAACTGTTAACAAGCCTTTCCCGCCTCGACCTCCCGAGCAGCCTCCTCCGCTAATAAACAAATCAATGAGCTCCGTGTCTCAAAACCCCGTTATGTCGTGCCTGGCTTTTTAACCTGCGCATCTTCTGATTTTTATTTCATTTTCATTTATTTTTTGTCTTTATTAATTTGTTTACTTTTAGTTTACAAGATTCAGTTCCATAATCCCCTGAGTTTCAAATTTGTGTCTATTTTTTATCCAGTCTTTGAATAAAAGGTGACTTTTCCTCTTGACATTGTCAACCCCTCTTGTGTATCTTGATTTCACCCACCTACCCCCAAAGAAAATGACTGTATCTTTCCCACTCTTTATCATCTTTTACTCTCCTATGACCTGCTGTATCCTCTCAGCTGCTCCAAACATGACCAGATCTCCCCATATTCTCACAAAACCTTTATTTCGCTCTAACGATCCATCTAGCCATCATACTATATTTCTTTTTTCTTGTATGATCAAACCCTTAAAAGCTATCAGCATTTATAACCTCTACTTTCTTGACTCTGAAAAACTTACTACTCCCCATGCAATCTGGCTTCTGACTCTACCACTTAGGAGAAACTGTTCACTTCAAGGTTCCCAATCACTTTGACTGCCATGTCTGATACTCTTTTCTCAGTCTTCATCAAGCTTGCCCTCCCTACAGTTTTTGGTCACTGTTAATCATACTCTCCTCCTGGGTGTACTCTCCTCACTTCCCTTTCATTCCTCTGCTCTCCCTGGTTCTCTTTCTACCTCTCTGACCAAGCCTTCTCAGTCTCTCTGCTGAATCATTCTCAAAGTATGTATATCAACCAAAACTCTGTCCTTTTCTCTCTAAACTTCCCTTTTTCCAAATATTTCATCCATTCCAATCACTCTAATTATTCTATCTATGGTCTAGTTGTAGGACCAAGAGTCTCAACCCCTCAGGACCTCCCAGATAACTGTTTGTGAATTGTAGATGAAGTTTCTGATCTACACCGATAAAGGGAGTTTTTCACACCAGAAGCTCCCCATACCATGGAAAACACATGCCTCAACCTTAACCCTTTCCCTCCCAAGAAGCAACAACCACAACATAAACTCTTAGATGGTAAGCTCATTGGGGGCAGAGACTGTTCATTGTTGGATCCCAGAACCAAGTGCAGTCCTTTGCACAGAGTAGGTGTTTCATGAACATTTGGACCATTACATAGATGCCATTTTGTATTCGTGGCCCATTGAAATCTTACATTTCCTACTTTATTTGATTGGCAGGCATCCTAGAGAAGTAAACAGATCCAAGAGCTCTATAAATCAAGTCTCTCCTCTTTCAGACTCTAAGTCAGCCCTATAATAAAACAGTTGTTCCCTTTGTGGGAAACCAATGTCTCATCAAAAAGCTGATTCAACACATTGCCACTGGTGGAAATATACTGTGCACAATACATTTTCCCCCATTTTTACCAGTAAATAAAGAGCTGATTAACAGAAATATACCGATATTGCTGCAAGCTCACTATGGGAACTCGGTTTTTTGTGTCAATATTTTCTACTCATATCTGGGTAGACTCAAGGGACTGCTGATAAATATTTAACAACCGGCTTGGGGGTAGGGGGCAGGAGTGTATGCACATGATACACTTTTAAGTTTGATCCAAATTACTGACATTTTCTCCAACGCTTTCTTAACTCTAGATAGTCAACAAAACAATACTGGAGATTTTAGTTGATTTTGAAGCAAAAGTCCTGGTACATTTGTTTAAAGTGTTAGCAAAGGGTTAAATTAAATCAGCTATATGATCTGTGGTGAGCAGATAAGTGTGGACAAAAACTGGCCATGGTCCAAATAATGCCTCCATCAAATGAGTGAAAGACCCTCACCTTTGGCCCTGAGATACCCTTATGTGAAATGAATTGGAAGAAAGAATGGGCCCTCTGCCAGAGCTTTTCCCCTGAAGAAATATTTCTAACAGAAACTAACCCCAACCTTATAGGACTTGCTTATTAGGGAAGGTGGGAGACAAAGAAGGGGAGGGAAGTTAAGTGCTACCCTCTTCTGACCCCTATTCTCCACATGGCTTAAGCACAGCTGGCAAAGGCTTTAGGGGAGCATCCAAAGGCAGCATATGCTAATGTAGTAGAATTTATGTTCATGATCCCTCCGAGGGAGAGGGAAGAGTAAAAGGGAGAGGTCTCACGCACAAGGTTTTCCTCGTGGGTAATGCTCATA
Organism: Pseudochirops cupreus; assembly: GCA_028627135.1. Taxonomy (NCBI): domain Eukaryota; kingdom Metazoa; phylum Chordata; class Mammalia; order Diprotodontia; family Pseudocheiridae; genus Pseudochirops; species Pseudochirops cupreus. The sequence continues at coordinate 207,575,664 of CM053580.1, forward strand.
CAGGAATAAACTGCTTTTAAAACTAGTCTCTTCTAGTCTGATTATCTTTGCAATCTCTAAAATTGTAACCAAGATTGATAGAGATAGATAGGTATGTACATATGTATATATATTAATATATGAGTGTATATAAAAATACATTGTGTATTGTGCAAATATATACACAGATATATGTATGTGCATATATAAAATACGTGTATGTGTGTACACATATATGAATATGTATGTGTCATACTAGATATAAAATTTGTGTGCACGTATATGCACGTGTGTGAATGTGTGCGCATACATGTCTATATAAAACATTGTGTACATGTGTATGTATATATGTGTTTATGTATATATAATACATTGTGTGAATATATAAAGATAAATGTGTGTGGATATATATTTATATAGGTTAGCTTTTATATATATATATATATATATATATATATATATATATACACACACAGATTTCTGTGGTTTAGTTTTTATATGTATATGCACATATATGTTGCTTAGCAAAGCATGTGTGTGTGTCTGTGGAGCAGGGGAGCCATTAGTGGAGCAGGGGAAATTCAGGGCACAGGCCGGTGTGTCCATATTTCAGATCTGCCACTGTGTGATGGGTAGGGGGAAAACGGGGGTGAACGGGAGAGAAGGGAGAGGGGAGGTAGGGAGAAGGGGAGAATGGATGCTATATATATCCTCACACACTTGCTTAGCTAAACAATATTTCTAGACAAAGAAGGCAAGTCTCTTGAGCACTCTATATCAACCTAATAATAAGTCGCAGGTACAGGACACTATAAATAATATAAACCCTGCAGTAAACACATCTCCAGGATAGCCCTGAGCCTCTCCTTCCTCTCTTGGGTGGCAGACTCTTTCTGGTAAGTACCTTCTTTTCTCTCCCATCTTATCTCCCACTCCAATAAAATGTTCTTCATTTTCTCCACCCTCAAGCCTCAGGCCAAATGAACTTGGAGATTGGTTCCAGGATCCACAACCTCATATAAAAATTCTTGGCCTAAAGTAACCCTCCACCCCAGTTATAATGAGATTCTCTCCTCCCTCTCCCTTCTCTCCCATCCCCCCCTTCCCTACATCCATCATACGCTGGCAGATCTGAAATATGGAAACTCTGGCCTGTGCCCTGAATCTCATCTGCTCTAATCAAAGGAGGGGGAAAGAACTCAAAGGGGCATATCCCCTCCTCAGATTCAGGAAAGCCTTAACTTAAATTGCCTTCACTCATAAAAACACCACAGGCTATCTTCTAGGCTGTAAGTAATTTATTCATGTGGTCATTCTTTTATTTTCTAAGATAAAGAAAAAAATTAAGATAACTACATCAGGTTGTCTGGGGAAGAGGAAAAAAAGTGGATTAACTGGATAAGCAATCCTATTTCATGCCTTTTAGGTGCTGCTGATATCATTAAGAAAAGGAACCAGGTTTCAGGCCTTTAAAACTGAGGGAGGCTGGGCCATTCAAAAATAAATTACATCAGGGGAGTTTGGGGGGCTGTGAGTCACTGCATGAGAGTGCACGGTTCTCTTCCTCATCCTGCCATCGCCCACATCTGAAACTGAAGTCACCAGGGCCCAGGTAGGAAGTGCTAGGAGAAATACATACACAGATCTGTGTGTGCATATATAAAATATGTGTATTTGTGTGTACACATATGTGAATATGTAGGCATGTCATACTAGAGATAAAATATGTGTGCACACATGTGCATCATACACATATAAATATATGTGCACATGTGTATCATGCATATATAAATGTGTGTACAAGTGTGTGTCATACATATATGAATATATGTGCACTGTGTATCATATATAAACATGTGTGCACATGTGAATTGTGTTGTGTACATGTGTGCACGTGTGTGTATGTATATATAACACATTTTGTATATGTGTATATATATTGTGTATGTGTGTATGTATGTGTTTATATATAATATATTGTGTGAAAATATAAAGATAAATGTGTGTGAATATATATTTATATAGGTTAGCTTTTATATATATACATATATTTCTGTGGTTTAGTTTTTATATGTATACACACATATATGTTGCTTAGCAAAGCATGTGTGTGTCTGTGTGTGTGTCTGTGGAGTAGGGGAGCCATTAGTAGAGCAGGCGGAACTCAGGGCACAAGACGATGTGTCCACATTTCAGATCTACCACTGTATGATGGGTAGGGGAAAAGGGGGGTGAACAGGAGAGAAGGGAGAGGGGAACTAGGGAGGATCTGCGTTCGAATGCGGCCTCAGACACGTGACACTTACAGGCTGTGTGACCTTGGGCAAGTCACTTAACCTCAATCGCTCTGCTTTCCCCCCACCCTCCAAAAAGCAAGAAATTGGTAAGCAATACATAATTAAATACTTACTATGATCCAGGCATTGTGTAACTCTCTTACAGAGGAATAATGGCAGGCATTTAGATGATGCTTTAAGGTTTGCGGAGAGCTTTATATTTACTATCTCAGTTGATCCTCACAACACCCTGTGAGCTGGGTACTATTATTATCCCCATTTCAAGGATGAGAAAACTGAAGCAAAAAGCGACTTCACAGAGCTAGTCAGACTCCAAAGCGAGATTTCGCCTTCCAGACTTTCCTGAGTCCAAGTACAGCACTATCTATGCCACCCAGTTGCCTAGATAAAATGATGTAGAGTCAGAAATTTAGAATTAAAAAGGGTGGAGGGCAACTAGTGTAACTCCTTTATTTTACAGATGAGGAAACCAAAGTCCATTTGAAAGAGGCAAAGAGACTTGCCCAAGGTCTCCTAGACAGTAAGTAGCAAAGCTAGGATTCAAACCCAGATCTCCTTCCATTTCTCCATTTCATCCCCATGCCAGTCTGAAGATCACATAATTCAGAGGTGCACTCCTGTGACTTAAAGTTTTATTTCGGCATGAAAACACCCATACCCACGGAAAGAATTTCATCAAGGCATTTAAAACCCAGTGTAAATCAATTGATCAGATCCTTTTTGGGGAGCAGGTTGGGATCCTGAGAGCAGGGAGAAAACAGAGGTGCCCAGAGTCTGTGTGAGGGCTCATTGCTACACCAAGAAGTCTTAAAGGGACAGGTAGGAGGGCACTGCAAATTTCACATGTCTGGTAGGGCTGGCTCCATGTGCAAGTGAATACTTCCCAAGCATCCTTTTACATAATGTCACTGAATGCTAGAGCCCATAAGAGGTGCTCCAAGTCTAAGCCTACCATTGGAGTCTCCCAACTCTTCTGTACAATCACAAACACTCTTAGAAAGCTGGGAAAAATCTCCCCTGGAGTGCTCTGAAGTGATGAAACCCATATTTAGGGCTGATGGGACCACTTTGCTTCGTTTTGTTTTAATTTTTAATTATTTTTACTTATTGCATTAAACATTTCCCAATAACATGTAAAAAAAATTTAATAAAAAAAATTTAACAACCATTTTTTAAAATTTTGAGTCCCAAATTCTCTCCTGCCCCTCCCCCTCCTAAAGAAGACAAACAATTTGATATCAATTACACATGTGAAGCCGTGCACTTTCTCTACTAGAATAAAAGAACTGCCATTTAAGCAGTTAAACTCCCAAGCAACTTAACTAGCTTCCCCCAGTCTTGCAAAATGTGGGAATGTGAATAGAGTGTTATTTTGTGAGTTGGTTTGTTGGTTTCAGACTGGAGAGTAGCCATAAACACCACCTACCACGGCTGGCTTCTGAACCTTCAGGTTTCATGGCATCATCAACAACCTTCTGGATCCGTGCCAATGTGTTTCGAGCTTCCTCCAGCTCTCTCCAGATCACATACACGTCCTCTCTGACCCCAGCTCCTAGGATGGGGGATACACAGAACTGAGCAGTCAGCTGGGGCAATATAAAATTAGCCCACTGGAGCTAATTTTGACTGAATCCAAGTTTTACAGAACAAATCCTTTTATTAAGGGCATTCGTTCTGTGAAGTTTGGATTCAGTCAAAGGGCCACACTTGAGGGCCACATGTGGCCTTGAGGCCGCAGATTCCCCACCCCTGCACTAGAACAGGAGTTAATAGTACTTTTATTAATAATATGTGTAGAACAGGAATCCTTTAACGTATAGAACAGATCAACTCCTGCAAGATTCTGGTACATTTCTTCATGTTCAGGTCTAATTTCCCTAATAGCCTCCACTATAAATTTCATCCCTATGGAAAAGCTTAAGACCCTTGAAGTCCACCTAAAGAAAAAATGACGATTAAAAGAAGGGAAAAAAAATAATTTTCTGATGGAAATATTGATGTTGATCAAAAGATTGAACCTGAAAAATACTAGAAACGGGGGTCATGGCTGTGGGAGCTGATGATGTAAGGGAGATGTAATGGTTTTGTGATTTATCTGAATTTCTTTTTTTTTTTAATTTAAGTATATTTCCATAGTTGTGAACTATAAGACCACCTTAACACTTCTAATTTATAATTAATTTTTTATTATGAAATTCATAACTCAACAAAAATTATCAAAAAAACAGGCAAAACAAGCAAAATCTTACCCCTATCTCTAGGTTTTATAACAGATGGCAGGATGTTGTTATAAGAAGTCAGGAGGGCCTGGGTTCAAATTTTGCCTCAAACATGTTACAGGGGTGTGAACTTGCTTTAATTTTCCTATGCCTTAGTTTTCTCAACTATAAACTGAGGAGGTTGGATTCAGTGGCCTGTAAGGGACCCTTCCCACTCCAAATCTCCCGCTCTGTGTTTGTTCTTCATTTCTCTTCAGATCTTCTAGAAGTTCTATCACCTTTGAGCCCATTTTCCTTCCTTCCTTTTTTCCTTTTTTCATAAAAACACAGAACTTTAGCATTGGAAGGGACTTTAGGGTCTCTTGGACCAATATATACCTAAAAGAAATGTCTATATTATAGTAGCTGGAAAGTGGTCATGCAGGCTCGACTTGAAGATCTCCAATAAGGAGAATGAACCCACCATCTTCCAAAGAGCAATCTGTTCTAATTCCTGCCTCCAAACAGGACGTTTTCCCAATATCAAGCCTAAATTTACATCTTTGCAACTCTCATCCATTGCTCCTGGTTCCGTCCTCTTGTTTTAAACCAAGTGAATCTTATTACTCTTATACCTGACATTCTTTTAAATACTTAAAGACAGATATCATATTCCCAGAGTCTTTTCTCCTCTTTCCTTAATATGATTGTAATCAGTGTGTGTATAGTTCTCATTTGCTGATTTCACTCTATTAATCTTAATAAATTCTTGCTGACTTATGAGAATATGGCACAGTGGACAGTAAAGTGGCTTCCTCCAAGCCAGGAAAGCCTAGAGGTAGACTTTCCTCTGACACACACTGGCACTATGACCTTGGGCAAGTCTCTAAGTACTCTAAGAAAGTCTTTGATAAGATGAAGTTGAGAAGAAAGTTCCAGCCTGTATTCACTCTCTATACCAATGGAATAGTCCTTATCAATCTTGTCTCTCCACATTCCTTATCTCTTCCCAATTATCTTTTGTTTGTTTTTGCCAGTTCTATGATTTCATCTTAAGAGAGTTACATGGGGCCAACAAGAGGCCACTATATGTGAGATCTGAGCCTAGATCTTCCTGACTCCAAAGCTAGTTCTCTAGCTACTCTGCCCATGCTAATTCTCATTTATCATTTTCATGGCACCATAAAACTCCTGTACATTTTGTTGTTCAGTCGTTTCAGCTGTGAAGGATTTTTTGTGACCCCATTTGGGGGTTTCTTGCCAAATATACTGGAATGGTTTGCTATTTCTCAGTTCATTTTATAAATGGGGAAACTGAGGCAAACAGGGTGAAGTGACTTACCCAGGGTCATATAGCTACTAAGTGTCTGAAACCTTATTTTAACTCAGGAGGTGAGTCTTCCCTCCAGTACATTAACCTACTACGATTTATCCAGCTGTTCTTCAGTTATTGGACTGCAAATTGATTCCATCTTTGCTACTGTGAATAGCACAGCTATGAATATTTGGATAGAGGTAGTTTGTTTTTTCCCATTTTATGATTTGGGGGGCAGTTAGAATTTTCACAAAAGAATAACTGATTCAAAAGGTATGATCAGCTTTGTGATTCCATGTATTGCTATGCCATTTTCCAAAATGACCACCCTAATCAGGAGTTCCATGAACAAAGCAGTATAACACATCTGTTTCTCCACAGTCCTACCAACACTGGGTTTTATAAATTCTTTATATTATTCCCATTCTAGTGGATGAAAGGCAGTATCATAAGGCTGTCTGAATTCATATTGCTCTGATTATTAGAGAATATAAGCATTTTTTGGTTATTATTTCCTCTTTCATAAGTTGTCTTTTCATATCAATTGACCACTGTTTGACTGGGGAATGTGAATTATCATTCTTATATATCAGCTCCCTGTAGCTTCAGGAAACTATCCCTTTAGCTGGCATACTAACTTGCAAAAATGTTGCCAATCTGTTTCATGTTTAATTTGAGATGTAATTGCTTTTTTTATACAAAATCTGTTTCTCTTTATAGAAGCAAACCTACAAATTTTGTCTCCCTCTTGACAAGTAGCTACCCACCGTTCCTAGAGATTTCTTTTACCTTCCTGGTCCTAGCTTACAAACCATTTTCCCTGAGCCACTCCGGCCCATTGCTTAGACTTAAAAAACTGGTTTGCTTCAATGCTGCACATACCAATCACTTTAAATTTTCTTACAAGAATGCTAAGGGATTTAGCTAAGAAGAAATTCGACTGATCCCCAGATGGCTTGTAAGCTATCCAATTTCTGGTCACAGACATAATTTTCCTAGTGATATGAGCTGCTCTCAGGTTTCCCTTGTATAGTCCTGGTCCACCACAAAATGTTCCACAATCTCCCCTAAAGTTAAAACCCTGTATTTTGGCGAGCTATTCTAATGATACAGGCGTAAAGAAAATATCAACCACTAAGGTACTTGCTGGGCTAAATAGGACAAAATGTTTTTATTTGTAGCGAGAGAGACAGAGAAGAAGAGACAGAGAGCAAGGAAAAGACAGATAGGAAGGAAGGAAGGAAAGAAAGAAAGAAAGAAAAAGAAAGAAAATAAGAAAGAAAGAAGGAAAAAAGAAAGAAAGAAAGGAGAGAAAGAGAGAGAAAGAAAGAAAGAAGCAAAACTAGAGGGAAAATAAAGTTCCTCCCACTTAGGGGTTAGTCAAAAGAAATAGTATTAATAGCTTCAACTCAGAAAGAAGGAAGTGACAAGCCTCAGACACAAAACCTGTCCACCAAGGCTTTACAGCTATCAATAGCTTGGGGAATGAAATCTTACATGAACCCAGCTCTATACCAAAACACTAAAAATATAAGCACTTTGCTGCCAAATATGATCCTTAAAACCACAGCTCTTTCCTATTGCTGTGACTATGAGGCTGGTTTGCATTTGGCTGCTAAAATGCTCTGGTGTTAAATAGCAGTCTGCTCTCTAGAAAAAAAAAAGTAGTTCCAAATGCTCTGAGACTTGCTTTCTCTCATGGATCCACTGAGTAACCGTTTACGTAGGAGGAAGCCATAAGTAAATATGAAAAGAAAACCACCAGAAGAAATGAATTACAAATCCCTGGAGGCAGCAGTGACAAGCTCTCTAGCCGGTTCTCAAGCATTCATCAGGTACACGTAAGACTACCCCTTGGCATGCTCAGTGTTGCCACAGCATTTGAAAGGCCTTAGAACTTCTGCAAAAAGTTGTCTGGGAAAGTATCGGTTTCCTTCTCATGTTTTTATCAAGCATATACTCGATACATGCATAAGCCACCCTTATAAAGATTTAATAAAGATGTAGAAAGCAGACATGCACATAAAAAAACAACCAAAATAAAAAATAAAATGAATTATGAAAACACATATGAAGTGTTACAAAGCTATGTTAGCAGAACCAGGACTGTATGTACATTGATTGTGAGAGAAGGAAGGAAGGAAGGAAGGAGGGAAGGAGGGAAGGAGGGAGGGAGGGAAGGAGAGAAGGAGGAAAGGAAAAAGGAAAAAGGAAAGGATGGAGGGAAGGAGGAAGGGAGGGAGGGAGGAGGGAGGGAGAAAAACAAAGAACCATAGAGAGAAAAAAGAGAGAAAAAAAAACTTTACAAGTACACAAATGGTTGTTGTTGAATTGTTTTTAGCTGTATCCAAATCTTCAAGACCCCATTTGGTTTCTTGGCAAAGACACTGGAGTAGTTTGCTGTTTCCTTCTCCAGCTCATTTTACAGATGAGTAAACTGAGGCAAACAAGGTAAAATGACTTGCTCAGAGCTACCCAGAAAGAAAGTGTCTGAAGCAGGATTTGAACTCAGGATGATGAGTCTTCCTGACTCCAGGACTGGTGTACTACCCCCTATGCCACCTAGCCCAAATGGTTATAGAAGAGAACACAAAACTGACGTTTTATTGCTTCATTTATTAACTTGATTTCAATTTTATAAAACATATGGTAAAATATTATTTGGGTCTTTTTCTTGATTAAGCTATAAATGATTTGAATTAAGTGGTTTAATTTAGAAATGTACCCCCATATTTAGCTCAGCTATTGGTTTTATTAAATGTAAATACTATACTTACAGTACAAATAATAAATTTTATAAAATAAAAAAGCTGTTGGGCCAATAGATGCTGATGTTTTCTTGGTCACCATTTTTTTTTTGTCAAAGCACCATTCACAATCTTTTCAATCTGTGAGTGCCTCAAAATTGCGTCACCTCCAGCAGAAATTTCTTCTTTATATCAGTCAACAAGAATTTCTTAAAACTTACTATGTGCCAAGAACCATGTTAAGAAGTGCTGGGTATACAAAGAAAGACTCTGCCCTCAAGGTCCCCTCCCATTCTAATGCAAACAACGATGTATGAACAACATATGCAGGATAACATATCTGGCCAGGTAAAGTTACCCTTCCTGACTTCTTCAGTTCATTGCTACTTTCTCACATGGTACATCAAATATTGACGTGGTGGAGTCCAAACAAGCTGGTTTCACTACAGTTGCCAATGAGAATAAAACGCTATAAAAATAGCAACCCTCTTCTATTTCTTGTCTGGTTTTTTGCACTCCTACCAGTTTTCAAGTACAAATGCACTCAGCATGATCTAGCTTGACTAGAACTCATACCAAAGTACCTATAGGTTGATTTTTTGCTTAACTGTTTATTTTTTTAAGTTTAAAATTTTTACAAATATCTTTGGGGATGTTTCTTAGAGGTGTGTGATCAACCACACAGTCAGTTAAAATGGATGTCATCCTGCCCTCCCCAAGATAGCCAATCATGGAACCTATCTCCATACCTACATCCACTACTATCCAACATTCCCTTTTTTCACACCTTCCCTCCAATCTGCAAGCTCCCAAAATGCCTCCTACTGACCTAGGCATCAGCCCCTTGGGTCATTTATAACCTAACACTGACTTGGAGAGCCACACACAAGAGCTGGGCAGGTGCCACTGGGAAAATATTCTTTTGGTTCTTCCCCCACCTCCATTTCAGCATACCCACAAGGGAAAAAACTATCAGTCAGCAACCAAAAAATGTTGCAAATGATCACATTAGGTAACTTTAAGACTTTAAGTTTCAGAGAAGGTGCCAACCTATATTGGTAGAGAGAATTTCATCATCCAGGAGTTTCCTATAAGAATGAAATCATAAGGCTACTTCCTTTCCCTATCCCTTTTTTCTCCTCCTCCATCTACTCAATGAGACATGGCTTGTAACAAAAGTATGAAGAAGAAGGAAAAGATCAGTTCAACAAAACCAACACATCAACTCAGTTTTGTCCTTATCCACCATATTCCACGCCTTTCCAGAGTCTTCCACCTCTTCAGAGCTGGAGGGCAGAGTACATTTTCCTATCTGATCTCTGTGACTGAGCTTGGTCATTATGACTACACACTGTTCAGCTTCACTTTTTATTGTTGATTTTTTTTTCCATCTACAATGTTGTAATCATTCAACATATCGTTTTGCTGGTTCTGCAATGTTCAGCTTCATTTTTTGTTGTTGGTTTTTCCATCTAGAATGTTATAAGCATTCTGCATGTTGTTTTGCTGGTTCTGCTTACTTCACTCTGCAGCAATTCATGGTTTTCCTATGCTTCTCTCTCAATTTTCTTATTTGTCATTTCTTACAATCAAGTCATACTTCATTAGTCATACACCACAATTCATGTTGCCATTTCCCAATTGATGAACATTACCTTGCTTTCAAGTTCTTTGAGATCATAAAAAGTTGACCATAAATGTGTTCATATAAAATGGGACTTTTTTCCCTTCTTATCTTTAATCGCCCTGAGGCATATGCCTAGAAATGGAATCTCTGGGCACCTAGATGGTGTAGTAGATAGAGTGCCCAGCCTGGAGTCTGATTCATCCTCCTGAGTCCAATCTGGCCTCAGACACTTACGAACTGTGTGACCTTGGGCAAGTCACTTAACCCTGTCTGACTCAGTTCATCTGTTTAAAAAAATGAGCTGAAGAAGGAAATGGCAAACTATTCCAGTATCTTTGCCAAGAAAACCCTAAATAGGGTTATAATATGACTGAAACAACTGAACAACGGCAACAATGGAGTCTCTGAGTCAAAGGGAATTGACATTTTATTCACTAACTAGTATCCTAAATTACTTTCTAGAATCTCTCAATTGTATTCCAATATTTTTTGAAGCAATGTTATTTCTATCACCCTCATTCATAATATTTTGCAACTAAGATTGTACTCTCAGTCATTTTTTCCCAACTATCATTCTACTGTAAGTGTGGGCCCACTCTTTCCCAGGATGTTTCTATGTATTTGCAGGAAACTACACTGTGATAATGTGGAAAATGTCCTTACTATGCCATATAGGTAAATGCCTATGCTAAGATTTAATTTTGTATCTATAGGCTGATTGTTAATAGGAAGGACACTAGTGGGGGCTTAGGAGTGATGATGATGATGATGATGATGATGATGATGATGATGATGATGATGGTGGTGGTGGTGGTGGTGATAGTGGTGATAAGGATGATGAGGATGAGGATGGTGATGATGGTGATGATGATGGTGGTGGTGGTGGTGGTGATAAGGATGATGAGGATGATGGTGATGACAGCGTGAGTAGCCACAGCTACTACAACTTAGAACATAAGAATAACAACAGCACAATAGAGACCCAATCTACAAATACAAGATGAGGGAGAAAACCAAAAGGGGTATTATATTAATATTTAGAGGGTCACTGAAGCTTTCTCTGTTGTTGCATCTTGCAAGGAATCTCATGTAATTTTAACATGTACACGGAAGGCGTCTTGAACATCAAAGATAACCGATCCACCTCTTAACTTGGCCTTGGGACAGTCCTATGAATATGGCTGGTAACTCTTCTCTTCCATGTTTGATGCTTTCCAGAGCAGGAGAAGATTCAAGGGTATGGCATTTGAATATACCCTTGAATCTTTTCCAGTCATTAACACTGATGTGCCCTGAAGCAATAAATTATTTCCTTTTTAAATCTCAGGTCCCGATGAAGCAATGTTCCTCTCAAGGATCTGAAACAGTATCATTCCAAGGGCAGGTGGGGAAGGGTGGCAGCTGTCAGGGGCTGTTACCCTTGAGATATCTCAAATACAGCAGAGGGGAGAGGGGGATCTAGAGATACAGGAACCATTCGGCAGTATTTGCATCTTCTCCCCCCCCCCCCTTCAAGTACACTTGATGCCATATGTATTTGTCATTTTCCCACCCTCTAAAAATCTTAGGTGAGAAATTGGCAAGAATCTAATCCAATGGAATCTTCTCAGTTTAGGGGGGGGGAGGAGGAATGCATAGAATTTTTATCATCTGCCTCAAGTACTAAATATCAATTATACAAAATGAAAAGGAAAAACGAAAATCATTTGTATAAAGATTTCAGAGCACCCAATTAATAAATCAATGAGCATTTACTAAGGGCTTTTTATGTACCAAAAACTATCCTGAAAATGTTGTTGTTGTTAAGTTGCTTTTCAGTTGTGTCTGACTCTTTGTGACCTTACTTGGGGTTTTCTTGGCAAAAATACTGGAGTGGGTTGCCATTTCCTTCTCCAGCTCATTTTGCAGATAAGGAAATTGAGGCAAACACGTGAAGTGACTTGTCCATGGTGAAACAGCTAGTAAGTGTCCTATAACATATGTATGTGTGTATGTATGTATGTATAATTACAAGATTTTGGGAGGGACTTGGGGTTAGGAAAGACTTAGTGGATAAGCTGGTGTTTGAGCTGAATCTTGATGGAAGTCAGGGATTTCTAGCGGTGGAGATGAGAAGGGATGGTATTTCAGGCGGAGCGGGGGGGACAGCCAAGGCCAAAGACACAGAGACTGAAGATAGAATGTCACATGTGTAGAACAGCAAGTAGATTAATAAGGCTGGTTTACAAAGCATGTGGAGAGAAGAAACCTGTGAGAAGACTAGAAAAGATGGAAAGGAGGGAAGGGAATAAGCATTTAAAGAGTGCCTGCTCTCCATGCTGGGCACAGACAAATGCTTTACATATATTGTCTCATTCGATTTTGAGAAAGGTAGGAAAGGGCCGAGCTGTGACAAGATTTAAATGTAAAGCAGAGGAGTGTGTATTTGATCCTGGAAGATGAAAGAGGACAGTGGTTCTGTTTTGTTTTGGCAGGGGGGGGAGGCGGGGAGAAAGGATAACATGATCAGACCCCATGTTGTAGGAAAATTACTTCCGTGGTTGAGTGAGTCATGAATTGGAGTGTGAAGAGGGTATTTATAAATTGATTGTCTATTTTATAATATATTATTAAATAGCACTATCTATAATGGCAAATAAATAATAGAAATAAGCCAAATGTCTGACAACAAGGTATCATAGGATAATAGATTTAGAACTGAAATGTTCCTGAAATGTCATCGGGTCTGACCCTCTCATTTTACAGATGAAAAAAAATCGATGACCAGAGGTTAAGTGACTTGCCCAAAGTCACACAGACAGTAAGTAGTAGAACTGAGATTCAAATTCAGGGCTTCTGTTTCTAAATTCAATGGTAGTTCTACCCTACAAGGGATGGCTAAGCAACCTATGATATACTAAAAACCAATTCTACAAGCTTTTATTAAGCATCTACTACACATAAGAAGAGCCAAGAAGGTGACACAGTAGCTAGACTGCCAGGTCTGGAGTCAGGAAGACTCATCTTCATGAGTTCAAATTTGGCTTCAGATACTTACTAGCTGTGTGACCCTGGGCAAGTCATTTCACCCTGTCTGCCTCAGTTTCCTCATCTGTAAAGTTAGCTGGAAAAAGAAATGACAAAGCACTCTAGTATATTTGCCAAGAAAACCCCAAATTGTGTCACAAGTAGTCAGACACGACTGAAAACCATTAAAGAACAACAACCTGAAGTGTGCTTTGAAAGAAACTAGATATTCTGGAAGGTAGAGGGAATGTATATCAGACATGGGGTCACTAGGCAAAGAAATAGAGGCAGGAGCTGAAATGTCACGTGTAGAGAAGTTGGAGTAAGGGGAGCAATATGAAACAAGCCTGAAAAGGGAGGTGAAAGCCCGACTGAGTACTGTCATTCCTTTTTTTTCACCAAAGGCAATGGAGAATCAATGAAGATTCTTGAACAGAGAGTGAGATGGTTAGATCTGTGGTCTAGAAAAGGCCTGGACAAATGGTCTTTGATTTCCCTTCCAGCTTTAGCTGTGTCACGTATAGAATTGAGGCTGGAGGAAGAATAATTTGGAGACTATTGAAATAGTAAAGGTGAAAGCTGATGAGAGCAGCATGAATTAGAATGAAGGCTGTGTGAAGGGAGAGAAAGGAGGGCACTGATGAAAGACTTGGGGGTAGAAGCAACGAGACTTGAGAACTGATTGCTTCATAAGAAAGAGAGATGTTTGGGTCTGCGGAGAAATTTGAATTTGATTTTGGACATTTTCAGTTTGGGATGCCTATATAGCAGTCTGGTAAAAAATACCCCCAAAGTTTGCTTTGGTCACTCAGGATTGGGATTTAGAGGAAAGATTAGGCCTGGAGACATAGATCTGAGAGTCATCAGTATAAAAATAACTAAACTCATGGGGGCTAATAAGATCGTCAGGGAAGAGAGACAGGGGTGAAGAATCTTTGGCCTCAAGGCCACATGTATCCCTCTAGGTCCTCCAGTGCAGCCATTTGACTGATTTGAGCTGCACTTGAGGGCCTACAGCAGTGGTTCTCAACCTTCCTAATGCCACAACCCTTTAATACTCATATGTGGGCGTATCTGCATGTGGGCAGACCCGCCTGGAGATGGATAGAGGAGCGGTGTCTCGGTTCCTAAGACCATTGGAAATAATGTGTTTTCCAATGGTCTTAGGCGACCCCTGTGACCCCTGTGAAAGGGTTGTTCAACCCCCAAAGGGGTCACAACCCACAGGTTGAGAACCACTGGCCTACAGGGTCCCATGTGGCTTGAAGCCACAGGTTCCCCACCCAAGAAAGAAGAATGGGTTCAGGTCAGAGCCTTGAGAGATGCTCCCCCTTACTGGACAGGAGGAAGATAATGATGGAGCAAAGGATTATAAAAAGGATTGCTCAGAATGTGAGAAACAACAGAATTCTACAGAGTTAGAATCTGTTGATACATAGGAAAGTGATAAATACGTGTATGTGGAGCATGTGAAAAATCATGCCTACACCGATTAAAACACAAACACATGGGCATTAATTAAAATAGAAAGATAATTTAGAGGCACATAAATAGAATTTAATGTCTAGTGTGTCCTTTTTATGTAATGTTCATTAGATGAGATTGAAAAATTATTTTGAATTAATGAAATAGTGCTATGAAAGATAGATAGGTTCACCCTGAATTAGCAAGAATATAAAATCAGCAATTTCATGGGGTTCAATGATTGCAAATTTATGTGAATAGTCAATATTTTGAAATGATAGCGTGCACTTCCTTTTCAAGAAGACCAAACAGCATAATAAGTTATAGGGCATTAAAATGTCCTGAGAACTGAAAATGATCATTGGATGAGGTGAAAAGGTGGGTATATTGCAAGCATGAAGGGATGGAAATGATTAAATCAGCAGTTCTTGTTTCAATAAAACACTCCCAATGCCTCATGCTGAATTATATGTTAAAATACTTGGTTGCCAAATTGAAATTTAACATTTCCTGGCCTAGGACAGTTTCAAATCCCCAAGGTGAAGGTACAAGGCACAAATGTGAAATTGTACTTGGTCCTAAGCTATTGAAATGAATTATCCATGAATCTAAGGCAAATGCACATATTCACCTTGCCATCTGAAAAATCCAGTTTTATTAAAGTAGTGACACATGTATATTTCACTTGGGCCACATCTCAAAGGTTATTTTAAATGGAAAATGGAAGAAACTAAGCATTATCTCCCATAAAGTGTTATTATTTGCTGCCAGATCCTGGCATCTCCAGCATTTCCAGAAACCACTTCCAACTTTGAGGACTTGAAACACTCTTTCCATATTCTGCTGTAGTCAGGCATGACCTTTAATCCTTGGGTCAGTCTTAGCTGGAGTCATGTAGTCTTAGTGGGGTATCCCTCCCCCTCCAAAAAAAGCCCTAGGGGCAAGATCAGAAAATGAAACTCTCAGGAACTGAAACTAGAAAGACAGGATTTATTATGCTTCCTCCTCCGTTAGATTTGGAACTCTAGAACTCACTTCTGGTATCAGTTCATCCTCTACATGGTTGCTGAAATAGCCTGACCCACCTGGATTTATAAGGTCAGTCTTCAGCAGAAGAATTTGTACTGGCTTTCTACCACCTCTAATATTATATTCAAGTGTCTCAGTAAGCTAGCGATAGTACTCCATCTAAATATGGCCCACACTTTTATTTCAAGTATCCTAGAATCATAGCATTGAAAGGGGCCTCCGAGGTTCCGTAATCCAGTCCCCATCCTTTTAGGAGTGAGCTCAGAAAGGTGAAGTAACTTGCCCAAAGGATGCACAGTCAACAAATGGCTGAAACTTATGTCTTTAGACTCCACGAGCCTCTTGATCAGCTTGGGTCAAATTGATCTATTCTTTTTCCCAATGAGCAACTTTCTAATTCTCGTATTTACATCATCCTTGTGCTCACCTCTCCACTTAGAATGCCCTTCTGCTGCCCTCAACCCTTTGTCCCTACTGGTTTCTATCACTTCCTACAATGCACAGTTCAAACCTGGGATGCCTCCCAACCCCATTCTCATCACTCTGTTCCTGTTTCCATGGGTCCCCACTCCCTTAGAGATGGTCTTTCCTTGGAAAGTAATAGACATTGGTAGCAACAGTAGGAATTATGTGACTGTAGCTGATTTAGAAGAAGCTAGATGACTAGGCTGGCTTCATAACCAATAAAAGCTTGCCTCTGTGCACAGGAGAAGTGAATATAGCAACTGGCATGAATTTTAGCAAAATGTACCCCCTCCCTGCTTTCCCAGCATCATCTTTAGACCTTAACTTTGGACGGCATTGCTTCTTCGCTCACTCTTTGAGTTGTCTGACCCTTCATCTCCTTCTGCCTCTCGCCACCCATTCCAGCTCAGACTGAGGAAAGT
>CM053580.1:207592712-207615602 GCA_028627135.1 Pseudochirops cupreus
GGGGGGGGGGGGTAGAGACGGAGGGGAGAAAATTTGAAACTCAAGGGACTATGGAACTGAATCTTGTAAACTAAAAGTAAATAAATAAATCAAATTTTAAAAAAAGAGTTTAGTTTTATAATCCAATAAAATTTATACCAAAGTTTTAACTTCGGTATAAAAAAAAATGCTAGTTAACTAAATTCTAGACTTTTCTGCAGCAGTGCTAAGAGACTCTGGGCAGCCTATCCGAAGAGCAGTAACAGTACCTTTCACGAGAATTTAAGTCACTCAGCCTTGTAAACCATGAAAGTATCTAACTTTGCTTCTCTAGTTCCAGCTAATGAATTTAGCTAGATCCCAAGGAGAAGGGAGAAAAAGCTATGGAGACCATTGCTATTCTGTAGATTCTAGGACTGTCACTATCTGGTCCCCTGAATCAGAAGTATCTAGTAGGATGGGCAACTGGCCTTTAAATAATTAATACCTGAGCATCCAAGCACTGAAGATTATCATACTTTTTACTTAAAAGGTATGATCCTGGGCCTACCTTAAGCTGGGGAAAACTGAATGACCTTCCTCTCCTCTTCCTACTTAAAAAAGCCTAGCTCAAACCCATTCATTTTCCTATACTCTGACAAAATGTAGTTTTTACAGCTTCTATTAACTCTGCTATAGCAACTATAATAGTCTTAGACCCTATAAGACATTGAAACAGTATTAAAGGCACATAACAGCTCTTTTAAACTCTTAGACCAATGATATGAAAACAGAGTGCCTTCTCCAGGGTACTGATTGGTAATGTTTACATTAAAGGTTGAAGGCTTAAAAAATGACTTACATGTCTTATCTCATTTGACCCTTAAAACAACCCTGTGAGGTAGGTACTGTTATTATTCCCATTTTACATTTACATCAAGAAAACTGGGGCTGAAAGAAGTTAATTGACTTGTCTTGGGTCACAGCTAGTAAGTGAAGGAGGCAGGATTCCAATCTATCTTCCTGAATCCAGGTAACATTTGCAAAGTACTCAGCCCAGTGCCAGGCACACAATAAGTACTTAATAAATTCTCCTTTCCTTCTTTCCTCCCTCCCTCCCTCCTTTCTTCTTTTTTTCCTTCCTCCTTCCTTTCTTCCTTCTTTTTTCTCCCTCCTTTCCTTCCTTCCTTCCTTCTTTTTTTCCTTCCTCCTTCCCTTCCTTCCTTTTTTCCTTCCTCCCTCCTTTCCTTCCTTCTTTTTTTCTCCCTCCCTCCCTTCTTTTTTCTCCCTTCTTTTTTCCTCCCTCCCTCCCTTCCTTTTTTCCTTCCTCCCTCCTTTCCTTCCTTCTTTTTTTCCTTCCTTCCTCCCTTCCTTCCTTCTTTTTTTCTCCCTCCCTTCCTTCTTTTTTCTCCCTTCTTTTTTTCTCCCTTCTTTTTTTCTCCCTCCCTCCTTCCCTTCCTTCCTTCCTTTTTCCTTCCTCCCTCCTTTCCTTCCTTCCTTTTTTCCTTCCTTCCTCCCTTCCTTCTTTTTTTCTCCCTCCCTTCCTTCTTTTTTCCTTCCTCCTTTCCTTCCTTCCTTCTTTTTTTTCCTTCCTTCTTCCCTTCCTTTCTTTTTTCCTTCCTCTCTCCTTTCCTTCCTTCCTTTTTTTCCTTCCTCCCCTCCTTCCTTCCTAGCTATCTCTTGTCCTGCGACTGATCCTAATCGTTGTTCTTTGTACTATCTTCTATTTCCCAGCACGTCTATATCATTCTTGGTGTGATTCCTCTTATGTCAACTCACATATTGCCCAAAACAACACTATCAGGGCTCAAAAAATTCAGAAACTAACAAAACCTGAAACTATGATACATGGAATATAAGAGTAGTCATTACGTACTCAACAGGAAATGTATTTGTAATATCTCTTTTAGAGGTAGGTGAGCCTTACCACCTCCATCCACTCAGTTTGGTCTCTCTCCTTTCTTTTGGGACTTTTCTTTAGTCTCTTCCCAGGCCATATCATGTGATATTTCTTTACCTCAGGAGAGGAAAAAAATGCTAAGTCTTAGGAATCTCTGCAGATCCAAGCCTTTCTTACTCCACTCTAGAACAGACACTACATTTTCAATGTTATCAGAGGTGCATCAAAACTCTTAAGGTCCATAAGAACATGGCATTTATATTCAGCAACCATGTCAGCTCAACTTACCGGAAGTGCTCACCAGCTAATGTTTAATTACTCAACTGGTTGAGGGTTAATTGAGTCAGATGGCTCTGCCAACATGAGAGGGAAGCTAAGTCCTTTTTTCCTTTCAGAGACGGTGACATTTGACATCACTTAAAAGGTTTGCCAATAGAAAAGCAGACTTAGAGGAGCCAATTCATTTCTCTTGGTATTATTCATGTGCTTAAGGAAGCTGACAGTTGGTTAATGGTGATGCCTCTGGATATGTAGTCCTAGCAATTAGGTCTGCCTTATACATAGATATATGATTCATGACTTCGTGCATTTTCTATCAAAGTATAGCTTTGTTAAATTGAAATGGCTCATATGTTGATCCATTCCTTATTTTTATTTCTAAACAACATGATACCCATGTTGAGCAAGGTTCCCCCAAAACCACAAATACCTAGATTCAAGATGTGTACTGCCATCAATAAATGCTACTGCCTCCACATGGTGATAGAGAAAGGAGACTTCTGAACTGCTCACTATTCACTTGCTGTTTGCATTACACCCGTGAGAAGAACCATCTGATCTGAGACATGAGCCTAGGCACTCTTTGCCATGCCTAGCCTGGAGTTTTCGGACTATAATCCAACCCCTTCATGATGTCCTATTTCTTGAAATATGACACCAAGAAATCTAATTTTAAGTCTCCAAGTTGTTCTAGGGTGGCAGCTAATTTCAAAGACTCCTTTAGTTTGGGGCTTGGTTTTTGGTTAAGGTTTTTTTTTTGTTTTTGCTTTTTGCAGAGTCATTTGTAGCTCAAACATGGGACCTTGGTTTATCCTCAAAAACTGCATTGAAATTTTGTTCACTTTTAAAAATATATTTGTCATGGATCATCATGACCAATGAATTAAACTAGCAGCAAACCTTCAGCTGACAAACCTCCCATACATAGTTGATTCTTGAGCGTCAGACACAATCATTGTACCTCCGATGCCAAGCACACAGTAGATATCTGCTAAATGCTTATTGATTGGCTTCATTTTGAAGCCAAAGAGGAGAGTTTATATTTGAGGTCAGAAGCAACAGGGAGTCCTCGGATATTATTTAGTAGGGCAATGATATGGTCAGACTCAAAGTTAAGGAAAAATCACTTTGACAGCTGAGAGGATGATAGATTGGAATGGGAAAAGACTAGAGTCAGAGAGAACAGTTAGGAGATTATTGCCATTTTCCAGGCAAGAGGTGATGAGGGCATGAACTAGAGGGGAAAGCAGTGATCAAATGTGAGAATGGCTGTGAAAGTCAAAATGGCAAGATCTGGTGATTGATTGGCTATGCGGACTAAGAGAAAGTGCAAGCTCAAAGATAACACCAATGTTATGACCTGAGAGACTAGAAGAATGCTAGTCCCCTCAACAGAAACACAGAAGGTGAGTGAGAGAGAAGATTTTAGGGAAAGATAACAAGTTCTGTTTAGTATATATTGCATTTATATATAGATTTATATATATTATATTATATATATATATCTATGTAATATATAGATATATAGGTATAAAATTCCTGGGAACTGATGTTGTCACAAAGAGAGAGTATAGAAAGAGAAAAAGCATCCCAGGACAGAGCAATAGGTTTCCCTCCAAGGAGCTCAGTTTCCTTGTCAGTAAAATGAAAAGGTTAGACTAGTTAGTTTCTAAGGTTCCTTTCTGTCAGGGTTCTCTCTTAGAGTGCCCTAACTTACCAGCAGAGGCAACTGGTTACACATCCAACTCAATGACGCTAGCGTACCTTTTAGAACAGAAGAGTCACGGCTCTGGGGTCCAAACAGAAAAGTTTATTCAGGTCTCTCTATGGGGAAGCCTTAAAGCCATATCCTAAGGCAGGCTTCCAAGATACCGCCCAGCCCTAGGTCTTAAATAGACCCCAGATCCACCTACCACACGTGATAGAGCCCAGCTTAACAGAATTGTGAGAGGGGGAGTGCAATTACAAGGGTATGAAGGCCCCAGGGTGTGGAGACACCAATCAGGAACAGCAGGTAACCCCACGCAAGAGAGTCCTGAGCAATGCAGTATCCCCTGGCCGGGGACAGTGCAATGTGCTCTGACCTCCACATGACCCAACTAATTCCCAGGCCTCAAACACTTCCCTGTGGCATGACACAACCGCTTGCAATGTGAACCTCACACCTTTCAGTTGTGACATTCTATTTTGCTGATGACTGTTTTTTGCCAACACAACATCTCAACATCAAGTTCGCCCTTACTCTATAAGAAAGCACTCTATATGGTTTTATTCACCAACATTTAAATGATCGGTCTTACTATAACCCTTTCCACTGGCTTAATTCATTTGAGTGAAATGAAGACCTCTCCAAGATCTTAATCCTAACACCTGTTTGATTACAGAATCTCAGCCGCAGAACTTCTAGTAAGGACCATCGGAATTCACTCGCGTTTTTCTTTTTTTCTTTTTCATGCTGTAGGAACAATGATATTTAAAATGCTGATCTTAGATTTAGTTGGCAAAGCACATTTAGCAATAAGCTTGAAAGTTTCAGTCTTCCACATAGAAACCAGATGCTAAACTTAAAAAAAGTTTCACGTGGTTCATAAAACATCAGTATCTTTTAGTAAAAGATCTTTAACAAAAAAAAAGAACTGTCTGGACAAGAGCACCCCCCTTTCACCTTATTCCTTTTTACTTCATATGAAAATTATTGGTTATGCTGTAGAATATAACTAAAAGGCATCTATTTGGGGAAGAGACAGAGAAAGGAAAAAGGAATGTATATAGGGCAATATTTTGTTTTAGGTACAATATACATTATCATGTTTTAGGAAGACAAAAATTACACAAGACTAGCCTGGTTTTCACTGAATAAAACAATGGACTAATACTGAACTTTTTTGTCAATCTGATCCCCAGTACCCAGGTCACAATATTGGCAATGTCTTGAATAGCCATCTCGGTACTGGCCATGACATTCATCTGAAATTCTGCCTGATAATCATTCTCTCTGATTTCAGACCCATTTGTTCCTGTTCCTTGACTTCCATTAGGTATTACAGATTCCATTGGTGCAGCAAAATATTCAGCATCATATACTTGTTGCACAAGTCCATAGACACTCATTCCTTCCTGGGAAGCAACTCTTTGGGTTCCCATCTGAGGCGAAATTGTGGAGCAGTCCATTAGTCCTAATGTTAGCTTCTGATCATTGATGTCTCTTCCACGACCTTGTGCTAACATTTTAGCTAGACTGGTTCCTATGTCAGTATCCATCTGCGGACCAACTGTTACCCTGTCAAAAAGCTTGTCTGTTTGCATTGGAAGATCATAAAGATAGTCCCTAGCCCAGTCGGCAGTCATTCCTACCTGGCTGCCATATCTCTTGGTTCCCATCTGTATTTCAATTACACTTTGTTCAGATGTTAGCTCTCCAACAAAACGACTCGCTAGGTAGGTTTTCTGCGTCTTTGAAACTATGGTTCATTGTCGTAGGGAATCCTTTTCTTTTAGCCAGACCTGCTAAAGCTACCAGTGTAGACCGAACTCGGGTCATGTTTTTATTCTCAAAAAGATCATTTGCTTCAGACGTCTTAGGGCTTCATACCGTAAGCTTAAATGGCTTCAACAAAGTTGCTAACGTTCTCCAACTGAGCCCAATTTAGTAAAGCTATATCGTCCACCTTCACTGAGCCTGGCTGTAGTTTGTTTATAAGTTCGCAGAGGATTAAGCCATTTTTTAAGCCCCACTGAAAGTCTGTCCCAATATTCAAGCTTGTAACTTCTGCTATCCAGTTGCGGAGATCTTCCTCTACCTGATGGATATGTTTGGACGTAATTTTGTTCTTGACCGCCGCTGAGAGTCCGTGTTTGACACCCTGGTTGAAATGGGTCATGGCGGTTTCTGATTCGAATCCGGTCCCTCGCCTCGGTGTCCAAGGGCGGTGCTGCCTCTCTCTCTCTCAGCGCCCCCAATGGCAGCTGCTTGGGATGCTCGGCGAGCCTTCCCTAGAGGTAGCGCTAGGGCCCAGAGCTCTCAGGGTGCCTGTTCAGGGTGCCCGCTCAGGGTGCCTGCTCCCGCCCAGGGTCAGACGGGGCTGCGGTGGGGGGCATGGGTAGTCCATTGCGTTGGGCTACATTTTTCTTGAGATTAGGCATTCCAAAGCGCTGAGAATCTTTTAAGGACAAGGAGGTCAGCTTTACATCCACCCTAAAGAGTTTTTTCAAACTAAAGTCTTCTCATCCTATCGATATGGCACAGAAACTTGGGGGCAAATTCAAGAATTCCCAATTAATAGTTTAAAAAAACTTCAAAGCTCTTTTCTAAATAAACTATTGCTACCATCTAGTAGCAGTCCAGAAAACACTTCTTTGCTAGCAAGAAATTAGGCAGTGTGGTGTGGACAAGTCGGAAGGTGGTCCTTCTACATACTCAAATATGTGACCCTAAGTAACCAACTTGCTTCACACCTTGGTTTTCACTGAAGAAAACAATGGACGAATACTAAGGTTTTTATGCAAATCTAATAATCAGTGTCCTGATCCCTACATTAGTAATCTTACGGCCATCTAGTTACTGGCCATTATATTCATTTGGAAATTCTACTTGATAATCAGTCACTGATTTCAGACCCATCTGTTCCTGTTCCTTGGCTCCCATTATGTATTACAGGCTATAAGACAAATAAACACAGCCCATAGGAGGGCTGCTAGCACAGGTTCACTGTTCATCTGGTCAGACAGGAAAGACACTAAGAAGGGGTTAATAATCTGACTTTATTCTAGTCTAGCTTGTCAGAAGAGGATTGCTCATAATGGGAAGAACAAATTCCTGCAGCTTTTCCTAATCACCTTCTCACAGGGGCCGACAAGAAAGGGGGGCAACCACCCTTATGTCTCGATGGGGTCAGTTGAGACAGGCACAACTTAGGCATTCCTTAAAGCCCTCAAGCCTCAATGGGGGCCAGTTGAGGGACACAGCATTCCAGCTTGTGCATTTAATCCTAAGGTTCCCCCTAAGCCTCAGTGGGGGCCAGTTGAGGCACACGCAGCATTTGTGTGTTCAACCCTAAGGTTCCCCATCCACTGACCAATGACCACCTGTTTTTAGGAGCAACAGACAAAGAGGGCATATTGCCAGCAATAGCCTCACAAGCTGACATCACCCATCCCTGTATCTCACTGTGTACCTCCAGTGGATGTTTGTGTTATTTATCATTATATAATGCTGCCCAAGCGTAGTGGAGATGTTTTGAACTATAACTGTGGGAACTCATATCTAACACCTGGGAACAAGAGATTGTTATTGCTATGGATCCTGGGAAACTGAACTCTAAGAAATAATAACAAAAAGTCACTTTACACACACTAAAATCCACCTTACTTACAGAGATTCTGTTGGTGCATCAAAATATTTAGAATCTTATATCTGTTTCCCAAACCCATAGACCCTCAATTCCTTTCTGGAACTGGGAAAAACTGAAAGGTGAGTTTCCTCATCTGTAAAATGAAGGGGGGGGGAGGGAATTGGGGTAGCACAACCTACCCCATAGGATTCCTGATTGGTAAGCCCTTTATATCACAAAATAAAACGTAAATATGATCATTGTTATTATCAACCACATAACACTGACTACAGTTCTGTTAACAATAAATAGCAACAAAAAATCTGGAAAAGCATTCAGAAAAGAGAACAAAAATCACCGAATCATGGGATCCCAGAATTCGCGTGAAGGGACCTTGGCACTCATCAAGTGAAAGAAGTTCCCACTATAAGATACCCAAACTGTAGTTTTATACCTTTTGCTTGGAGACTTCCAGAAAAGGAGAACCCTAAAGGTGGCCCATTCCTCTTTTGTTCAGCCGTAGGATAAGCCTTAGGAGAGGCAGCTAGGTGGCACAGAGGACGGAACACTGGGCTTGGAATCACAAAGGCTCTTTTTCCTGAGTTCAAATCTGGACTCAGACACTTACTAGCTGGGTGACCCTGGGCAAGTCACTTCACCCTGTTTCTTCATCAGTAAAAATGTCCTGGAGAAGGAAATGGCAAAATACTCCAGTACCTCTGCCAAGAAAACCCCAAAATGGGGTCACAGGGAGTTGACTGAATAACAACAAAAGCATTAAGGCAATTTTTCCTGACTTCAAGTCTCATTTTCCCTCCTTGCAGCTTCTCTTCATTGCTTCTGGTTCTACCTTCTGGCATCAGACAAAACCAGTCTAATCCCTGCCTTATGTGGTAGTCCTTCAAATCTTTACAAAAACCGGATTTTGTGTCCCTTCCGAACCTTCTCTTCTCCAAGTGACCTTCTTTCGGTTCCTTCAACTCAAAATCCTCAATTTTCCAACTCGCTGGAATCCTTTGGACTTCTCCCACCCCCCACTCCCCTTCCTCCCTCTCAAGCTGCCTTTTGTGTTTTCTTTCCTCTATTAGACTGTAGGTTTCTTGAGGGCAGGAGTTCTCTCTCTTTTCTCTATTTGTTATCCCAATGCTTAACCCAGGGCCTGGCATATGTTGTTGTTTGGTCCTTTCAGTCATGTTTGACTTTTCATGCCCCTATTTGGGACTTTCTTGGCAAAGATATTGGACTGGTTTGCCATTTCCTTCTCCAGCTCATTTTTATAGATGAGAAAAGGAAGGTAAACAGGGTTAAGTACCTTGCCCAGGGTCACACAACTGGTAAAAGTCTGGGGTCAAATTTGAACTAGAAGATGAGTCTTCCTGACTTCAGGTCTGGTGCTCTATCCACTGCACCACCTAGATGCCTTGCCTGGCACATAGTTGGTGCCTAATATATGTTTCTGAGTGACTGATGTGACATGGACATGGACATGGCCCTTCCCCACTCTAGTTGCCTTCTTCTGGACTTCAGCTTGTCAATGTCCTTCTTAAACTGGGGCATTCAGAACCCAACGTCAGGCTCCAAATGAAGTCTGACAAGGGCAGAGAGCTGCGGTGCTACCCCCACTATTCCTGCCCCTCAGAATGTTGCCTAAGACTGAGTTCCCTCTTTCAGCTGCTCCAGCACCCTGCCGACTCATCCTGAGCTTTCAGTCCACTTAAATCCCTAGATCTTTCTCAGAAATTGCTTCTTTTTAAACAGAATTTTTCCCTTTCTTATTAAAGTGGGAGAACATACATATTTTTTCAAAGAAGCTATAATAATTGAAATTTATGGTTTTGTGTGTATACTGGGTTTTTAGTTCAAGTTTGTATATTTGAATTTTTTTAATTTTACTGATGGTTATATATATATACAAACACATACATATATATATGTACATATACACATATATAGTTATAGAAATAAAATAAATAAATCACTGAATAAATCCTTTCTTGAAGTTTTCTTTCTGGGGTGGTAGTAAGCATTTTGGGGGTAAATTAACTATTCATCTTTATAATATATAATAATATATAGTAATATTGCATTATTAAGATATTAGCATAGTATTATCAATATAATGTTGCTAACTATATAATATATTAATTACATATTATTATTTAATAATTAATGAATTGATAATTAATTATGTATAATTATGTCTATTATAGGTATATTTATAATAACCAATAATATTTTATAATGTTTTCTAATTTGCAAAATTCCTTATGCATATCTCATTTCAGCCTAATAACCACCCTGTAGAGTATGACAGATAGTATTATCCCCACTTTACAGATGAAAAAACTGAGACTTTAGAAAGGCTAAGGAAAAAGCCTAGCACTGATGCTACTCTACTAGGCCTGTATATCAAAAAGAAAGAGAAAAAGGACTTATATCTACAAAAACACTTACAGAAATTCTTTTACTAGTAGCAGAGACCTGGTAACTAAGGAGAAGTCCATCAATTGTAGAATAATGGAACAAATTGTCATATATGATTGAAACAGGATATTGTGCTATAAGAAAGGATGGAAAGGATG
This sequence comes from Pseudochirops cupreus, assembly GCA_028627135.1. Classification (NCBI taxonomy): domain Eukaryota; kingdom Metazoa; phylum Chordata; class Mammalia; order Diprotodontia; family Pseudocheiridae; genus Pseudochirops; species Pseudochirops cupreus. The sequence goes on from CM053580.1 coordinate 207,602,762, forward strand.
GTTTCAGAGAAACCTGGGGAGACTGAATTAACGTAGTAAGAAGTAAGTAGAACCAGAAGCACAATGTATATAGTGATAAGAACATTGTTCAAACAACTTTGAAAGACTTAAGAATTCTGCTCCATATAAGGACCAACCACAACTCCAAAGACATGATGACACACGTTCCCCACTTCCCGACAAAGGTGATGGGCACAAGACGAAGAATGAGGGAATTTATTCTGCTGGTCTATGGATATGTGTTATTTCATTTTTCTTCTCCTTGAAGAAAAGATGGAGAGATAGGAAGGAGGGGAAATGAATGTTTATTAGCTGGAGAGAAATGGTTTTTTGTTTATTTTGTTTTTTAAGGACTTTGTCCGTGGTCATAAAGCTTTTGAGTGTCAGCAAAATTTATTTAGTGTGGTTTTTTTCTCTGTTTATACCACATATGTTTATGGTCATAAAATATAAATTATGTGAATATAGGGGGTTTTTTGTTACCAATCCTTCCAGAAAATTTAGAGCTAAATTCAGTGCCCACCTGGAATGATTAGATCATCTCATGTGCCTGGCAATAGCCATCCTGTCTGTTTCATTTAGACGAGAGATTCTTAACATTTTTAGTGTCTCATTGGCATCTGGTGAAGCCTTCTTAGAATACTATTTTTAAATGCATAAAATAAAATCAATAAGATTATAAAAGAAACCAATTATGTTGAAATAGTTATCAAAATATATTTAAAGAAAACACAAATTCACTGAAACCCAAGGTAAAAGCTCTATTTACCTCCCCTCTTTTTTTTTAATCCCCAATTACCCTAAATTTTGCATTTAGTTTTAAGCTACATCAGACCCTACTTCTTAGGAATATAAAATCCTAAGTAATTAATCTTCTTTTAACCTAACTTTATCTCTTAATCTTCTGTCTTCGCATATACAAAAACCAGTTCCCAAGGGTATATCATAGGCAACCACTGATTTTTCCATATTCAGAAGCTCCAACAAAAGTTACCTTTGGTTGTTAGACTTTGCCCATGTGTATAAATGACTTAGTCTGACTGCCTACACAAGCTATCCCATGTTCTATTCATAGCTGTAAAAAGTTTACCCCAGTTTGGCTGCTAATCCAGAAAGATGACCCTGCTTCCATGAAGCTTTCTTAGATTGTCCCCCACCCCAAGGGATTGGATCCTCCTTGAAATTTTCAGGCTATTTTGGTCTCTGGTATGCACTCACTAATTTTCTAATTTGTAGTGGTTTGCCCACATATATTATCTCCTTACTAGACTGTAATCTCCCTGAGAACAGGGACTGTGTTGTGATTCATCTCTGTATGTCCATCTCCTAGTTTAGAAGCACTAAGAATGCTTGTTGATTGAACTGTTGGTTAAATTAACATCTCATTTCCCTAACACCTATTCCCCCAATTAGTGCTACCTTCCCTTCCCAGTAGATACTCTTTTAACATCTCCTAGTCAAAGCCTGACTTGGCTTGTTTTCCTGAGCTCTTAGTCTCTGTTATCTCTGCCTTGTGGCAATTGGAATCTGAATCCACCAAAGAGAACACAATGTTCTTGTATCTGCAGCTGACCTTTCTCCACCAGTTTACCCTCCTCCAGATTAATGGTTCATCTCCATTGCAGGACGAATAGAAGTGTTTCTTAAAGGGGTTTACATCCCCAATCACTTTTGCTTTCTATGTGGTACTCAAAAAAAAAAATCTCTAACCTGAGGTATCTCTTTGAGTGCCATAAGGCTCAGTGTAGGATAGGATGCTTCTCTCCAGACTCCTCCTTGAGAACTCGCACCATACACACACACATTTTTTAAACACAAAATTGGCACCTCTCTCTCTGTGATATCAGAGGCAGGAAAACAATCATTTGAGTGAGCCTTGACTCTCTCCCTGATCTCTCAAGATCATAAACCACCATCTAACCTCACTCCACCCCTATTTCCTCCTGCTTTGGCTTGAAATTCGTCACACCCTTAAGCCTTACAATCAGTACCCCTCCATTGACTAAGAGGCTTGTATATATAGAGCTTGTGCCTTCCATGACTGACACCCTGGCATAGTGGTTTCCCTCTCTCTGGTTTCTAAGATCTGGATATAGCATTTATCCTGAATCCCTCTCACCTTTAGCTAGGGATGGGGAACCTGAGGCCTCAAGGGCACACGTGGTCCTCTAGGTTCTCAAGCGTGGCCCTTTCACTGAATCCAAACTTCGCAGAACAAATCCCCTTGATAATTCCCTTAATAAAATCCCCTTAATAAAAGGATTTGTTCTATGATGTTTATCAGTCAAAGGGCCATAATTGAGGGCCTAGAGGATGCAGGTTCCCCACCCCTGTCCTATACCCTCATTCCTTATGTAGCTTTATTTACCTTTCTAACCTTCTCCACCCATAATAAATGCTTTTAACATCACTGACTCCTTTAAGGAAATTTTCCAATTCCAAAAGAACTTCTACCCCTTTAGAAATACCATTAACACATGACTCATATGGAAATACGTTTTGTATAACTTCACATGTATAATTGGTTAACATGTTGCTTGCCTTCTCAATGGGTGGGAAATAGACTGAAGGGAAAGAGAGAATTTGGAATTCAAAAAAAATTTTTTTTAATGAGTGAAAGAGAAAGGAAGAAAGAAAGAAAGAAAGGAGGGAAAGAAAGGAATGCAAAAGTAACTTTTTTAAAGAAATACCATTTAAAAAGAACCTTTTTGAAATGAATTTGTATAGGTGATTTATTCACAGTTAAACATATCCTTAGATAGCTTGCTGAATTGTGTAGTGGTTAGGTATCTATTGAGTAACTTAAGAAAATAAGAGGACCTTTACTACAATTTATTCTGGGGAGAGGGAAGTGGCTAAAACTTCTAACTTTACTAAGTGCTCAGAGAGATCTAACAGTATTCGTTCTTCCTGAAGGCTTTATTTTATTCAGTGTCGGCCATGCTATTTATAACTTGTCTACCATGGCCAAGTCACTTCTACTTTCTGGGTCTCTGTCTTCTCTTCAGTAAAATGAGAGGGTTGGACAAATTTAAGGATTCTTATCCCTTTTTGTGTCATGGACACCCCTTTGGCAGTCTGGTGAAGTCTATGTACCATTTCTCAGAATACTGTTTTTAAATGTGTAAAATAAACTAGACAGGATAAGAAGGAAAATCAGATATATTAAAATATACTCATCAAAATGTTAAAAAAAAAATTCCAAGACCTCAGATTAAGAACCTGTTAACTAGCTGACCTTTGAGGTCCCTTACAGTTCATAGTCCTATGATCTTCGTCTTTGGTGTTATGCAATTTTTATAAGCAAAATGATTCCTACCCTAACCTAGTGGTTTAATGAATAACTTTATAGTATTGTTTCCTCTCTCATGTCACTACATTTTTTTTTCATTTATTTTGCTTCCGTATGCAAACACACCTGTTCCCTGGCTTATAACCTCCTTGAAATAAGAAAGTTGACTATGGGGGCAGCTAGGTAGTGCAGTGAATAGAGCACCAGTCAGGAGGATCTGAGTTCAAATCTGACCTCAGACAAAACACACTTACTAGCTGTGTGACCTTGGGCAAGTCACTTAACCCCAATTGCCTTGCCTCCCCCCCCCCAAAAAAAACAACAATAGCAACAAAGAAGGTATCATCTGCAATGCTTCACTTTCTACCACAACTCTTCAGGGTGGAATGCCAACTTCCCCCTTGATGCTTATAAATAAAGTCTATGACAAAGGCAATGGTGACAGGATATGTAACAGAAGTCTCTGACCACCACCAATCATATCCTATCAGGGATGTGATACGTCAACGATGCAAAGAAGGCTACATGTCATTATCATGATTATCATCACTATTGTTCATAGATCATATGAAGATGAGCTATTAACAGCTTAAGAACAAATCCTTGACTCATTCCACTAAACTATAGAACTCCTGGAATTTTTTACATAACTGGTTCCTTACCCTGGACAACAGGCTAGAGCCCACTCATAAAGTTGACAAATGGCATGATTACTATTTCATATCAGTCTGTGCTGACTCTGTGCCACACAGGAGTCACAGGAGTTATATAACCCCTGGCTAGGAAGATATGTCTGGTCTCTTATCGGAGGCAAATTAAAACCACTACAGGTAGCAGGGTAATGCTTTGTGTTTTGGCCTTACAATCAAAAGGGAGTTGGGTTTGAACCCTGAACCTCATACTGCTCTGTGACTTTGGACCCCATGCTGCTTGGCACCCATGGTTGTAGGCAAAGAAAGGGGGGAAGGAAGGAAGTATGTATTACTATACAGCCAGACACTGGGCAAAAAACTTGACAAATATTATCTCATTGATCAAGACAAGTTTGGTGCTGTTTTACAGTTGAGGAAATTGAGAAGTTAGAAGTTACTTGCCCAGAATCACACAGCTCATAAGTGTCTGAGGTCATATTTGAGCTCAGGTCTTCATGACTACAGGCCCAGGGTCCCCTCTACTGCATCACCTAGCTCCCATTCATAAACATTTCATGTGTCTTGTGTCCTGTGACTTCCTCAACATAGAGAACTTCTAGTGTAGAAATTTCCTGCATGGATGCAGATCAGCAACTCACCTGTAATTTATAGCATTGGCATGACTTCCTAGGGCACTGAGAGGTTGTCCCTGCATATGATCATAAAGCTAATATCTATCAGAATGACCACTATGCCACACTGTATTTCTTTTTTATATCTTAACTGTATGTAATTAATTATTAATTATTTTAATTAAATTAAAATAAAAACAAAGTAATTAAAGGTGAGTAATTTTTATCTAGAGCTCTTAGTGACATAAAGCATCTTTGGGTTCTAAGTACCTGGAGGTACTCTTCCTTTCAGTTTCCTTAAATTTGAAGAAAATGAAATGTCCCCTGAGAAAGGATCATGAATTCCCATAGGCTCAACTCTTGCAGCAAATGCATGAAATCTAGAAAAACAGAAGTGTGCTTAACATTAAACCAAATTAAAATTAGCGTGTTCTTTTCATAGGAATATAAAGGTGTTTAAAGGGGTTTATTTGCTCTTTTCTACATAGGGTCTTTGTGGAACTGGCATTTGATTGGCCATTTCTCTTTTGCTCAGATAGATAAATTCCCCCTACCTTCCCCTGGATGAAGTGCTCAGTTCCTTTAAGAAATTGATGGTGTCTTCTCCTCGAGCATTGAAGGACACTGTATGGATAGGACGTGAGCTCTCCACTGCTGAATGAAGGAGAAGCTGCTTGGATTTCTCAAGAACATCACCCACGACAAAATAGTAAATGGCTGCAACCTATAAGACAAGGACACCACCATTTATTTTACCTCCATGGCACCCTATGGGCACTTAATAGATTAATGGCCCTTGAATATTCCTTCCTCTAAAAGGCTGAAAAAAATGATATGGTAGGATTCAGAGCCTCTCTGATCCAGTATCTTTGGGTTTATTTTGATGCAACTTGAAAAGAAAAATCACGTGGGTAAGATATTTATTCCCAAACCCTAGTGTGAAAGAAGAGCTGATGTGAAATAGAGATAAATTCAAGGAATACATGGGCAGAAGAGGATTGAGAGATTTGGATTATAGCCTTCAGTCAAGCCCATTAATGTATTTTACAGTTCAGTGATGGAGCATTCCCAAATGAAGACAAAGCATTGGTGATATGGAAGATTCTTCCTCTTTACTGTGGCAATGTTGCAGTGAAAACACACTCATCAGCATTATCATCCAGAATTTAAAATAGAGTTCCTTTTATAATCATTTATAGAATATTTCCTTCCAAGGAGCCTGTCTACAAAGGATGGATTTTATCTCCATCTCACTAACACAGAAACAGAGATAGAGAAGTAAAAAGCCAGGCTCAAGGTTACACAGTGAGTAAGGACACCTGCTTCAATGACTTCCAGCCTCATCTCTACTCAGGAGGCTTGTCTGCTGCTGGAGGAATCACACCTGCAACAGGTGCTCCCTTTAGACGGATGCTCCTGCCTAGGTAAAATAGCAGGGCTAATGGGGAGGGGGAGAGTGCTCAGGCCCTCTCAACTCTTTTCTGCCCATGTATTCCTTGAATTTATATCTATTTTACATCAGCTCTTCTTTGACACTGGAGCCTGGGAATAAATACCTTACCCACATGATTTTTCTTTTCAAGTTGTGGCAAAATAAACCCAAAGATACTGGACCAGAGAAGCTTTGAATCCTACCATATCATCCTTTTTCCCCCCAGTGATATCAGGAAGTCCAGGCTGAAACCAAAACACAAATGTGTAGGAATTCCCCAGAAATTTTTACCTTTGGTAATACTAAGACATAGAACAATAAACATAATAAAAAAAAAAAGACAGAAAACCAAACTCAAAGAAAAATTAAAAAGCCAGAGAGACAAGAATAAGTTCAATCTTCTAAACCCCTAGGGGAAAAAAACAAAACATACATAACCACCATTATATCTACTCATCTGATAAAGTAGAGAAAAATCAGCAGATACTTTGAGTCTGGTTTTTTGTTTAGGGTTTGTTTGTTTTTTTGGAGGAGAGAAGGCAAGGCATTTGGGGTTAAATGACTTCCCAAGGTCACACGGCTAGTAAGTGTTAAGTGTCTGAAGCTGGATTAGAACTCAGGTCTTCCTGACTCCAGGGCTAGTACTCTATTCCCTGCACCACCTAGCAGCCTTGAGTTTTTAAAAAAAACACACAGATCTCATTTTTCCTTTAAGATTAATGGTCCCAATGATGGGGTGCTTGGGTGCCTTTGTTTGTAACATTTAGTTGTAACTTCAGTTTGTAAAATCACACTAGGGTTTGGGTACCTATGTTTGTAATAAGCCAAGTTGTAAAGTCACACCTCCCCCAGCCCAAAAGCCTTTTCCCTGAGCCAGCACTCTGCCTAGCTGCAATTAATGAACTGCTTTATCCCTGCTTAGTACAATAACAAGCTATACCTATGAATCCTTCACAAAAGCATTTATAAACAAACCCTTTAGCTTAGAGAAATGTATAGCCCCCTTGTTCTAGTGGCCAGCTGCACCTATGAAACCTTCAATGCACTATCAGTAAGCTAAATCCTCTCAGTCAGGCACATCCTGGATCCCCAATTAGTCTAGCTTCCCAACATCCATCTTGTCAAATACCACATTGATGGGTAATGGACTGGACACCTCTCAGTAAGCCCTGACCACTGATTTAGTGACATTTCAAAGCAAAAACCACACCTTCTGGTAGCCCCGCCATGGACTTTCTCCCAGTGAATTATGGGCAATACGCCTGCACAGTTTATATAAAAAGTGCATGTCCCTTTAAGCACTGATCACTCCTTAACTCCTCCCTAATTCCACCCTTACTCACCTACTTAGCATAATTGATACCTGATTTATGGATTTATCACTTTATAGCCGGTACCTCGAACTCCTGCAGGCTTGCAGATTTCTGACCCTCCCCCCTGCCCACTGCAAAGCGTAACAATAAACTTTTACAATCCTGACTGTCAAGATTGCTTGAGTCTAGGGAATTCTTTTCAGACTAAAAGAACTCTCCAAGGATTTCTTAGAAATCCCTGAAAAACCCTTCTCCCTTATCACCACCAAACCACACCTATCTTTCTACCTTCTTTCTACTTCTACTTTAAAGTTGAGTACAAAGAGTTTATGTAAATGATGCCCCAAAAGTCTTAAAGTTGTTTTAAGATTTAATAGCTTAAAACAGCTCTAAGACAAAGGGTCACCTGTATAACTAAGTAATGTGTGGTCATATTACTTGAAATATACATTTTTAAAACCTGAGGTTTAAGTTCATTTAATAATCTTTTCAAGACAATTTGATTTATGAGACTGATCGATTCAGAATAGGGATGTAGGTAAGGTCATACATAGGACCCAACTCAAATAGGGGCAGGAAAAAAGGAAGAAGGCCTTAACCCCTGCCAATGGCACCCCTCACCTCTTTCCCCAAGAAATTCTACAGAGCTCTTTATAGCTCCCGACTCTTATGTCAAGAGAAAATTGGGGGAAGTGAAAAATATACCCTGAAGACACTTCAATATAACCAAATGGGAAACATAACAGAGATGCAAAGGTGGTTTAAAATTTTGAAAATAATTAGCACAATTAATCACAAAAACAACAGACACAACAGAAATTACATGATTATTTTAATAGATGTAGAAACAGATCTTGGTAAAAATACGACACTCATTTACTAAACACCCTAAAAATAGTCCAATAGTGGAAGGTTGCCTTTCTTTAATATGATCAAAAATACATATTTAGGAGAAAGGATTTGCAGGAGTCAAGATGTTGGAGTAAGCAGTAAGTCGCCATAACTATCCCATCTTCACCTCCAAACAACCATAAAATAGTGCCCCTGAATAAATCCTAGAATAGTAGAACCAGGAAAAAGACAGGGTGGAACAATCTTTTAGCCCAAGAATTTTGGAAGATTGGCAGGAAAGGTGTGTCTCAAGCAGGTAAAAGGGGGATGCAGTCTAGAATAGGAGGCATCTCAGCAAGTTAGCAGCAAGCCCCACTTCAACAAACCAGTAGAAGACCCTGAGCCCCAGTGCAGTGGAGCAGACAAATGTCAACACCAGGCCCCACATGTGCCTCAGCATAGCCAGGAGAACTGGTAGACTCCAGTTACAACAGCTGTCTTATGCTCCAGCATAGCCCTGGGCAAACAGGCAGCCTTGAGCAGCCAGACCACCATGTGCTTCAGTGTAGCCCCATGGAAATGCAGAAACACCTCACCAGGACTCAGTGCACACCAGACACCAGCACCACCAGATAAGCTGCTAAACTCCTACAGCCTCCAGTAATGCCAGCCATTCCCTACTCCACCTCAGTACAGCACCAGACACAAGGGTCCTTCATGGGCCTCATGGTAACATCATTGCAGCACCAAGTAAACAGCTCCTGGCACAAGAAATCTGAAACAGTGCCCCTTACACTCCAGGAGAAGAGGTTAAATTTAAAAGGAAAAAGGCCAAAAAAGTTGAGCAAAAAAATAACAAAAGAAGAATCTGACCATAGAAAGTCATTATGGTGTCAGAGAAAACCAAGACACAAACTCAGAAGAGGACAACACTGTCAAAGCAACTATGGTCAAAACCTTAAAGAAAAATGGGAAGTGTTCTCAAGCCCAGAAAGAACTCATGGAAGAGTTCGAAAAGGAGCTCAAAAATCACATAAGAGAGGTAAAAGAAAAATTGGGAACAGAAATTAAAGTAATGCAAGAGAATTATGAAAAAAGAGTCAGCAGCTTGGAAAAAAGAAAACAACCGCTTTAAAAGTAGAATCGGTCAAAGGGAAAAGTAAGTAAAAAAGCTAACTGAAGAAAACAACTCCTTAAAAGTTAGAACTGAGCAAGTGAAAGCTAAGGACTCTATAACATATCAAGAATCAATCAAACAAATTCAAAAGAATATAAAAATAGAATAAAATGTAAAATACCTCATGGGAAAAACAATTGATCTGGAAGATCCAGGAGAGATAATGTCAGAATCATTGGACTACCTGAAAGCCATAATCAAAAAGAGGACCTGGACAGTATCTTTCAAGAAATTATCAAAGAAAATTGCCTAGATATCCTGTGATCAGAGGGCAAAATAAGCATTGAAAGAATCTACCTTAGGAAAGGGATCCTAAAATAAAAACCCCAAGGAATATTGTGCCAAATTACAGAACAATCAGGACAAGGAAAAAATACTGCAAGTGTCCAGAAAGAAACAATTCAGATATCGGGGAGTTAAGATCAGGATTACCCAGGCCTTAGTAGCTGCAGCATTAAAGGATCAGAGGTCATGGAACATGATATTCTAGAAGGCAAAGGAGCTAGGACCACAACCAAAAATCCCCTACCTGGTGAAATTAAACATATTCAAGGGAGAAAATGGCCATTCAATGAAATAGAAGCATTTCAAACTTTCATCTGGAGAGGACTAAAACTGAACAAAAAATTTGATCTCCAATATCAACACCCAAGAGAAGCCTTAAAAGGGAAAAGGGGGGAGGGGAATAAGGGATTCAATGGAACTGAACTGTATGCATCCCTTCTTGGAAAGATGATACTTTTAATCCTTAAAAATTGTACCAATTAGCTCAAGAATAGTACAGCTAGAAGAAATATACATAGACAGAGGGTATGGGTATAAGGTGAATTTGAGAGAATGATATTTAAAAAAACAATTGAGGGATGACAAAGGAAGGATGCTTCTTGTGTGCAGAAGGAAGAGAAAAGGAGAAGGAGGTAAGTTATTTCACATGAAGAGGTGCAAAAAATCTGTTACAGTGGAGGGAAAGATGGGAGGGTAGGCAATGGGCATTACTTGAACCTTACTCTCATCAGTATTGGCTTAAAGAGAGAGAATAATACACACAATCAATTGAACATAGAAATCTATCTTATCCAATGGGAAAGTAGGAGGGGGGAAGATTAAGTAAAGGGGGCAGGCGAATTGACAGAAGAGAGGTTAGACAGGGGGAAGTGGTAGGCAGAAACCAAACACTGTGGGGGAGGGAAAGGGTGAAAGGAGAGAGAAAGAACAAGCAGTAGAAAAAATAGGATGGTGAGAAATACACAGTTAGTAATCATAATTGTGAATGTGAATAGAATGAACTCTCTCATAAAATAGTAATAGATGGAGTAGATCAAAAACCAAAAATCCTTCAATATGTTGTTTATAAGAAACACACTTAAAGCAGAGACACAGAAAGAATAAAGGTAAGGAGCTGGAGCAGAATCTATTATGCTTCAACTGAAGTAAAAGAAGCAAGGGTAATAATCCTGATCTCAGATAAAGCAAAAGCAAAAATCGACCTAATTAAAAGAGATAAGGAAGGAAACTACATCGTGCTAAAAGGTACCATAGATAATGAAGAAATATCAATAATAAACATATATGTACCCAGTAGTATAGCATCCAAATTCTTAAAGAAGAAATTCAGTGAGGTACAAGCTCATACCAAACAAGAGATAGAGAGTATTACAAAATGCAAAACAGATCATTTTGATTATATTAAATTAAAAAGCTTTTGCAAAACAAAGCCAATGCAAACAAGAATAGAAGGAAAGCAGAAAGGTAAGATACAATCTTTACAGCAAATGTCTCTGATAAAGTCCTCATTTCTCAAATATATAGAGAACTGAGTCAAATTTATTAGAATACAAGCTATTCCTCAATTGATAGTCAAAGAATATGAATGGGCAGTTTTCAGATGAAGAAATCAAAGTTATCTATAGTCATATGAAGAAGTGCTCTAAATCAGTTTTGATTAGAGAAGTGCAAATTAAAATAACTCTGAGGTACTACCTCACACCTATAAGATTGGCTAATATGATAAAAAAGGAAAATGATAAATGTTTGAGATGATGTGCAAAAATTGGAACACCAATGCACTGTTGGTTGAGTTATGAACTGATCCAACCATTCTATAGAGCAATTTGGAACTATGCCAAAAAAGCAACCAAACTGTTCATATCCTTTGATCCAATAATTCCACTACTAGATCTTTATCCCAAAGAAACCATAAAAAAGAGGGAAAGGACCTATTTGTACAAAAATTATTTATAATAGCCCTTTTCATGGTGGCAATTGGAAACTGAGGGGGTGCTCATCAATTGGGGAATGACTGAACAAGCAGTGGGATATAAATATAATAGAATACTACTGTGCAATAAGAAATGATGAGCAGGCAGATTTCAGAAAAACCCGGAAAGACTTGAACAAATTGATGCAAAGTGAAATGAGCAGAACCAGGAAAACATACACAGTATCAGCAACATTGTGTGATGATCAACTATGAATGACTCAGCTCTTCTCAGCAGCACAGTGATCCAAGACCAGTACAAAAGACTCACAAAGGAAAATGTCATCCACATACAGATAAAGAATGAGGGACTCTGAATGCAGATTGAAGCATACTTTTTTTCACTTACTTTATTTTTTTTCATGGATTTCTTTTTTTTTTTAGCTCTATTTCTTCTTTTACAACTGTGACTAATATAGAAACATGTTTTACATGATACCACAGGTATAATCTATATCAAATTGCCTACCATTTTAGGAAGAAAGATAGCAAGAGAGGGAGAAAAATTTGGAGCGCAAAATCTTCTAAAAATGAATGTTAAAAATTGTCTCAACATGTAACTGGGGGGAAATACTAATTTTTTTTTTAAAGTTCATATTTAAAACCAAGAATTGTCATTGTTTGCAATGGAGGAACACTAGAATCATCCTTACTTCAAACGGGGATAAATCAAGAATGTCTCTTTCCCCAATATTACTTGACATCATTTTAGAAATTATAGCCATTGCAGTAAGACAAGAGAACAAAATTCAATGTACAATCATGGACAAAAATAAAACAAAAATTATCCCTATGTGTATGTAGGTCATAGATCATAGTTGGAAAGGATATTTGTGGTTATCAAGTCCAGTCTCTTCATTTTACATATGAGACTGAAGATCAGGGAATTAAAGCAAAGTGACTTGCCCAAGGTCACATAAGTTGTGTCTTAATTGGAAACTAAATTCATATCTTTCTGATTACAAGTCCATCACTCTATCCACTCTGTCAGGCAAGTGATATAAGGATTTACTTAGAAATCTCCATAGAGACTAATTGAGATGATTAATGTAGTATAATACAAAATAAAACTATAGGGAGCCAAGATGGCGGCGTAGAAGCAGCAACATAGCGCAGCTCTCACATAGCCACCCCAAAATACCCATAAAATAGGACTCTAAACCAATCCTGGAACTCCAAAACGCACACAAAGATACTTCCCACTAAAGTCAGCTCGGCTACGAGGAACCATATCAGCACTGCGAACCGAAACCAGCCTGGCCTGAAGCCGCGGCT
>CM053580.1:207616102-207639917 GCA_028627135.1 Pseudochirops cupreus
TTTATGATTGAGGGTCACCACAACATGAGGAACTGTATTAAAGGGTCATAGCATTAGGAAGGTTGAGAACCACTGCTCAAAGGTATTAACAACCTTACTTTCTATCAGTCCAGTGTTCCACAAGGGTTGGTATCAGAGGTCTCTTCTCTCCATCAGAGAGCTCCTCTCCAAACCTTGATGAGTGATTCACATTCACAGCTGTGTGTGTGTGTGTGGGGGGGGGGGGGTTGGGGCTTGATAATGGCCAAAGGTCCTCCAATAAGTGAGCCCTGAGGCAATATCTCATCTCAAAATACATAATACATATATAGGCACATATATACGTATATGTGTGTGTATATACATATATATGTATGTATACCTACACATACATATATATGTGTGTGTGTATAATATATATATCTTGGAGTTGTTTCATATATATATATGAAACAACTCCAAGAAGAAGAAGAAGAAGGAAAAAAAAACAAAAATCCCACCTTGCTTGTGCTCACAACTAATTGGGATTTGTACTTAGGCTTCAAATGGAGCTATTATTTTTCTTAAATCTTGAAGAAGACCAAGTTCCTCCTTTCCTTATAGACTGACAATGTCTCAGTCGTATCTTATCATTTTGTTCAGTTTTTGTTATTGTCTTGGTTTCAAATCCAGCCAGATTCTGAAACTTAATATGAACAGGAATCAATTCCAAATTTGGATCAGGTTAAGGAAAAGGACCAGGTAAAATAAAGTATCTGGAACCTGTCAAAAGACCCTAAAATTGTGGAAAATGCCTTGGGTGAGTGCTACATTTACCTAGGGACCAATTAATCAGTCTTGATCTTGTCCAGTTTGGGTTAATATCTAAAACTAGAAAGTGGGGGATACTTTAGGATATGGAAGGTTTATCAGGAGATAGAAAGCATTTTTTTTTAACTTCTGAGAAGGCCTGAAGTAACTGGCAAACTGGTCTTTTTTTCAGAGATTTTCTGACTTTCTTTCTATTCATTTTGAGCAGCAAATCTGTCCATGGGTTGACTATCTGAAAGGTACAGGTCATGTCTTACATTTCATCATACAGACCCTCACATTATGTATTTATATGCTCAGTAGTGACTTGGTGAATTAAGGGCTTCTTAAACCACAAAGTCTAGCAGATTTACAGTCTTGGGGAGGGGGCAGAGGGAGGTCTTTTGGTTTTGAAGGTAACAGAAAAATAGAAACTTGTATCTTGAATTTAACTGCACCAGTAAAATTAGATAACACAGGAAAGGTGACCTTTCAGAAATGGTGATTTCAGGTCCTGGGAAAGAGTGAGCACAGAAATATTGATTCAATTGAAATAAGTAGTCACCATTCCCTCAAAGTTGCTGCCTGCTACAATTGTACCCTGTTGCTACTTCTAGTATGTTTAAAGCAGGAGTTCTTAACCTTTTGTGGGACATGGACTCTTTTAGCAGTCTGGGAAAGCTGATGGATCCTTTCTTGGCTAATGTTTTTAAATGATAAATTAAAATACATAGGATTAACTTTTTTTCTCATCTAAGTTCATGGATCCCCTGAATCCTATTCATGGACCCTTTGATGGTTTGTGGAACCCAGGTTAAGATTCTCTGGTTTGATGATATTCCCATGTAGGAGGAAATCTCAGGCATGACGTTAAGGTAAAGGCTGTTAAGTCTGATAGAAATCTGCTTAGGTGGGGTTAGAAAGGAGGACTTTTTGGAGGAGATGACTCCTAAACTGGGCTTTGAGATAAACAGTCCAGACCAGGTACATTCCGTATTGTTACAGATGGAAGGGACTGTGGAATATTATCTAAGACTTTATTTTACCAATGAGGAAACAAGCCAAGAGAGTTTCAGTGATTTGCCCATGACCATATAGGGAGCGACAGAGGCGAGATTTTTTTTTTTTAAGGCAATTGGGGTTAAGGGACTTACTCAGGGTTGCATAGCTGGTAAGTGTCTGAAGTCAAATTTGAACTCAGGTCCTCCTGACTCTAGGCTGGGTGCTCCATCTGTTGTTCCACCTAGCTGCCCCCAGAGGTGAGATTTGAACCTGGATCCTCTGATTCTCAATCTATCCCTGTTTCCACTACACCACAACCCTAATTCCACTTATTTCTGGTAGAATTGGATGCTATGTCTGATTTAATAACTCATTACTGGTAATATTCAATATCTTCCAAGATTATCTTATCCATTAAATAACTCGATCAACAGAGTCCGGCCTTTCTTTAAGTACTCTGTCTCCTGGAATTTCAATTTGGCAGAGTTAGAAAGAATCCTTTCCATCTGAACTAATGATTGGCTTCTTGCTAAGGGGTATGGTTTCAGAAAAAAAACCCCAACAACATGGCAAGACTATACACTGATTCGAAGTGAAGTAAGTGAGAAGAGCTGGAAGATCATTGTGCACTTAACAGTGTTATAATGATGCTCAGCTGTGAAAGACTTGGCTACTCTGATCAATACAGTGATCCAAGATGATTTCAAATGACTCATGATGAGAACATGCTATCCACCTCTAAGAGAGAACTGATGAACTCTGAGTGCACATTGAATTGTAATTTTCTAACTTTATTATTTTTTTTTTTTTGCATTTTGTACATCACCATGATATGGCCAATATGGAAATATGTTTTTCATGATTTCACATGTATAATTAATTGATGTAATTTTTCTTACCTTTTCAGTGGGAGGGTGAGGGGTGGGAGGGAGAAAATTTGTAACTCAAAATTTTAAAATAAGAAGTAATTTTAAATAATTTAAATAATTAAAAATAAAAGTAATTTTATTAGTAATTTTAAAATAAAAAGTAATTTTTAAAAAGAAAAAAAAAGAGTGGAGATGACAACAGCAAGCCCTCCCATCAGAAGTACTGGTGCTCCTGATCACCCTGTACACCCCACTTACGTCACTTAAACTATGTTTGACTCAATTTTCTCAACTATTTAAGTAGGATCATAACAGCAACTCTCTCAGGTTGTGAAAGTCAAATGAGATAACACTTTTAAAAAGTGCTGGGCATATAGCAAATGCTATAGAAATTCTTATTGTGCTGCTTATCCACCTTTGGTGTTCACCTGATTTGACTCTCACCACCACCAATTCTTGCCTGTGGCTCTAAGAAGTAACATGCACAGCAGCCACACCCTGGCAAACTGGTCTCCCAGATGGGATAAATCAGGTTGACGGTAACCATGTCTACCCCAAGTCTGTGAGGACTTTTCCTGGAGGAATGGGTGGATGAGAACAATTTGTTCCAATGGCCAGGAAGGTGCCTGAAGCAGGCACTGTGGATGCTTAGGGCCCAATCAGACATTAAAGATGCCTAGGTCACCCACTGCATCCCAGGCCATTGTGGGTCACCCTGACTTTTGTCCTGCCTTTGGCCCATGACTGGAGGAAAGAGTGAGGCTAATGACTTTCTGCAACTCTGTCTCACTGAAATGTAATTGATGCACAAGTCAAGATATCGCCTACATGATGCCATTGACCAAACAACAAGTGACTTGCCCAAGGTCATGCAGCTAATCGATGTGTGAGGCCAAACATAAAGTCTGATCTTCCTGACCTCAGGCCCAGCCCTCTATCCACTGTTCGCTGCCTGAAAAGACTGATCATTTGTAAAACATGAGTTAGATTAGATTGTCCCTGACTTGAGAATTCTATGATTTTAAACCAAGAATTAGCTATAATTACCACTCACATACACAGAAAAATTACAGGTGTCAAAAATTACGTTTGTACGTACCCTTGAAAGGTATTGTTTTTAGGACAGAGTGCAAAGCATCATTGGTTGACATCACTGGGGTTATTGTCTAAACTGTGACAGAGGAAAAAACAAAACAAGAAGAAAAAGTAATAATTCATCCCAACTTGTGTTTTTCTTAAAAATGCAGATTATGTGTCTTCAATAGGGAGAACAGTGGCTTCCCGATACGCGAATGGTCTATTTCATCGATTCTGTAAAGCAGAAGATGGCACGGTGTACAGGGTAAATGAGTTTATCAGATTGTATTGTCTTTCTTTAAGTGGTGATATGATCTGGGGAACAAGCACAAAAGTCAAACTGAGGCTTTTCCAAAGATTTCCTTTGAATACTTTAATACGTTTATGTTTGATACAGTGATTAATAATATATGTCATTTCTCACATAAAGATACTTGCTGTCTACTTATTTCAGTCATGTCTGACTGTCCAAGACTCCATTTATTGGCAAAGACACTGAAGTAATTTGCCATTTCCTTCTCCAGCTCATTTTATAGATGAGGAAACTGAGGCAAACTGAATTAAGTGACTTGCCCAGGGTTACGCAGCTAGTAAGTGTCTGAGGCAGGATTCAGACTCGGTGCTCTGCTGACTCTAAGTCCTGTGCTTTTTGTACAACACCAAGCTGCTTCTAATTTAGTGGGCAACTTCACCACAGCAAGGGAGACTCTGAGCATCTTGAGTAGGAAGTGTATTTTGGGGTATTTTTTGTTCAGTCTTATCTGACTCTTTGTGACCACATTCAGTGTTTTCTTGGCACAAATACTGAAGCTGTTTAACATTTCCTTCTCCAGCTCATTTTAATGGAGAGGAAACTAAGGCAAACAATGGTCAGTGACTTGTCCAGGGTCACACAGCTAGTAAGTTTCTAAGGTTGGATTTAAATTTAGGTCTTCCTGGCTCTGGGCCCAGTACTCCATCTACTGCACCACATAAAGATGTAATTGCTCTCACTCAAATCTTTGAGTATCAACATTAGCTTGTACCTTGAAAAAGACTATAAAACAGGAATATAGGAGTTAACTGAAAGCCAGGACCAGAAAATCCTGTTGGTGAAGAGTGAGGCTTCCAGGCAAGGAAGGGACAATGGTATATCATAAACCTATTATAAGCCAGGTTATATTGTATTATTTACCTCGGATAATTTAGGACAGCTGAGGGTGCTCCTAGATTTAAATCTCTTATAATTTAGCTAAAAGAAATTACTGGATTTCTTTTTTCTACATTGAGTGCATGGCACAGAATTCCCTCTCCTCCCCTCCCCCCAACCAGAATCATAGAATCTAAAACCAGAAGCCCAATTCTCTCTTATTGTAGATGAAGAAACTGAGGCTTAATTAACTTGCCCAAGGTCACTCAGGTAACAAATATCAGAGTCAGAATTTGAACCCAGACCCTTTGACTCTTGTGGTACAGTAGAGAGAGAGTTCTAGGCAAGAAATCAGAGGACCTGGGTTTGAAATTCTGGTTCTGCCACTTACTATTGTGACTTACTATGTAACTTTTAAGGTTTTATGGTCCTTAGGTCTCAGTTTCCTTATGTGTAAAATGAACGGATTGGATTAGAAGAACTTTGAGGGCCCTTCCAAATCTAAGTCTATGATAGCACTTTCTACTGCCACGTTGCTTCTCTTTGTCTCTATAAAAATAGTTATTGGGGCATAAAGATATCTATTTAAAAATAGATACCTGACACCTGGCATAATTTGTTTTCCTAAAATGGCTGCACAATTGTATCTGATCTAAGCTCTATTTGGAATAGTGGTGTTTATGTTCACATATATTGACATCTGCCAACAAGGTGTTATGCTGCCAAGAGCCCTGGATTTGCCTAAGTTTGAATTCTGGTTATTACATGTGTGACCCTGGACAAGGTGTATCGCCCTGCTGGGCCTCAGTTTCCCCAATTATAACATGAAAGGGATGGATTAAACATCTCTAAGTTCCCTTTTATCTCCGAATGCTAGGATTCTTAAATTTTGTTCAACAGCCATTTGTTAAACCTAGGGCAAGGCAATGTGCTAGGCTAGGAAAGGAATAAACAAAATATCCTTTGCTCTCAAGAAAGTTATATTTGATGAGAGGATAAAATGTGGACACAAATTAGTAAATGCAAAGTCATGGGAGCATGTGTGTGGAGGCACAGACAGCTCTAATGACTGGGGGGTTGGGAGAATTGGGAAAGGCCTTCCAAAGGGGTGGTACTAAACTGAATCTTGAGAGAGGCCAAGGAATTCAAGAGGTGAAGGAAAGGAGGGAGAACGTGCCACATATGGGGAACAGCCTAGGCAAAGGAATGGAGGTGGGAAATAGAAGGTTTTATACCAGGAACGGCAAGTAGGTCAGTTTGGCTGGAATGTAGGAGTGAATGAGACCTAGAAATGTGAGATCAGTCCAGAAGAGTGCACTGGAGTCAGATTGTGGAGGGTTTTAACTGAGAATCAGGGGTCCTTTTTAGGGGAAAGGAAATAAGTAATATCTTACTGTTTGCAGTTGCAACGCTTGGAAAATTCCAAATATACAGGTTTACATATTGCCTAGAGGCAATAAGGAGCTCCTGATCCTAATTAGTTATAGCTACTGTCAAGAATATGTGATGTCATAACTAAAAAAAGAAACAATCAAGAAACTTTGTAATGGTGAAACTTTGGCTGGAAACATGGAAGATTGGAGAGAAACACTGAGGTGCTTCTGGCTGCAAGTGCTGAGTAGCTATGGTTAATAAACTGGGAAGAAATATTTGTGAATTTCGGAACATTCCCCAGCAACATTTGGTTGTATAATGTATTTGGGAACATTTTGTATGAGAATCCCACAATCTGCTTTACTTGTCTCTTCTTGAATTTCTTGAGAGTGGCCAAGTGTTCTGATCTGAAGATAATCCTAGAACCAGGTATATAAACAGACCTCATAAAAGCGTTTTTAGAAGGTATGCAACAATTTTGAATATAACAAACTAGCTTTCTCCTTGTAGACTGACCTACGGCCTTGGTGGACCTTTTCAAGCAATTCTCAGTTGAAAAATGGGCAAGGAATGGATTATTTTCAGCCTTGGCTGATTTCTCTTTTCATAAATTATTCTGACCTAGTAGACCAGGCGAGTGGACTCGCCCAGATTTCATTCTCTTCCATAGACTCTAACACTTTGTTGACTTTAAAACATTCACTAAGTAAAAAGGAAACAGTTTATTTCTAGAGTAGTAATTGTCCAGATCCTGGCATCAAAATTGCATGTCATTTGGCAGACAAATTAATTAATTTCATTTTAATTTAATTTAAATTAATTTAATTTTCCTAAGCCTTAGTTCCCCAATCTGTAAGAAGGGTATGGCAATACGTGAGATTTACCTTTATGGTGAACCTTTATAATTCCTGAAGTGGTATATAAATGGGGATTCTTCTTTATTGCTTGACTTAGGTGAAGCTTTTCTACAGATAAGAACAGTGGGATGATAACCCTGAGATTCCAGAATTTATCTTGATGGTGATATCTCTTTGTGTTTTTGTTTGTGTAAAGCTGACAGCAAAAACTGAGCTCATCTATCCATTTGTGAAGCACTTGAGTGATGCTGTGAAATGCCTCAAACAGAGGATGTATTGGTTGACCAGTGGAAGCCGGCAAATTTTTGGTGTAATCTTGGACAAATGTATCACCTTAGTGCTAGATTTTGGTTCACTGGATGATGAGGACTTTAGCCTTTGCCAAGATGCTCTCATAATGGTCATTGAGGAACAGGTGACTCATCTGACCAGATTTAACCTCATACGGTGAGTTGATTCTATTTTTGCTAATGAATGATCTGAAGAGATAGAATTTAGGCATACATTTAGTGAAGATGCCTAATAACTTCATAATAATAACAACAGCAACAATAAATCCTTGTCAGATTAAACTGAATTGGAGCTATGGGTTGACTAAAAGGCAATGGAGAGACTCATGGTGAGTGAATAGTCTGCAACAGATAGCTGATGGAAAACTCTACTTGAGAATTAGTATGGAGGATGCATAAGGTAGAAATATGAGAAAAAAGGATGTGGGCTAGTCAGATAAGAAGAATAAAAGATAACGAGTGTAGAGTTGTCATATTCTATTGGTATCCACACCATACCAAGAGATGTAGAGGAAAGTCCTCAACATATTGAGTGAGCCTCTTGTGGAAGATTGATGCTGAGCCATGGACAAGAGATGCATGAAAGTTTGGACGGGTTGCAATCAGTACCACTGGAAGAGAAATACCCTCAATGATGAGCTATATTGAGGGACTTAATCACAGGATCACAGAATCTCCGAGTTTGAAGGGACCTTTCCTTTTCTCACCCATCTCTACTTTTCTGTCTTCACTAACTCCTTTCCATCCACACACATGCATATTCAAGTTTCATCCATCCTAAAAAAAAAAAACCAATAACAGTCTTGCCTGAACTCTTTCAATATACCCAGCAACTTACTCATCTCTTTTCTTTTGTTAATTGACAAATTTCTTGAAAAATTAGTGTGTTAACATGCCTTTAGTAGAGCTGTGGGTCAGTAAAATCATTCTGGACAACAATTTGGAACTATAGCTAGTCACTAAACTGTATATAGCCTTTGACCTTATATATATATAAAAATGTAAAAATATTGCCCCCAAATAACTTCCTTCCTTCCTTCCTTCCTTCCTCCCTTGCTCCCTTCCTTCCTTCCTTTCTTCCCTCCTTCCTTCTTTCCTTCCTTCCTCCCTTCCTCCCTTGCTCCCTTCCTTCCTTCCTTCCTTCCTTCCTTCCTTCCTTCCTACCCTCCTTCCCTCCTTCCTTCCTTCATTCCTTCCCTTCCTTCCTCCCTCAAAAAGAGGTAAAATATGGTGAAAGAACTTTGAACTGTATTTCTTAGTAACCTGCTGGTCCAAAGGGGTGATCCACAGAGCTAATTGAATGACTGCTAAATCACTCTCCAATGTGATTTTTTCCCCCCAGAGCTGCTCGGATCATGACCAAGTGGCAGTGTGAATCTGTCTTTGTCAGTGAGGATTTCATAAACTCTGCTATTAAGTGGATTAAGAAGCTGGTGTGCAAGTCTCCTGTGGCTCATGACAGTGCCATCAATGCTCTATGTGAAGCTAAAAGAGATGACTCAGTAAGTGTATACACATGCCTGGCTGGCCCTCAAACAAATTCAAAAGCCAGTGGAGCTTTTCTTTAGAGCCTCACCTTTCATAGGGTAACTTCGTGTTGCTGCAGACGGTCTGGGATCCCTGCCTTCATTCACAAGACTCATCCCCTGGCCTTTTGCCTTCCTTGATATCTCTATCAACATTTCGCACATTTTCATCCTATTCATTCCTTTAGGACTCCACTTTCCAAGATGATATCTAAACCGTGAGATATGCTAATTCATGTTTTATATCTTAATCCATATTATAGTTATTAGAGATGTAGAGCTGAAGGAGCCTTAGAGGCAATGGAGTCCATAACTCTCATTTTGCTGATGAGGAAATTGAGGTATGAGAAGTTAGGTGACTACCCCAAGGTCACCCAGCTAGTGTCAGAGGTGGTTTTTGAAACCAGCTTTTTCTAACTCCAAGTCCTGTGCCTTATTCTCTACCCCATACTGCTTCACCAATGAATAGTGGTGTGTGTTAAAATCCCCTCTGTATCTACCCCTCTCCTCAGCTTGTACTCACAGGTTGAGTCCCCTATGGGACCATCCAATGTAATTTGTATAACTCTTGGGCAAAATCACTTTGATCTTTTTTGAGCCTTACTTTCCCCATCTGTAAAATGGGCATAATTCTTTTACTGCATATCTTAAAAGGTTGTTGTAAGGAAAGTGCTTTGGTAAACCTTAAGGCTGCACATAAATGTGTTGTTATTAATAATACATATTTAAAAGTAATAAATTATGTTTTTCTCCTATGTCTTCTAAACCAAGGGTAAATTTGGACTAACATTATTTCATGCGTCATTGGATAAATGTGTGTATGCTCATCTGTAGGCACCCACGTGTTCTTTCTAAGATTCTCAAATTGCTTTTCCTAGTACCTGCTAATTTTGTGATCCCCGACATCTGTGCTGGTCCTTTCCTTTTTACTTAAGCCATTTGGCTTTTTGAGCATCTGTTTACTATTATAAATTTCTGGCATAGGAGATAAAGAAAAACTATGGTAATTTGGAGAGAATACATAAAGAAGAGGGGGGAAAACCCCAGTAATGACAAATTTAAGGGCAACGGGTGATTAAATTTGCCTTGAAAATTATCCGAGAGTTTACATGATGCTAGCAAATGTGTATCATTCACAGAGAACATTCCTATCTTGAATATAGGTGTGACTCTCAAAAAAGACCATTGAAGTGTAACATCCTTATCTAAGCTTCCTTGATTTAGTTGAAATCAAAATAAGAATTGTTAGGAAGGAATAAGGGGATCCTCCAAGGCTTCGTGCTTTTTTTTTTCCCATCCAAGAGATCACATTTCCACAACCCTCTTCCTCCTTATCCCAGACTTGAACAAGTTTCAAAATTACTAATGTAGCTAAAAGGTTATTTGCATAGATAAGGTTTATTTGTATCTGGATTTTTAAAAACAAAAATGTTTCTATCTTTTATTTTTCTATAATCTATTATTAAATGTATCCCTTCCTCATTTCCCTCCTGGAGAGTCTTATAATAAAGAATTTAAAAAGTGAGGAAAATGTTCTGTAAACGTAGCCAGTACGGAAAAAGTCAGATGCTGCATGCAGTGCTCCATACACATAAATAAGTCTCCATTTCTTCAAAAGAGCACGTTGTGAGGAGGATAATGTCTTCACATATTTCTTACTTGAGCTCAGGCTTGATCATTATAATTTCTCAGCATTCAGTTCCATGTTTCTCTGGGTTCATCATATTCATCATTTCTTATAGTGAACTAATATTCCATTGTATTCATTATACTGAGATTCATTTAACCATTTCCCAGTTGGTGGACATCTTCTTTGCCACCATAAATATTTAGGTAGAGAAGAGGCTTTTCTGTTTCTTATCAATTTCCTTGGAGTATGTGCCTAGCAGTGGAATCTTTGGGTCAAAGAGTATGGACATTTTTAGTAATTCCTTTTGCATAATAAAAGACAGCTGGTTGGCATCATAGAGAGAGCCCTGGACTGGAGTCAGGAAGACCTGAGTTCAAATCCTGCCTCAGCTGTATACTTGCTGTGCGACCCTGGGCCAATCACTTAACATCTTTCTTCCCTAGTTTCTGCATTTCTAACCTGCTCGCCAGGGTATTTGTGAGGATAAAATGACCCAATATTTGTAAATCACTTTGCAAACCTCAACTATATAATAATAACTTAACTATATAATAATATAATATATAATAATATAATTATAATAAATTATATTATGTATAATAATATAATTATAATGTAATATAATAATATAACTATACAATAAGTATATAATAATATAAAACCTTAACTATATAATAACTATATAAACCCTGCTATATAAATACTAGTTATTATTATTAATAATTTCAAATTTCTTCCCAGTGATTGAACCAATTTATGATTTCTCTAATAATGCCATTATTGTGACTTTCTTTCCATAATTTCTCATTGATAATTCTTATTTATTGTCATCTTTGCCATTTTGTCAGCATGAGGTAGAACCTAGCAAATTGTTCTGATTGCATTTCTCTGTTTATTAGTGATTTGGAACATTCTTTCATATGAGTATTGGTTTGCAACTGGTCTTTTGGAAACTTTTTCACATCCTGCGAACATTTGTTTATTGGGGAATGACTTTTTGTCTTCTATAGTTCTATTAGTTTTCTCTGTTTTAGATATCAGAACCTTTTTGGTCTTTTGTTTTAATTAATAGAAACCCAGACCTCTCACAGAGTGGGGGTAATCTATAAAAGTTGGTAATGTAAAAGCAAAACTCATAAATAACCTTTAAAATACATACCACCTTGGAAGAAGTGAAAACTTATAGGTCCCTAGAAGTATCTCTGAAAACAGTTGCACAAAACCCCTGAAACTTGGGATAGTAAACCCTCCACACTAGAAGCAGAGTCCTACCTGAATAAAGAGTTTAAAAGTTGAGTAATAGGCTGGGAAAATGAGCAAATGATGGAAAAAACCTCAGACTATAGAAATTACTTTGGTGACAAGGCAGATCAAAACATACACTCAGAAGAAGACAACAAAGTCAAAGCTCCTACATCCAAAGTCTCCAAGAAAAATATGAATTGGTCTCAGGTTATGGAAGAGCTCAAAATGGATTTTGAAAATCAAGTAAGAGAAATAGAGGAAAAATTGGGAAGAGAAATGAGAATGATGCAAGAAAATCATCAAGAACAAGTCAACAGTTTGGTAAAGGAGACCCCCAAAATACGGAAGAAAGTAACACCTTAAAAAAAAGATTAGACCAAATAGCAAAAGAGGTTCAGAAAGCCAGTGAGGAGAAGAGTGCCTTAAATGCCTTGACGAAATGGAAAAGGAGATCAAAAAGCTCACTGATGAAAATAATTCCTTAAAAATTAGAGCAAATGGAAGCTAATGACTCTATGAGAAATCAAGAAATTATGAAACAAAACCAAAAAAATAAAAAAAAGAAGACAATGTAAAATACCTTGTTGGAAAAACAACTGACCTGGGAAATAGATCCAGGAAAGATAATTTAGAAATTATTGGACTACTTGAAGGCCATGATCAAAAAAAGAGCCTCGACTTCATCTTTCAAGAAATTTTCAAGGAAAACTGTCCTGATATTCTAGAACCAGAGGGTAAAAAAGAAGTTGAAAAAAAAAAGAATCCACCAATCATGTCCTCAAAGAAATCCCAAAATGGAAACTTTCAGGAATATTATGGCCAAATTCCAGAGTTCCCAGGTCAAGGAGAAATTTTTTTTTGGAGGAGGGAAGGCAGGGCAATTGGGGTTAAGTGACTTGCCCAAGATCACATGGCTAGTAAGTATTTAAGTGTCTGAGGCCGAATTTGAACTTGGGACCTCCTATCTCCAGGGATGGTGTTTTATTCACGGTGCCACCAAGCTGCCCCCACTGCACCACCTAGTTGCCCTGAGAAAATATTTGCAAGCAGCCAGAAAGAAACAGTTCAAGTATTCTGGAACCACAATGGAGATAGCACAAGATTTAGCAGCTTTTATGTTAAGGGATCAGAGGGCTTGACATATGGTATTCTGTAGGTCAAAGGAGCTAGGATGAAAACCCAGAAAAACTGAGTGTAATCCATTAGGGGAAAAATGATATTCAACGAGGTAGCAGAATTTAATGCATTTTAGAATTAAATAGAAAATTTTCCTTTCAAATATAAGACTCAAGGGAAGCATGAAAAGGTAAATAGGAAGAGAAATCATAAGGGACTTATTAAAGTTAAACTGTTTACATTCTTACATGGAAAGATGATATTTGTAACTCATGAGACTTTTCTCATTGTTAGGGTAGTTGGAAGGATTATATATAGACAGAAGGCACAGGATGAGTTGAATAAGAAGGGATGATATCTAAAAAATAAAATTAAGTGATGAGAGAGGAATGTACTAGGCAAAGAGAAAGGGAGAGGTAGAATGGGGTAGATTATCTCATGTAAAAGAGGCAAGAAAAAGCTTTTACAAAGAAGGGGAAGAGAGGGGAGGTGAGAGGGAATGAGTGAACCTTACCCTCATTGGAATTGGCTCAAGGAGGGAATAATATACACACTCAGTTGGATATGGAAATCTGTCTTACCCCACAGGAAAGTAGGGGGGAAGGAGATAAAAGAAAGGGGTGTGATAGAAGGGATGACACATTGAGGGAAGCAAAACACTTTTGAGGAGGGACAGGGTAAAAGGAGAGAGAATAGAATAAACAGGGGTAGGGGGAATAGGATGGAGGGAAATACAGTTAGCAATAGTAACTGTGGAAAAATATTTGAAGCAAGTTTTTCTGATAAGGCCTCCTTTCTCTAACATATAGAGAACTGTGTCAAATTTATAAAAATAAGAATCATTCCCCAATTGACAAGTGATCAAAAGATATTATCAATTTTCAGATGAAGTAATCAAAGCAATCTATAGCCATATGAAAAAAAAATTCTAACTCACTATTGATTAGAGAAATGCAAATTAAAACAATTCTGAGGGACTACCTCATACTTATTAGATTAGATAATAGGACAGAAAAGCTAAATGATAAATATTGGAGGGAATGTAGGAAAAACGAGACATTAAAGTACTGCTGTTGGAATTGTGAAATGATTAAACCATTCTATAGAGCAATTTGGAATTATGCCCAAAGGGTTATAAAACCATTGGTACCCTTTGACCTAGCAATACCACTACTGGATCTGTATCCCAAAAGAGATGAAGGAAAAGGACCTATCTGTACAAAAATATTTATAGCAGCTCTTTTCCGGGGGTAAAGAATTAGAAACTGAGGGGATGCCCATCAATTGGGGAATAGCTGAAGAAGTTGTGGTATGTAATCATGATGAATTACTATTGTTCTATAAGAAATGATGAGCAGGATGTTCTCAGAAATGACTTACATGAGTTGATGCAAAATGAAATGTACTGGTTACAAAGTAACAGCAATATTGTAAGATGATCAGCTTGAATGTGAATGATTTAACTATTTGCAGCAATACAATGATCCATGACAACTCTGAAGGACTTAGGATGAAAAATGCTATCTGTCCCCAGAGAAAGAAATGGTGATGTCTGAATAGAGATTGAAACAACTTTTTTTTAGCTTTCTTTATTTTTCTTGAGTATTTTTGTCTATGTTTTCTTACACAACATGACATAAGGATATATTTTGCATGACTACACATATATAGCCTATATGGAATTGCTTACCTTCTCAATGGAGGAAAGGGGGAGAGTAACAGCAAGGGAAGAAGGGAGAGAATTTGGAACTTAAAAATTTTAAAAACAAATGTTAAAAATTATTTTTACATGGAACTGGGGGAAAATTAAATACTAAATTCAAACAAAAAATTTTGATGCAAAGATATTTTTTTTTCCAAATAAATGCCTGTCTTCTTATCCTGGTTACTTTAATTTTATTTATTCAGAAGCTTTTACATTTAATATAATTGAAATAATCAATTTTATCTTTTATAATTGCCTGCATCCCTTGTTTTGTTATCCCTAGCCATGGCTATGAAGAGAATATAATTGGCTTTTCTTGTCATTTTTTTATGGCATGATAATCAATATTCAGGTCACATTACCATTTTGAATTTATTGTGGTATGTGGTTTAAGATACTGGTCTAAACCTAATTTCTGCTAGATTGTTCTCCATTTTTTCCTAGTAATTTTTATCAAACACAGAATTCTTTCCTAGGTAATTTATGTTATAAAAAATCGAGCTATTGAGTTTAACTATTTCTGATACTTCCTTGTCTAGTTTATTTCATTGGTATACTTTTCTCTTTTTTATCCAGTGCCAGATAGTTCTTCTGATGACTATTTTGTAAGTTGGGGTTTAAAAGTACTTATTCTCCCTTAATTACTACCCTTTTCATTATTTCTCTTTATTGTCTAGACACATTGTTCCTTCAAATTATTTTTATTACTTATATTGTATAGCACTGTAAAATATTCCTTTGATAGTTTTTTGTATGGACTAAATCTGTAAAATAATTTTGGTAGAATTGTCATTTTTATTATATTGACATGACCCAGCCATGTGTGCTGTATTTCCTGCCAATTATTTAAATTTTTCTTTACTTCTTTAATGAGTATCTTGTAACCGTACCTAAACAGGTATCGAGTGTGCTTTTGCAGATTGATACCTAGATATTTTATGCATTTTGTAGTTATGTTAATAATCTAGATTTTTTAATATATAAATCTGATTATTCCTATTGATAATTTCTTTAAGGATAAAATCCTCCAATTTGTAAGAACCAAACTAGTTAAAAAGAATCAATACCATCTTAGGTCCTGAGAACTGATGGACAATTTTACTTGGATAGAGGGGTGAATGTATTTGGGTTTTCATGATAGTCACCAGCCTCTGGTAGTCAAATCTCCAAAAATGAATACTGAATTAAAGCAATAACTGAGGGTGTTCTGTGAGAATAGACTAGTTGGCATTGTCAGTGCTCTTTATCTCATTGCAGCTAATAATGATTCTTGAACCTTGGAGAACACTCTCAGCAAATTATATCACAATAGTTAATGAATGAGTTAAGGGAGTAATCTATGAAATAGTATAAAGTGCTGTCATTTAGGGTCATCCAGAAATGTGAGACAACAATGGCATATACACATGTACATACATACACATGTGTGTGTGCATATATGTGCATGTACATAGTTATCTATATATCTATCTTAGAAGAGTTGTGATTCAAATTCAAATCCCATTATGCTGTGTATTGAGTACTAAACTTGCAGTCAAGAAGAGTTGGATTCAAGTCTGCCTTTGATACTTAACTATGGGACCATGGCCAAGGCACTCAGCCTTTCTAAATTTTAGACAGCTCTCTCAAACTTTTTTTTTTTTATAATTAAACTATGGATAGGTAACTTAGGAGTTGACTTGGGAACCTTCCACCACAAAATTACAAATTCTTGACATATGTTAGGTGTTAGGTGATGAGCATAGGGTTAAAAATGATTTAATCATTGGGTTCAAGGAGCTAACATTTTATTGGTTGAGGATTGGGTGGGACAGGGACATGTACAAAGATAAGTAAGATAAAGTGTAGTGAGTAGAATAAGTGCAGAGAAGAGGTTCAGTTAAAGTACTCCAGGAAAATTTGAGGAGGGAGAGAAAGTTTCTTTTGGGGTATCAGGAAAGACTACATACAGAAGGTGGTACCCAAACTGGGTCAGAAAGGAAAATAAGAAAATCATTCTAGGCATGAGGAACACTTCATAGGTTTGCGTGGAGGAAGGCAAATTCATGGAAGAGCTAGCAGTGGTTTGGTTGAAATGTGGAGTGTGTGAACAAGAGAATAATGTGAAGAGACAGATACAAAATAAATACAAGGCAATTCAATGAGTGAGGGCATGAGCAGCTGGGGGATCATAAAAAGCTTGCAAAAGATGCTGCTTGAGTTTAGTCTTAAAGGAAATAATGGATTCTCTAAAGCAAAGGTGAGGAGAGAGTGCATTCCAGGCATGGGAGAATGAACAGAATAAAGGCATGTAAAATGGGACATAAATGACTGTGTTCTAGGAACATCAAGGTCAGTTTGGAACAGGAAGGGGAAGTAATATAAAGTGAGGTTGACAAGGCAAATTTGGGTCAGATCAAAGAGGGCTTTAAATGTCAAAGAGCAGTTTATATTTAATCCTAGAGGCAACAGGGAGATGCTGAAGTTTTTTGAGCTGCTTAGTTAGACCTATGCTCAAGGAAAATCACATTGGCAGCTGTGTGGAAGATGGTTTGGAATGGGGAGAAATTTGAGGTAGAGAAATTAGTTAAAAGATATTTTAAGAGTCTGGGTCAAAGATGCTTATGGCCTGAATTTAGTCAGTGGCTGTGTGAGTGGAGAAAATGGAACAGATATGAGAGATATGAAGGTCAAATAGCAAGACTTGGAAACTGATGGGATTTGTGGGGGTGAAGAAGAATAAGGAGTTTAGAATAGTTCTAAAATTAGGAACCTGGGAGACTGGAAGGATGGTGGGGTTCTTTACAGAAATAGAGAATTTTGGAAGAGGGGTAAGATTTTTTAAATTTAATTTTTAAATTTTTATTTTTAAAAGTATTTTTAAATTAGATATAAAGACAATTTTTAAGGTTCATGTAAAAATGTTTTGAGTTCTAAATTTTTCTCTCTTCCTCTCTCTTCTCCTTCCTCTCTAAAATAGTAAGCAATTTGATATAGATTATATGTGTGAAATCATGTAAAACATATTTCCATATTAGTCATGTTGTAAAAGAAGAAACCGACTAAAAGGCAAAAACACACACACACAAATAAAGTGAAAGTAGTGTGCTTCAGTCTGCATTCAGACTCCATCAGTTCTTTTTTTGGATGTGGATAGTGTTTTCCATCATGAGTCCTTTGTAATTGTCTTGGATCATGTATTGTTGAGAAGAGTTAAGTCTGTCATAGTTGAACATGCCACAATGTTGCTGTCACTGTCTACTATGTTCTCCTGGTTTTGCTCACTTCACTTTGCATACATTCATGTAAATCTTTCCAGGTTTTTCTGAAATCTGCTGGCTCATCTGCTAGCTTATAGCCCAATAGCATTCCATCACATTCATATACCACAACTTGTTCAGCCCAATTGATGGGCATCCAGGAAAGGTGAGTTTTGAGGGATAGAGAATGAAGTCTGTTTTGGAAATGTTGAATTTGATACATCTATGGGACATCCATTTAAAAATGTCCTATAGTCAGTTGGTGGTGTAGAACTAGAACCCAGGAAGAAGAGTGTGCTTGGTTATGTAGCTCTAGGAGTCATCTGCATAAATATAATAATTAAATCCAGTGTTACTGATGACATCACCAAAGGAAAGGATATATGGGGAGAAGAGAAGAGGGTCCAAGACAGACCTCTGGAGGTACAACTTCATTTAGGAGGCATGGTCTCGATGACGAGCGAATAATGAAACCAAGGAGCGATTGATCAGTTAGGAACAGACAAGGGGATGCAAAGGCCCTTTGACCCATCATTACCACTATGGGGTCTATTTCCCCAGGTGATCAGAGAAAAAGGAAAAAAACCTATATGTTCTAAATTATTTATAACAGCAATAGGTAGTGGCAAAGAACAGGAAATTGAGGGGATGCCCATCAATTGGGGAATGGCTAAATAAGTTGTGGTATATGATTGTGATGGAATAGTACTATGCTGTAAGAAATGATGAACTGGTTCATTTTAGAAAAACATGGAAATACTTGAATAAAATAATGAAGAGCAAAATTAGCAGAAGAAAGAAAATCTTGTATACAGTAGTAGCAGCATCATTCAAAGAACAACTATGAGTGATTATTTTTAGTATTATAAATACTCAGATCAGCTTACAAAGGACCTATGAAGGAAGAATGCTATCTACCTCCAGAGAAAGAACCAATAAATAGGAATACGTATGGTTTTACTATCCATACATATCTATGTCCAATGGTGGGATAGGGAGAGAGGAAGAAGAAAACTGCCCAGCAGAGAGCAAAAGAAAACTCACAAGGAAGCACAGAAAAGCCAAGTAGCTTTGAAAACAATGTGTAGTATTTGCTATGTAGCTGGTTTTTCTAAAAAAGTAAACTGAAATGGAGATTTGTGGTTTCATGTTGAATCCTCTTTTTGTGTTGTGATGTGTACGTGGAAATTTCTTTTTAAAATTCGGTCTTTTTGTATTTAAGTTCAAAATGAATATTTTTTAATGGATGTGAAGTTACCATCAGCTCTGTTGTCAGTGTTAATGAAGTTAGGCAGTGCCACAAATAGATCATCCCACAATCATTTATATTTCATTTTAGAATATAGGATATGAATGTCTTGGCAGAAGATTGACTTTCCTCAATGTTTTGCAGAGGCCGATTTGGCTGACACTGTTTGTACAATGGTGGGAAATGTAGACAGGAAGCATTCTGGGGAGCAGGGGCAAGGAATCTCATGCAGGGTGAAAAATATTTCATAGGAAATCTATAACCCAGGCTCCTAAGAGCTGGTCATGTCTGCATGTGGTGGGGAAGCACCAAAAAGAATTTCATGAATAGTGAATAACCTTAGAGAAACCTAAGGAGAGGAAGAGAGCCTGCTCTGATGCTGGCTATGGTAATTTTTAGTTTCAAGGGCTCTCAGGGCAAAGGAATGTCTGCAAAAAGAACTCCAAACTTTTACAGCTCTTTACAGAGCAAAGAAGCTGGCCTTGCTAATCTTGTGTGATATAAATTTGCACACAAAAATTTCCTGGCGTGAAAAACTATCTACATACTTGCCAATAATTTATATAGCCTCCGGACTGAAAATAATGGAATTAGAAACCCCATCAGCTACAGAGAAAATGCCACACAGATGGCTGGGGAGCCATGTCAGGTGTCTGGCCTCTGACCGGGTATAATTTTAGAAACTTGAGCAGACGGAATCCTTCCCTATGCCATTTTTCTAATGATGCAGCATTTCAAAACCATCTACAAACAGTCTCAAGTAGAAACAAGAGCTGCTTTATTCTATGTTATTTCTTATGGTGGTCCAATAATGAGACATAATGGAGTACTCTTGTCCTCAGAACAGTATAAAACTTGTCCTTCCTATTAGTTGCCCAGTGAATTATTTCCAGACTAATGTTTATTCATTAGTATTTTTCTGCCTTCCTAGTGATTAAGAGAAATATCTGAAACCTGGGAAACATTACAGGAATGGCCGCTGCTTTCCCAGGTTTCTTGGTCTTCATCTGAAATTGGGTTATAGACCAATTTAAAACAATTCATTTTAATTGAGGGGTGGGGTAGGCATTGTCATTGAGCTTAGGCAACCCAGATGATCTTTACTTTTCTCCTGAAGAAAGATTTATAGTGAAAGTCATCATATAACAATATCTGACATTTATTGAGTGCTTTGAAGTTCACAACACTAACATGTTTTTTCATTTGAATTTCACAATAGCTCTCTGAGACAGGAATTATCACCCTCCTCCCTCCCCATTTTACAGATAAGGACGCTAAGACTCAGGTTAAGCTATTTGACTAAAGTCACAAAAGTAGCAAATGTCAGAAGTAGGATTTTAACCCAGTTTTTCTTGAGGCAAATTCTGCCACTAGTCTAGTCCAAGTCTAGCCCAAGTCTAGAAGCTATGAGGGAACCCACTACCTATTGCCTAGTTCCCACAGGTTGGATACTGATTCCCCCAATCTTTACTCTCCACAAAGGTAATTTGGAGTCTTAATTCCCTACCAAATGAGATAGTATTTGTAAAGTGCTCAGTACATAGTAAGAGTTCTTGTTCTTATCCCCTTCCCAGTAGTCATTGGTGGGGCACATCACTCTTCACACTCTTCAATGAACAGAGAATCATTAAGTACAATCTTTTTGGTAAGATGGCGGACACTTGGCCTTACCATCTTGCTTGCTTACTATCTGCCCTACTGATGTGCCCTCTGGGCCCTTGGGAATTGCCATCTGACTCGCTGCCCAACATCCTCTGTGTCTTGTTGTCACTAATCTGAATGTTGAACTATTTGAATGTGACAATTAGGACCATCTTGCTTTTCTATTCTCAGAACTTAACATAGTAGGTGGAACTTAATAAATGTTTTCCATTACATTTTGCTGTCATACCCCTCACATGTTCTGATCTAATTCTAGCCTTACACCATAATTTCTTTTTAAAACAAGGTTTTATTGATGACTTTGGTTTTCATTTCCATTCCTCCACCTCAGCTTGAACTCTTCCTTGTGATAAAGTAAAACAATAAAGCAAAAATAATGACTACATCTGACAATGTATACAACATTCTTTATTGTCTCCCACCTCTTTGCCATGAAGGGAGTGTTATATTTTTTCTCTGGGACTTTATTTGGTTTTTATAGAATTTTATTTTCTTTTAGTGATCTTTTCATTTATGTTGTTGTGAACATTTTATATTTTGTTCTCTTGGTTCCATGTATTTTGATTTATATCAGTTCATATGAATCTTCTAATGTTTCTCGTATTCGTTATTTTTAGTGAGCAACAATATTCCATCAATTCACATATCTTAGTTTTTCAACCATTTCCTGATCAGTTTTCTCCACTTTTGTTTCCAGTTCCTTGCTCTTGCAAATATTACTGGTGTGAATATTTTATTATGTATCAGACATTCTTTCTATCTTTGACTTCCTTGAGAAATATGCCAAGTAACAGAATTGCTGGGTTAAAGGGACAAGTTAGTGATTCTTTTCTTGCTTAATTTGAAATTGATATCCAGAATGTCTGGCTCCTTCTACACTTCTACCAACCCTACATCAGTGTATTTACTGTTACTGTATTTACCCTATAACCCAGTGATATTACTATTTGACATATGTCCCACAGAAATTAAAGACAGAAAGAAAGAATCCATATGTACAAAAATATTGATAATGAGACTTTTGCAGTAGAAAAGACCTAGAAACAAAGTAGGTGGTCATAAACTGACCAATGGCTGAATAAATTACAGTGTATGATTGTAGTGGAATGCTATTGTGGCATAAGAGATGATGAATACAACAGATTCAGAGAAACATGGGAACACTTTATGAACTAATGCAAAATAAAATGAGAATGATTTTCATGATTACTTCATGAAAAACTTTAGAATTTTAATCAAAGACTGTTGATGAAACTTGCATCCCACTTCTTGGAAGAGCGAGAATGGACTGCAGGTAAAAAAGTGAGATTTGCATTTTCAGACATGGTCAATGTGTTGATTTGTTTTACAGGACCATACATATTTGTTATAAGGGAGAGTATCCTATGGCAGGGGGCTTAGGGGGTTATAACAGATATGAAAAAAGAACACCAATAAACACACCAGGGACAGGGAAAGAAATCTTATCAAAATAAGGGCTTGTAGTTAATAAATAGCCCCAACTCCTACTTCCACTGATGAGTGAAATTCCCAGAATGTGGCTACTATATTTCTCTCAGGACCCTAGGATTAACCTTGAAACAATGGAGAAAAGGGTACATTTTAATGTTGGTATGCTTCCTGCCAAGATTTTCAGTTAATGTCAATCAATCAGCCAGATAATTAACATTTAGGAAGGGATATCTAATAAAGTGGTATAGTAATGATAGTTGTTATGAAACATTGCCTCAATTCCATGATACACTCTCTTATGAGTATGTAGAACATCCAGGAGAAAGTGAGCTCAAGTTTAAAAAGCTCATGTGACAAAGCATGATTCATCCCTGGCTTATCTATTTTTGAAAGTCCTCAAGGTGATCCCATTAGGTGTGGCATAGTTTTTCTCGGGGCAGGTAGGTGGTGTAGTGGTTAAAGTGCCAGACCTTAAGTCAGGAGACTCCTGTTCCCAAGTTCAAATCTGTCTTCAGATACTTGCTAGTTGTGTGACCCTGGGCAAGTCACTTCACTTTGTTTAGTCTTAGTTCCTCGACTATAAAATGAGCTAAAGAAGGAAATGGCAAACCATTCCAGTATCTTTGCCAAGAAAACCCCAAATGGGGCCGTGAAGAGTCAGACAGGACTGCAAAACAAACATAACAAAGATTTTTCTTTGCTGAGCTTTTTATGAAACCTTGAGTCTGCCTTTCCGGTATATACTTGGCTCCTAATGCATACATGCCTTGTTGTCATTTTAACTTTATTTATTTTCATTGAGAGAAAACTTTTTCAATTTTAGGTCATTGGAATTGTTCACTTAATCTTTTTTTTTTTGTTATCTCTATCCCATGCATCAATTCCCCTATCCATAGTTATTAAAGATAAAATCTCTTTTATACTTTTTATGATAAAATTATTTTTTGAACTTAGACTATGTATCCATTTGGAGTTTGTGGAATATGATATAAGATGATGTTCTCAATCTAATTTCTGATTTCTACCAGATAGTGTTTCAGGTTTCCTTTAAGTTTTTGCCCAGTAGGGAATCCTTACCCCAGAAGTTGGTATTCTTAGGTTATGGAACACTGTACTATTGTGTTAGTTTATTTCTGGGTTCTGTTTATCTAATTTGTTCCAATGATCATTTTTTAAAGGTATTTTATAATTGGTACCAAATAGTAATGATGGCAGTAACTTTGTAGTCTAGTTTGAAATTTGGTGTCCTGCCAGACTACTTTCACTCCTACTTCAAAAAATTATTCCCCTTGAGAGTTTTAGACTTTTGTTTCTTCAAATGCGTTCTATCATTATTTTGTTTATTTCTGTCAAGTGTCTCTTTGGTGATTTGACTGGTGTAGCACTGTCTGGAACTTAATTTAGGTAAAAGTATCATTTTTAATGTCATGAACCAATCACGAACATTAAATGTCTCCAATTGTTAAATTATATAAATTATAATAATCACAATATTATTAATATTATAATTAATAGTTATAATTAAATAAATTTATAATTAATAATTATAATTAAATTATATAACTTATAATAATTATATAAATCAAATGTGCATTGTTAGATTAATTCCCAGGATTTTTTTTTTT